>CAJVRI010000659.1:0-403237 GCA_911649635.1 Poeciliopsis gracilis | reverse complement strand
ATTTATATATATATATATATATATATATATATATATATATATATATATATATATATATATATATATATATATATATATGTGTGTGTGTGTGTGTGTGTATATATATATATATATATATAAACCGAAGAAGAAGCTATCCTCTTGCTATCTACTGATGTGAGAGAAAAAAAATGGACAAATTTTTAGTAAACGTGCTCATCCCCTTCACTTCAACCTATCTCTGCGAATGTGGGTTTTCCGCACTCGCAATGATAAAAAGCAAATACCGGTCAAGGCTGTTGGTTGAAGATGATCTGCGGTTATACCGCTCCACAGTGCAACCCCGCATTAACCGGATTTGCGCATCAAAAGCACAAGCACATTGTTCCCACTAAAACTAAGGTGACAGTATTGTTGCCAATGTGTTGCCATGTTGCCAATTTAGTTAAAATCATAAATAAAATGAGTTACACATGATTCAGGACCGTGATAGAAAAAGAAAGGGTGCGCATAGCGTGCTAAATGTTTTTTCCTTTGTATGCCTCCGTTCTTTCATACAGCAGCTCTTTTAGCTCCAGATAAATTGTTTAGATGAGCCACAAAAAGAACTCCACAATTTTGCAACTGTTTAGGCTTTTGATTTATTTTTTTAATTTCAAGGAAATGTGCAACATTTACAGATGTGTTCCAAAGATCTGATCAAAATGTTTTTGTTAAGATGTGAAAACACTGTTGGTATCTCAAACATTAAACTCAGAAGCTCAGATGTAACGTTTGTTTGATTATCATTAGAAAAATGAAAAAAGGGCGTATTTGCCATACAAGGCCCTGATAAAATAATTAAAATGGGAGGAAATGTTTTAAAATGTTCATGTGTTAAATTTCATTCAGATAAAGTGTCATTTTAAAAGATGAGATGGTTCTAAAATAAAAGCAATTAGAAGGTGTTTTGTAGTGGCATTTGTTTGTGTGTGGGTTCATAATTGGGGGATGGGGGGGCGCAGCAGGCATTGTGCTCCTTGGAGGGGGGCTCACCCTTTCATACTTTGAAAACCCCTGTATCAGAGGAATCGTTTTTCTGTGAAATGTTTCATCCCCTGGTTTTCATGAAAGCACATTTGAATTTGAGAAGTCTTTTAGGGAGTATTTTAGTTGCTTAAATATCTGAAACACAGCTGAACTGGTGACGTAATCTTTCCTGTTTTATCCTTTTGCTCCACCCTATTGATACTGATATTTATCGCGATATTTACTGTTAATGATTTATCGTCCAGTGTAGCTGCAGGGACAGAAAAACAAACCACACACAGACATGTGGAACAAAAACATCAGCATTTTTATTTTCTGCAAAATACAAACACTACCACAGTTCTGAGTGAGGGAGTTCTGCGACAGCCCGTGTGCACTTGGTTGGTCGGTGAGTCAGGTGGCGACAAAAGGCCAGCTCATGCCGCTAACAATCTCTCAGTACATCCGGAAGCATGTGATGAGGGGAGAATGCAGGCCAAACTTTAAACGCTTCTTTTGTTCGGAAAAGATTCACCAACCTGGTCAGATGAAAAGGAAAATTTCATCTTTTTTTTTTTTTTTAAATCAGAGCTTTGTAGGTACCTGACAGAGGTCCAGACAGAAACTGGTTGCATAATAATAATAATAATAATAATAATAATAATAATAATAATAATAATAATAATAATACAAAGATTTGATTTGAAGCTTTTCACGCTGCTTAGCTTACATTCTCTCTTCGATTTTAAAGCCAGCCTTCTGTTTTCATCTGCAGTCAGCTGGAGTGAGCTCCCGACTTTTTTTTTTGTTGTTTTTTTTGTCAGACATCTTTTAGTTTTTAGACGACCATCCTGACTTATGGAGATGGAGGAGAGAAGTACCTCAGCCATGTGGAGCGATTTGTATTGCTCCACAGTTTTCTAAGAGAATTCAGGCGCAGAGCAGAAAAAGTGAAGAGTGGCTGAGGGGTCGAGCTCCAAATATACAGTTTTAAGCCAAAATATTCAAATTTGAACCCTCAGCCACTTCTGTCTTTTCAATCAATTCACAGAAAGAAAAACAACAAGAACAAAAAAAAGACGAAAAGGAAAACTCTAATAGGGATGATAGTTACAATCGTGTGTCCAGATTGAACCTGGATGTGTGGCTGGTGTCAGACCGGCTGAAACACGGCATCAGGGGAAATTATTGGTGTTTTATTTGGACTTGGAGGTAGAGAATGACTGAGTTTTAATATCAAAAGCTAAACAGGAATTCATTCCCAAATCAGAGTCAAAATCTCCAGGGTCAACGCAAAGCACCATAACTGAACCCTTTTAGTGGCGAGCCAAGAAATAAACCAGCTGATAAATTGGCTCAGATCTCCTTAACTTTGGGAGAACGGATGATATTTACATATGAAGTCGACCTTATCTACCATCAACCAGTGTCCTCTCTGCTCTGCAGTAAGAGATGTTTGGCTGACAGACCCGCCCACCATGTTTGCATGTTTGCAGTTGACAACAGTCGCCCAATTGTTGCCAACTCAGCGACATTCTTGCTACATGAAGCAACTTTTCAGATAAAAAAGATAGATCCCGGCCGCAATGGGAGTGGACAGGTCAGACTTCTTAAAGATGAAACGGTGCACTCCTGCTCTGCCACATCTAGAAGCAGCTAAAAAACGTTTCTCTCACTGAGGATGGAAATGTTCAGTTGCGTTTTTTTCATTGGATTTTGTTTTCCATGTTTGGTTTGTGACTCCTGACCTGCAGCTCTGACCTTCATGCTGCTCAGGAGGTCACTGAAAAGCTCAGTCATCAAAAAGTCTTTACTAAACTTCATCATATGTAACTATATCTGACCATACTGTGCATCAACAATCAAATGAGGGTGCCTGTAACTGAATTTAAATCTGCTTATGATTTGATTGTTCACGTAAGCATTGCTTGGGTTTTATATTTCTGTGAATATGAATATGAATTGAACCTGTTTGTGCCATAAAGTGCCTTGAGATGACATTTGTCGTGCTCTGTTTTTATAGAAAAAAACAGCACTGAAATGTAACCGTGTGGTTATATTTACAGTTACAGTAGCTATTACTGTAACTGTACAGTAGTAACGGGACATTGCTGGAATAAATGACCTGAGTGAATGAAAAAGCCCAGTAAGGAGAGCAGCCGGGTCTGACACCAGCCGTCAAAACCTTGTGCTTCCTGTTGCGTGTGTATATGGAGACGTTCAATAAAACATCCCGTTGCTATAGTAACAAAGAAACCTTCAGTCTCTTAACACACCAGCAGGTTTGTGCAGTAAAGCGTCTCTGTTCTGTACATTATGGCTTTATAGCTCCTGGCTCTGACTCGTCAATCTGACGTCTGACCTCATGTGGACAGAAAACTGAAAACGAACCACGACAGAGGAAGTTCCACAGCATGGAGCCCGATCACACACAGGAAACGGACTATTCAGAACAAGGCTCAAATGATGATAGTGTCTGGAGACCAATTTGTGCATCAGAAGCATGAAGAACAGAATGATCATCTGAGTCATGTTGTGCTTTGGAAATAGAAGAACTAAGTAGAAGGGGTGAGTTAAAGTTTAATCTCAATATTTCGTGATAAAGAAAACTCATAAGCAATATTGATTCCTTCCTTTTTAGGTAACTGTATGTAACCACATTCCATCATATTTCTCAAAATTATTGATACTCTCAAAGAACAAACAGTGGAGAAAATTGTAAAACTAACAATCCCAACAATATGGACAGTTTTGGGAGGTTGTAAATATTATTAACGGAATAATTAATATTATTCATTATTAATGAATAATTATTAAATATCAAGACGGCGATACATGAAAATTCATGATCAACGATACGATAAATGCTTAACCATTGTAAAAAAAGAGAGAAAAATATTTAATGTCTACTTTTGACAGAAACATTTTGCTTCTTGTTGGATTATCTTTGACAACCAAAGCAGAACCGTCAGGAAACAAGCCTGACGGTCCCGCTTCTGTCAGAACCGTCAACTCTGCAAACAGAGAGGCTGCAACTTCTACTATGGCCTCTAGATGTCAGCATATTCATCTTAGCTTGGCTTTCTGTGTTGATCTGTTTTTATTGCTGTTGAAGCTTCTACTCAATCTACTGTCTCATTAGCTTTGGTTTCAGCGTACACCCAGCGGTCAGTAGGGTCCAGAGGAAACGTGTGTAAACGTTCTGTAGTGGTTCGTTTTGATAGCTTCCTGTCAGATCCAACCCAAACTGCTCCTGATGTTTTGACTATCTGGATATGTTTTTTTCTTGCCACCAGACTCAGAAAACTCATCAAAAACTGAGAATCTCAATACTAAATAGAATTAATAAAACATTTTTTCTCTAAGCAACCTGTTGCCTTGACTCCATTAGACCTCTCAGCAGCCGTCTCAACGCCTCAGCCTGTCCAACAACAGCACCAGCAGGATCTTCCTGTGGTTACTGTTAGTGGAGAATCCCTCGCTCAGCACCTACCCTGCTCCTTCACTCTTTTCCTACTTGATTCATCGGCTTCTTTGCCCTTCAGCCTGTTCTCGTTTCCTTGTGCGATACGTTTAGAAGCATTTGTTTGTGTTGAACCTGCAACGCAGCTCGTGTCACAGCCGTGGAGCGAGAGCTTCAGCGCGGCTCCACGTTCAAAACCGTCAATAGCTTCACTGTTCAGAGTACCAGACTTTGCCCTCTTCTTTAGCTTGCATACATGAGAAACTCACTTATAATCCCCACGCTACCTAAACACACACTGAAAACAAGCAGTAAATGTACACCGTCAAACCTCCCCACGGAAGATGGCCTCAGGCGAAAGTCTCGACTATCAGCGTACATCAAAAAACATAAAATACAAAACACAAAAATCCTCAAGACTTACTTATGTGTCAAAAAATTCTTGTGCGAAAGTTTGAGCTTTGGGTTCAATAATGGGAAGACATGATTAGAGTGAGTTTATTTTTCCAAATAGGCAGAACTGAAAGAAAATTCTGGAGAAGGATAAACTACTGTTCTGTTTAGGGCTGAAACAATTAATCAGATTAATTAGATTAATCATGATTGATCATATTATTGAAATAATACTCAACTAATCTACCAATTGATTCATTGTTAACTGCCTCTAAAAAAGGCCAATTGCTGAAAAAAAAACAACAAAAAAAACACTCAAGCAGGAACTAAACCAAAAACTGTATAAAGAAATCCGCAACTTGGATTTAAGATAGAAAAATTTGATCTACCCAGAACGTAAGTGGCATTTTTAGCTTTACATGGTTCAAATTCTGCAAAAAAAAAAATAAATAAAAAATAAATAAATAAAGATCTTATGGAGGATTGGCAAGAAAAAAGCTATTATTATGGAACACCAAAAGCTGCATAGATGTATTTTACCAGATTTTGAATAAATAAATGTTTCATGTGATTGATGTTCAGAATGTTGTGACACACAGATAAACTTGAGAGTTTTGTTCTTCAGGTGATGTGTGCTGATCCTGACCTCACATCGTAAAACCAGCCGCCTCAACTACAGACCACCATTAAACATAAAGCACATGCATTCAGTACGAGGAGAATATGATAGTGATAATGATAATCATATTAATAATAATAATAATAATAACACTATATCGTAACTTTACTCCCCCCTGTTCCTGTGGAGCTGCTCCCTCTCACTATGTGGCCCAGCCTTCTGATAGCCTCATCCGTTTTACTGATGGGCTGTGACGTTCCTCCTGACTGGACAGCGGCTGCAGCAGGAAGCTCTCGTTGCCTTGGTGATCCTCGCGATCCTCGCTGCCTTCGTATGAGCTGCCGCAGCTGGAGGCGCTGTCGCCGGGGGAACTGCCGGATTCGTGGGGCCCCCGGCCGGCGCCCAGGGCGTATCCGGCCGCGTTGACGCCTCCTCTGAGTCCGGCCCCGCCCACGGCCACGCCCATGCCCATGCCCAGGCTCCGGTCTCTGGGAGGAGAGGCCGGCTCGCACTTAATGTGGAGGCTGTTGTGAACGCCGACGTCTAGGCTGGAGTTCTGGCACAAGTTTCTGTAAGTACAGGAGAATGTGCGATGATCGTTTTGGTTCTATGTCCGAAGCCACGGTTCGTCATCGGAATGGATCCGGTCGAGTTTTCTCACCCCATGTGTCCGAGCGCAGAGTGCTGGAGGTTTTGCAGCTGCTGCTGCTGCCAGTTCGCCACCGACCCCAGACCTGAGCCCCCGAACCCAGACAGGGAGGACAGGTCGCTGCCCAGGGAAAACTCTGAGGGAGGACAGCACAATGTCAGGTTGGCTTTAACCTTTAACCTGTAACAGTGGCCTGTTAGTCCTCACCTGTGCTGTAGGACGAAATGGCAGAGGGATAACCACCAATCCCAGAGGCAGCAATGGACACTGCAGGGGTGGACAGAGTCTGAGCTGTCTGTGAGTGATTTATTCTCTGGTTCTGAAAAAAGACAGAAGTTGACTATTAGAAATATTAAACAAAGACTGAATCAGATGAGGTGATCTTGGTCATTGGTGAAGTTATGATACTGTCATCACTAAGACATATCAGGTTTACTGCAGGTTGGAATATGAAATTGTGTGTGTCTATTTGAAAATTAATACTTCACTTTTTACACGCAAGTTTTTGTTGCATTTACAAAATGACTGTAAGTCCCTGAGTCAAGAGCTATATTATTTTATTTTGAACAGTGATGCCCAAATCTTTTGCCTCATGAGCCAAAACTGCCAAGTTGAAAGAACTTAAAGGCCACAAAAGAAACTTAATTAATAGCACAAAAATCCTATTGCGATTTAAATTTGTTTTTACCTAAGCCTGCAATATTGCAAAAAAAAAAAAATATGCAAATCATGCAATATTGTTTGATTTTTGTTTATCTTTAAATCTTTACAGAATCTGAAAAACTGTCAGCCTGTCAGTCTGTTTCTGAGCCCAGTTTAATAAAGCTCAGCCTAAGTCTGCTCCAGAGTGAAACCAGGTTCACCAAACTGAAATCATTTTGGTTACACCTAATATTATTTATTCTGTAAAGATTTTAAATGCCAGTAAAAAAACAAAAATAATCAAATTTAAAGTGTCCATGAGCAGAATGACCTGATTTCTACCACTGACAGGCTGGCAAAATGCCCCTGAACCGCAGTTTGGACATAACTGAGTTGTAACTAATTAAAAATCTTTGTCATATAAAACGCTTATTCAGATTAAACACTGAGTGATTGTGTTTGCAGTTCATGTTGGTGCGAGAACCTAAGAGCCATTAAAGCTTTTTGATTAAATCAAATAAGTATTAAAGTGTTTGTCTATTTGCTGCAGCAATTACTGCTGGACGTTATGACGTGCCATTTTAATGCCGGGTCGTTTTTGAGCTGAACTCAAGTAGAATGAATTATTGATCATTTGAATGATATACATTTTTAAAAATTCTGCCTTTAATGATATTGATTCAGGGTAATAAATGATGTATTAGTTTTCTTTGCAGTAAGGATAAATAGATTTGGTGGTAGGAAGACAGTTTAATGGTATTTAATGCTGCACTTATGTATTAGTCTTTAGCTCATTGGTTTTATCAAACTGCTGCGTTGTTGAGGGGTCTCAGGCAAAGACTCAACTGATTATTAACATATTTCTTCTAAGAAACTAAATATTCTCTGGACAGAAGAAGAAAACCAGATGAGACAGTGAAGTGTGATAAAAACCGTTGGCATGATGGAGCACTTGTTGGAGGGCGGCATCAGTGTGCGGAGGTCAGGCTTGTGGGTCAAGCCCATGTGAGGAGGGCTTTTGTCCTGCATGTTCTTAGAGACGCCGGCCGGGGACATGAGGCCGGGGGAACTGCAGTGGGAGCCAAAGCTGCCATTTCCTGTCAGAGATCATAAAGTTTGAATATTATAGTTAAGCACAAAATGCAGGAGAGCAGATTGGTCTCAGAAGGAGGATGGTTTGGACCACTTGCAATTTGTGGATTTGAGGAATGTGAAGGCAGCCTTACCAACGCTGGAGACCACGGTGTTGGGAAGGTCAGAAGCCATCAACCCTGCAGGGAGATGGAGACATGCAGTCACTGACCCAAGTCAACCACCAGGTTAGGTTTCTGGAGTTCAGGCTGAGCTGATAATAGTCTCAATATGTTTATCTTAATTCAGAGTTTTCATCCCAGTTTTTCTCAGCAGTGGTTAAACTGCTAAAATATTCATGTAATTTGGACTTGAGAAGTCCTGGATCATGGGGGGAAAACATGACTCATAATCCATATCCAGTTTTGCGAAACAACTCAAAACCTCTCCTATTCTTTGGGATTTTTTCCCACTCTGTCAGCTTTACGCCACACACATACATTCCCGTGGCAACCAACTAACAACGGCTCCATTCGCCGGCAGAGCAGAGATCACGTGTATATATGTATAATGGTTCAACACCAAGAAACACAAACTACAGACCATAAAAACCCCAAGAGAACATTCGGCCAGTTACAGTTACATGTTTCCAGGAATGACTTATTTTCCCAATTATTATTAAATGGTTACCTGAACACCAGCTGTGGTTGATTAGTCATAGAGACTGATGATCTGTTAGAGTGAAGGTGTGGCGGTCGCCTTATTTTTTGGTTTCCTGAACCAAAACACACCAAACTGTGCAGCACAGATATATGTTAAGATTGTCAAAGTCAAGTTAGCATAGCTAACCTACTTCCCAATTCTTTGCTATTTTAATTTAAATTAAAACTTTTTCTGACCTATAACATAGGTATAGTGCAGACAGTTAATAGCAAAACATTGCATCCCTTTATTAGATTCTTTGTGTGATTGTGTTATTTTCCTGACCACCAATATTCTTGACTCAGTGCATAGTAATGACACGTGTGTGTCTTATCACAGTTACATGTCGTCAAATCCAATAATATACATCAATGAAATTTGGTTCCAGGATTCTGTGCTACAGGGCCACTGGCTCCTGGCCCCTGCTTTGCTCCAGCCCAAAACCGCCAAGGTAGAAAGTTGCAAGTAGCCTTTGGTCTCAGCGCCTCTTGGATTAGGAATCTCTCCATCTCGTAACACGCTAATCTGAGTTTATGCCGAATGAAGATGCCAAGAATTTAATCTACTGTAGGTAAGATATTAACTTCTCATAAACCCAGTTTTGAAAATCCTCATCAATCGCCTTCATGGAAAACTTCTAGCCTAAAGCTAAAGTCAGTATAAACACACCTGCATTCCCAGCGCTACAGGGTCGTTGGGGGGACATAGTGTTTCTCTGCAAGGATGAGTGTGACATGGGCAGCAAGTTGTGATTACCCACAGCGCCCCCTATGGCCTGGTGAGAGTACAGCAGCCCACTGGGATTGCTGCCTGGGATGGTTACCCCCATTTCGTAGCCAGAGGGAGGCAGACCCTGTTGGATCAAAGCCATAAAATGTTTTAGATCCTCCATGAAACGACGCCATACACTCGCTATTCAAAAGAAAGAAGACGCAGACGTACACAGATTCTTTGTCTGTTGATCATCAGATCGATGTCTTCGTTGAGTTTGCAGTACTTGTCGTCTAACTCTGGGCTCTGGCCAGCAGAGTCGTCAGCTTCGATGTCGGGGCTTTCACAGCCGTTTAAACCCTTCTTCCGTAGAGTCTGTTGAGTAACAGAAGACAAGAGTGGATGAGTCGACTGGTCTAAACCTTCAAAACCATGGTTAAACCAAAATAACCATGGTCATTATAAAAAATGCTGTAAATGTTTATATTGTTGTTATAAAAATGCTATCAAAAAAGACTTTTACAAAATGTGACTTTGTGATTAATCTTTCTCAAATAGGGCTTCTGTCTCTTTAAAACATCCAGGTCTTTCTGTAACTCAGTCATCACAACATTGCTCCTCTATTAACCCTTTAACAATGTTTTTACTAGTGTTACACTAAGAAGTAGCTGCTACAATGAGCTCTGCAGATGTGTAGTACCACCAGGTGTTTGCTAATTGTTGCTGGCTAGTCTGAAGGAGCTGAGCGGGGAAGGACTGTTCTGTGAAGCTTTGAAACTGCAGTTAAGAGGAGAAGCACAGGCATTTTTCACAGCTGAATGGTTGTCATGGGAGACTAAAGGATTTCTCAAACATGCATGAAAGAATATGGTATGTTTTTGATGAGGAAACAATATTACAGCATATACAGCTCAAAAAAGTTGAATTCACATAATACTGCCCCTTTAAAATTAATATAGCAGTGCTGACCACATGAGGGTGCTGTCTGAGCAGATACTGTCACCAGTGAGGCTTGGGTTGCAACAAAAGTTGTCAGCGGTGAACTCCGACCTGATCAACTGTTTCCATGGTAGAAGGATTCACTTTTACAGCAACAGAAGACATGTTCTGATGAGGATGGGTCCACTGAGCGGACCACGTGTCAGTGTTGTGAAACATCTGTTCAGTCTTGGATCAGGTGGTGATAAGTGTGTGCGCGCGCGTGTGTGCACAGTATGCAGTTTGGCTCGCAGTGGCCTGCTTCAGCACTTCACACCCCATCACTCCAGCCTGTCAGCAGACGGACACTGCAGGCTCCCCCAGCTGTTGGACCAATCACAGCGTCCGACTCATCCATCCAAGTCCACCTGTTTCCCTTTACAGAGAGAGGGTGGAGTGTGGTGAGGCAGCTCCCACCAATACAAGTGTGGCTGGTGGAGGGATGGCCGTAGAAGGCTATTTTTTGCTCCAGAGTGTGTGGGAGCTTCTTGTTACTCCCACACACACATGCACACGCGCACACACACACTCACACCAAGTAAAATCAAACACAACGCAACACCCTTAGCTTGTTTTTCGAAGAAAACTGAACGTCAGAGTGAATCATTCAGATGGAGGGTGGAGCTAAAGCTCAGACTTCCCTTCCAGAAGGATTTTTTGGTACTATATACTGGAAGTATCTACTAGAGGTCCAACACAGAGTTTTAAAAGTATTAACGGGATAACTAATAATTCTTAGTTTTCACAATTAAAGTGAAGATTTTCCAAATGATAAACTGTGATATTAAAGGCAGAAAAATCTCATGATCAGTTTGTTTTAAATTCTGAACTAAACACCCCCCAAATACAACCTGATGAGGATGGGTCCCCCACAAAAAACAAAAAATACTTCAAATATCTACTAACAGCCTTGAGTCCTGTGGTGTGAATATGTTAAATTGAATACTTTTAATGATCTAAGATCAACTAAATCATGCATTTCTAGATGAAGTGGGATTTCTGACAAGATGAAAAGCTTTACAAATGAGCAACTTTATGAGGAAAACTACACTCCTGTTAGTAGCTCTATACTGAGTGTATGTTAATGGGTAAATGTGTGAGGAACAGCAGTAGACCAGAAAATCTCAGAGGACATACACCAGAGCAGCCACCATCACCTCCTACACCCATTCAAACCTCCATCTTCTTGCTTTTCCACTGATTCCGCTTTCTGTTTTTAGTCTCACTCGCGTCCCAGCGCTCTGCGTTTTCGTGGGTGGTCTCCCACTCGTCCACCACCACTTCCACACCAGATAATCCTCCAGATGCACGTCTTTCTGCGTCTGCTGCGATGGAGACAGCGCTCTCAGGGCCGTGACGCTCTGCTTTTACAGCATCCCACTGCTACCAAAATTAGAGCAACTTTATTTGGAGACCTAATAAATAGAATTGCTTTGTTTTATGGCATCATATTTTCCTAATAAGTCGCAAAAAACAACATTTTTATTGAAAGAATTCTAAACTTAGCTGCGACCTACCTGCAGGAAAAAAGAGAAAAGTCCACAGGTGTTGTAAGGAACAATCATCAGTCTATTTCCAGTTCAATGAGTGATTCACTCGGTTTGAGTTGGCACACTTGTGCAAACAAACCAGAATAAAAAAGTAAAGTTGGATTGGTTTAAGATGTGACCCTTTCAGTATAAAATCAGAGTTTCTGAAAGGCTGAAACAGTTTCAGCGTCCAGCTTTCAAACATCAGCTTTTCATGTCTAAATGTCCATAGAGATCCAGTCGTTGATGTTATTAGTTAAGTCATTTTATACTTTTATGACAAGCTGTTGCTGGATGCCATGCCAGTGTACGCCTACTCATCCTGCTGAGCTGCTATAAACTGTTCTGGTCACAAAAGGAAAAAGGAAGGATGGAAGCAGAGGAAGCTGTGGCAAAATAAAACTCAGCCTGAAGTTGCCTCTCTTTCTTTTCTTTTTCTTGCTATTGCTTGCACATTAAATAAGACACACACACGCACACACACAAACAAAAAAAAAAAAAAAAAAAAAACAGTCATTCACAGCAAACCACAGTCACCCACACTTGCAGGCTGTCATGGCTATTCTTAGCCGTGTTCTGGGTTATTTTTAGACCGCTGCCGGTTTCCAGTCATTTAGCAGGGAGGGAGCTCAGCCAACACAAAGGAACTGGAAGGTCCTGCGAGCGTCAGTTTCATCTGTTTCTAATCTGAAAACAGCATGGTGTTGAACACACACACACACACACACACGCACGCACGCACGCACGCACGCACGCACACGCACACACACACACACACACACACACACACTGATGAGGCAGAGCTCGCCCAAGCAGAAGAAGGTTAACACAGTTACAGCGAGGAATGCAGAACTCCTCTGGTTTAAAAATAGCAACAAGGTTCCCAGACTAAACGAATACAAAACAATACGCTGATAGTTATCTGGCCCATAGCCTGTTCACGCGCACACACACACACACACACACACACACACACACACACACACAGACACACACACACACAGACAGGCGCATGCCAAGAAGCCACATGAGGGCAGAAAAAGATGACCAAAACAAAGGAGCTTCTCTTTTACTGAATTCCTGTCTAGCTGGGTTTTGATCGGTGCAGAGGCCCAGAAACAACAACCTCTCAAAAACAGGTTCCCCTTTCCAGCCTTTAAGATGACTTGGAAAAGAGTTTGAAATCGGCTTTGTTGCCCAAAAAGGGGTCTTCGATTGTTCTTAAACGGTTCTGTAGCTCCAAAATAGAGATTTTTCAACAGCAAACTTAAACTAAAGGCAATGACCAGATCACTCACACCCAGAACTTTATAAGTACTTTATAGACTTTGATACACTTTGGTGTATTATACTTTATATTAGGGATGCTATTAATGTTTCTGTCATGGTCAATAACTAATATGAACAGATATGACATTTGTTTCACTACTTTTTCTACATCTTAAAACCTCTCCGATCACACCACTGCTTCACTGAAACGCTCCACAATCCACCATCACTGTCACATGACCAAATATCACATGACCAACTTACTCTCCTCCCCTCAAGAAACAAATATGGTAAAAATAAAAATAAAAAAAATCTGGTTCACACAGTGGACACCAAGCTGTTACCACAGATGCTAACATCTGCAGTTTTCCTTATCTCTTTGGAGTCCGGCCAATCAGCACCAAAGAAAATAAATGCAGCTTCTGGATTGGCTGCCTTGCAGCTAACAGTATGTCAAATAGCAAGCAGATATTTCAGCTTCTCAAGCTGCATTTTCTTTCAATTATTTTAGATTCGCTCTATGGAAAAATCCTCTAATAGGCTGATATGTAAAAATCACATCACATCATTAGTCTGTCACATGAAATTGCATTACAAATATCTTAGTTTTTATAAGTTAAGTATCTTTTTGTAACTATAAGACAAAACTACACAATTATTATCACTTTATCATCTTCACTGACAAAACAGAGTCATTTCAATAGCTGTCATGTTTTTTTCCTCGTGTGTGTCAGGCCGCTATGCGCTGTGGAGTCCATAACTCCTCAGGAGCACAACACACACACACACACACACGCACACGCGCGCGCACACACACACCCGCGCACACGTCTCCATGTGTTTCTTGTTTGCTGGTAGCTTTTGATACTCGGCCAGCTCACGCCACTTAAGTTTGTTGATCTCTGATTAGATGATGGGAGGGATAAAGGTCACCGAGAGGCATGCGTAACCTTGCAGGTTTAGGTAGCAGTGCCTGGCTCAGCATGGTGCAGGGCTGGCTGAGCCAAGGTTGCGCCTGCTGTGCTGAACATGCATGTTGGAGCTCCACTTAGCTGGTGGGATATTACAGGACTGGTTCATCGTGCTGGGAGGTGGACGTGTGTCTCTGAGTTGTGATGAGACCTCACAAAGGCTGCTTTCAGGTCATACCAAAGAGACCTTCCACCTCCAGTTGTCCACTGCGTGCAGGACAGAAAACATGCGGCTACACCTCGGTTTATAACTGGCTGCTACGCTAACATTTTTTAAAACTGGTTGTAAAAAGTTAAAAAGGGGGAAATTTGAGCAGCTTAAAGTTGTTTTCATTTAACTTGGCCGTTCCTCTGAGATCAGTGATCTCTTTTATAAAGAAGACCTCACCAAAACAGCAGCCATACAAACCAAAACAGTATTAGACATTTATATAATAATAAACACTCAAGCAGAATGACAGCTGCTCAATTAATATGACTTCTCAAGAAAAAACAAAGACGTTCCTATGTTGTATTTTATTTAGTAGCAAAATTATGTACCCTACAGTGCTTCGTCTGTGCTTCATAGCATAGGTGATGATCAGGTCTCTTAATTAGTGTGAGTTCAAATGAATGAGAGTGAGACCAAGATCAGTACAGAAAATGACAATTCAACTGGTTTGAGACACAGGAGGAGGCAGCCAAGGAGCAGAGAGGAAGAAAACATAACATGGAGGTCAAAGGTGATGCAGGTGGAGTGAGAGCAGTGTGTGGCATAAATAATCCAGCCTCTGTGGATGTTCTGCAAAGATGAAGAGGTTGCCTGTGCAGATTACCGTAATGAGCTGAACAGGATTGCTGTAGATTACAGGGGATTTCGGCACGTGTAAGCCGGCCTCTGACAGGGCCACCATGTGGACAGGGAAGCTCAGCTAAATACTGTATGTACTGTACATGTAGCTGGAAGCTGGTTGACGCTTTAGGAAGTTATTCAGAAGATATTCCTGAAGGCAATATCCTAACTGTGGAAATCTGTCAGGGTCTTTAGAGTATTCAGAGAAGTCTCAGAAACCCAAATAATCATAGTAAATAAATGAAAAATGAAAAAAAGAAAAGATGCTGTGACGACTCTTGTTTCATATAAATCAAAATAACCAGAGAAAAGCTTCTCTGTAATGTAAAGATTTATTGATATTACAGGAAACATTGGAGTTTTTCATCCAATGTCTTTGCCTTACTGTGATTTTTTTAAAGGAGATAAACAATCTAATCAGCTGCCACTAGGCAGACTTTGTCCGTTTAGGAGTACTCTGTTTTCCTGTCTGAAAACCTTCATTATTACACTGAATAATAATCAGTCTTTCATGTTTACATTTGCAGTGAGTGTTTTCTTCACCATCACTGTGAACCTTTGCTCCAGATGTAAGTTGTTTCTTTGCTGCCTCTGACAGATTTTTTTCCAGGACTGCTCTGTATTTAGCACCGTCCCTCTTCCTGTCAGCACTCACAACAAAAAACAAGAGCTCCTTCTTCCACGTGTTCACTGCGTCGTCTGCCGGGTTCTGGGCCAACTGGAAGCAGGGCTTCTTTTGACACAACAGGTGTCCTCTGAAGGTCAGATTTATGGAGCATATATTTATGAACCAGCTCCTTCCACCTGAGTTCTAGATTTTTGCAGCTCATCCAGAGTTCCAACATGTTGCTTATCTTATTATTGCTCTAAGCTTGAGATATTAACTTCTAACAAAATCTCCTTTAAACTTTACTCCAACGTAGTTTCTGAACACAATTTATTATGAATTGTGCTTTCTGTTGGACTCTTGAGTAAAATCCCAATAACTTTTTGGAGATATTTTGTGGTACTGTTATGATGATGATAAAGAATATGATAAAAACACTACTTATTTATAGGGAATAAATAGTCCTGGATTGCTTGTGATTGCTATTAATGGCGCAGCATTAATAGCACCATAATCACAAATATTGTTCTTTAAAAATATTTCCGTTTAGGCTTCTTCATCTACTTAAAAAAGTGTGTTTCATATCATTAAACCAAACTGCCCTCAGTAACTACAATTAATGATACTTTTGATGCAAGTGATATTTATTGATGCTCTTGTGGAACAAAAAGCTGAGAAAATAGCAGAAATTACATTTTCTGACCATACTGTCAGTTTTTCATTTATTTAATAACAGTAAGTGAAGTTTACAATGGCAACGATAAATCAAAATTCTTACCATGATAAGAAATATTTCACCATAAATAATATATGATAACTGCCCAACCCTTGTTCCAACATAACAAAACGTTCACAATTTCATAAGGCACTGTGTGTATGAAATTAGAACTGGTTTGCTTATAGCTAAAAGAAAAAAACAACATTAAGTAAGATTTCTGCTGGTAAGGGCAGCAGCTCAGTGTTGCAGCTCTTTGTGTTCAGAAAATAGTGAATAGAATAGATGCTACATTTGAGTATTGATTAGGAGCTTTAGATAATCGTACTGTCAGCTGTCAGGTGCAGGAGGTTTGCAGCCTCTGCATCAGAATCCTGTCTGGACCTAAACGTCACCTGGGAGTCACACTTAAGCTAATATCCCCAGGTTGGGGGTGTGTGTTTACATGTGTGTGTCAGGGCATATGCTTGTGATTGAGCTCTGTTAACACTGTTACATAAGCTCTTCGTCCAGTACGTACTGTATCACTGAGTTCTGGTGTGACACCGTCACTAACTTTCACCAATACAAACGAGTTAAAGAGACTAAAAATCTTCACCGAGCAGAGAAATTAGCACAATAACACACTCAGACTTTAACTCACGGAAGTTCTCTGACATGACACTAAAATAAAACAGCTGCAATTGCCAACAACCTCAGCAATCACTGATCCTCAGATTTTGAACATGGACATTTGTCACAAAAAATTATTTAATGACAAATCAAGGAGCAGACTGTAAGCAGGGCTATAACATCATCCTCACTGGATCAAGTTACAGTCCTGCTTCTGTAGCTCTGATAATCACAGGTAGTGACTGTCAGAGCTACCTGTAAGCTTCTGTTTCAAGTGATTCAAGTGTAATCACTTGAAACACCAGCAGTCCTGAGTTTTTGTACAAAGATAAAATGTTAACAGCAGCAGCTTTCACACCCAGAAACATAAAGAGGATTTGGTTGCTGGACTGTCAGGAACATTTTAATTCTGTACCTGGCAAAAAAAACCTTTTTTTATTTTGCCATAAATTACTGAACAGAATCTTAAGATCAGGGAAGAAAAGGAAAGTATTCATGTGTCGTTCTAATATCAAATAAACCCTCAAAGTCCAAAAGGAGAATAAAACAACAAAACATGGAAACAGAGAAAGCAAATCATGGAAAATTCCATATAAAGGGAAAGAAGCTGTTCATCAGATCATCAAAAATTTAGAATCACATAAAAGTCAATATCTCAAATAAATGTGGCTTTCATGTCATTTTCTGTCAGGTGTTCTTTCTGTCGTGACTTGCAAGTAGTAGAAGGAAAACAGGCTGTCCGTGTGTGATTGCTAAGCTGCATGAGCAAGGGCAATGTTGCTGAAGATGGACAATGAGAGCATGGATGCAATTTTTTTTTAAAGCATCTCAAGGATCATTTCAAAAAAATTAAATGTTGCACCTCAAAGGAATTGCACTCGTGCTGAGCAGGTGGATCCTTTGGCATTTTATCCTTGGCTATGAAAGCTTCAAAAGAAAAATTTAAGCATGCATCTTCTACATTACAAACTTAATTGCTTGGTAAATGGGAGAGTGGATTTTTTTTTTTTATATCATCATCATAAATACAACAACAAAAGTAACTGTTGAAATCCTAATCCTATACCTTACAGTTTTTGCTTTAAAGCACATGAACCTCAGTAGATAATATTCCATTAAACGTTAAAAGATCTTCTCTACCTATTCCACGTCATCAGGATGTGTGCTTGTGTGTGTGAGCATGCGTGCGTGTGTGTGTATCGTTTCCTTACATCCACGATGTCCGAGTTGGTCCTACTCTCATGCGGCTCGTTGTACTCGGTGTATTTGAGCAGAACCTTGTCCATGTCGGTGCTGGCATACTGGAACAGCTTGTTGGTGCTGTTGAAGATGATGAGAGCGATCTCACAGTCACACAGGACGCTCAGCTCGTAGGCTTTCTTCATCAGACCAAACTTGCGCTTTGTAAATGTCACCTAAGGGCCAGAGGAAAGTGAGGACCAGTTTTATATGTGAGAGTTACATTTTTGACAAAAGTAGCCACTTTGCTTTTTTTTTTCTTTTTTTAATATTTTTTAAAAAAGCATAGCTAGTCTGAGGAAGGTAAAGCAAATGTTCTTTGGTTTACTTGGTTTGTTTTACATGCAGCTAATTATCTTACGCCGCTTTGCTTGGAGTTGTTGCCTCTGATTTTGCATTATTACGATTAGAGGTTAAAATAGGTTTATAGCTTCCCCTTATTACAAGTCAGATAGTTGCACTTTTACAATGAAAGAGAGACTGTATCGACCGCAGAAGTTCACTGTGATCTGCAAGATGTGCTGTTTTCAGACAGGCGTCCAAATTTGGGGAAGTTCCACTTTGTCATAACATATGCCACATGATACAGTGTAGCTTGATGCGTAATCCAAAAAATATATTTCCCATCATCCCAAGTGGTAACTCAGGATTGGCAGAGCGCAGTGTCGTCTGCAGAGCTGACGTGTGTTTCTGTGTGATGAAGGTGCCAAAGATCCCGCCGTTCACATGGACACAAAAGCTGTAACTTTTGTTGCAAAATGAGAGTTCATCTATTAAACTGATCCAGGATGAAAATGTAAGCTAAAAACTGGAGAAGTCTGCACAGTTTTTTTTAGTGTCCTGCTGCTTTATTATTTTTATTGTATTAAACTGAATATAATTTTAGATTTTGTGTAATTTTCTCCAGGTTGGTTTAAAAAAATGAGCTCTTGAAATTGAAGGCTAATTTTCTAAGCAACAGAAAACTAATTGGTAGGGCTGCATTGATAAGAAAATTTGGGCAGATATTGGTATTAAAATATTAATATTGGTGTCATGGCAGTATTTATAAATATTGTAGTTTATGATTTGTTTTTTCATGCAATTACTTGACTAATTGTCAGAACAATCTGAAAATAATTAGCAACAGCCCTAAACAGGCTGGTGAGTTTTTTATTATTATGCCTTTTAAAAATAGCCCGACTGTAAGTTGCTGCAGCGCCATGCACACTGTGCTGGATGCCCCATCACACAGTCCAGGGAAGAACTGTGAGGGTAGATCCTGTCTGTTGTGGATCAGGAAGCACATGTGCTTGCACTTCCTGTCAAAACAGGAAGAGAAAAACGTTCCCTCAAACACAACCTATGCGCGCGCACGTGTGTGCGCACTCTGCTGCGTGTTCACTTGTGTGTATAAATGAACTCATGCAACAGTCCTTTTGACAACAGGGCCGCATTACTCAGAAGTCATGTTGCATTGAACCAGCTGGTGCATCACAATCAGGCTCATACCCAGTGAGTGCTTGTGAGCATCACATGACAGTGAGTCTGTGGATGCTGGGACGTTACTTTGTTTCAACTTTAAAGCATTACTTCCATCAGTTGGTGAAATTTCTAAATTTACTTTTGGATAGTGACAACTTATCTGAGATTAAACACAATCATATAAATGTGACATCATTTCAGGCCTCAGCTTAAAACACTGAGACATCCAGTCTGCACTCAGACTGGAATTGTAGTTCTAACGCTGAATCTTGGAGACTGATTTGGACTGAAAGCAGTTTTTGTTGACCTTCTGTTTGTTGCTTACATGTCTGTTCCTTTCATCCATTATTCGTGCAATCTGAATCTTTTTCCTCCCCATCGTTGCGATTTTTCCACTTATGCTTCTTCTTTTCTTTCACAGTCGTTGCTTCCCAATGCCTCCTTCAAT
This sequence comes from Poeciliopsis gracilis, assembly GCA_911649635.1. Taxonomy (NCBI): domain Eukaryota; kingdom Metazoa; phylum Chordata; class Actinopteri; order Cyprinodontiformes; family Poeciliidae; genus Poeciliopsis; species Poeciliopsis gracilis. Next base: position 383,336 of record CAJVRI010000659.1, on the reverse strand, counting down.
CCACGTCCAGCTCCTCAAATGTTTTTTCTTCTCAGTCTCAAACTGCTGGCTGGAACCTGCAGAGAAACATCCATAAGCACACGGTCAGTTTCGCATTAAAAACAATTCAGATTTCAACGAGACGAAATCAAATGGTAATGAAAACCAGTGTGTCTTTTTATGATCAAATTCCAAACTATATGAAAGTTGGTGGATGACATGGCTGGAAATGTTTCATATCAGTTGATAGCTGTCTATGTCAATAATTATTAGTTTTCTGTTTTAAATTTCCAAAATACTCCAAAAACGGTCACTGCACATGTTACTCATCAGCTTGTTGCTAAGTAACAACATCTCCCAGAATGCTGTGCGGTTCTGGATCAGAGTTCAGTGAATATTCTATATGTTGAATACTGAATATTCTATCATACGAATTATATTAATACTCGCATGTTTATTGCAATATATTTTATTATTGGTTTATTGTGCATGTGTGAAAACTTTAGGCAATAAACAGGAGTTTAAAACAGGCAACAAACATATGGATAATAAAGTGATTTTTATAGTCCAAACCTCAGACAGACATGTGTGGACGTTGCGCCTAATTATAAAAATGGGTTCTGTATGTTCTAAATTTAACTGCTGTGCACGCACAGACAGGCAGCATGCCGTCTGTCTGCGTGTCACTGTATCTGGATCCCCCTCAGCAGCCTCCCCCCCCAGACACGCCCATCACCAGCTTCCTCACGGGGGTTCTCTGTGCTCAGGAGGAAGTGAAACAGGCGGCCATGTCAGAATGCAAATCACAGATTGTGAAGTTCAGATCTGCTGCACCATCGCATCTGCGGCTTTTGAAAAGCAAAACTGGAAGGCAGAAATTTCTTCCAAACCACTGAGCACCTCAGCTGAGCTCAAACTACCTGTTTGTTTTCACAATCTTTATTATTATTATTATTATTATTATTATTATTATTATTATTATTATTATTATTATTATTATTATTATTATTATTATTATTATTATTTAATATTAATCAACACACACACACACATCATTTACAATAGGTTATATTAGGTAGAAATTCTAAAGATGAACATATCACATTAACAAAGAAACACAAAACAATGACTGGTTCTAACACGTTCATTGAAAGCATGAATCCATTATGTTTGTTTAAAAGCCCCGGTTTACTTCTACTGGTACTTTATGATGAAAGTGTGAGGTTTGGTCTCACTAAAGAAGGTATTTCTAAATGATATTTGATAATCCCCTGACTAGCAGTTGTGGTTTATTTCCTTTTAGCTATATATATCTATATCTATGTACATATATATCTATATATATATATATATATGTATATATATATATATATATATATATATATATATATACATATATATATATGTATATATATATATATATATATATATATATATATATATATATATATATATATATATATATATATATATATATATATATATATATATACATATATATATATATATATAAATTCCCTTCTCACCCACCGCGGGTGGTTCTTATCCTCTGAGCTCGGGTCCTCTACCAGAGGCCTGGGAGCTTGAGGGTCCTGCGCAGTATCTTGGCTGTGCCAAGGACTGCACATTTCTGGACTGAGATGTCTGATGTTGTTCCTGGGATCTGTTGTAGCCACTGCTCCAGTTTGGGGGTGACTGCCCCGAGGGCCCCGATGACCACAGGCACCACTGTGGTCTTCACCTTCCAGGCCCTCTCCAGTTCCTCCCTAAGGCCCTGGTATTTCTCCAGTTTCTCATGCTCCTTTTTCCTGATGTTGCAATCGCTTGGTATTGCTACATCTACCACAACGGCTTTCCTCTGTTGTTTATCCACTATGACAATGTCTGGTTGGTTCGCCATTACCATTCTGTCTGTCTGGATCTGGAAGTCCCACAGGATCTTAGCTCTGGCGTTCTCCACCACCTTTGGGGGTGTTTCCCACTTTGATCTCGGGGTTTCCAGTCCATTTTCTGCACAGATGTTTCTGTACACTATGCCTGCCACTTGGTTATGTCGTTCCATGTATGCTTTCCCTGCCAGTATCTTGCACCCTGCTGTTATGTGCTGGACTGTCTCAGGGGCCTCCTTGCACAACCTACACCTTGGGTCGAGATACACACACACACACACACACACACACACACACACACACACACACACACACACACACACACACATATATATATATATACAAAACATCCCAATAAATGGCGTTAGAGCCAAATTGACAGGAGATGAGCAAAATAAGAAAGTTGAAGTAATCTCAAAATCTGTCATCTATCAAAGGATAAACAATGTTGGTGATAGATGAGACATTAATGATGGAAAGGAAGAATCCAAAGAATTCAAATATCTAGAGATTCTTTACTCAGAAGAACTCATGTATGAATATTACTTAAAGGTATCAGTTTAAAACCAAGTTTGAACCGATTCCTATTCTTTTGGTGTTTTATGCCTCAGACTGACTTAACTGTAAAGAGCCCAGGCCGCCTGTAGTTCCCCAAACCAGATCTCTGTCAGCAACAGGAATTTCTGCTTTGATTTTGAAAGCACTTCTCACTCTGTGCCTCTGCAACTTACTTTTCATTAGCAGCATAAATTGTCATGTAAAGTGTGCACTAGTTGTATGAAGACATACAAGTGATGTATGGAATTTCTTCTCCACATTCTTCAGTCAGTGTTTGTCTAATCAGGGTGTTATTGCGTTACTCTTAACACAGATGCCGGCTTCGAGCCGCTCGTCTCCATTTTTACACCTCCAACCACCAAGCACCACATTACGGACTTGGATCAGAAGAGACCCAAACTCCACAGAGGGTTGTTAAGTAATGGAAACTGTTAAGGAGCTCTGTTTTATTGTTGCAGCTTTTCTGTTTGCCAACAGACATGCTTTGCTTGGAACTCTAAAAGGGCAGTATTATGTGTTTTCCAGACACAGAGTGCCATTTTATAGCACAGTCAAGTAACATTGTTAACTTCGGTTGTTGTTAAAATGCTGTATATATCAAATATGACCTAAAACAAATTTTACTTTGTAATTTAACACATTAAAAATGTGCCTCTGTCACTTTAAAAAGTCCTCCTCCTTCTGAAACTACGCCTCCTGGAAGTCTCCATTAACTCTTTCAAACACTTTTTATAGTATTTAAAAGGGTTAAATCAACGTTAGAAGATCTAGTCTACAAGCTTAAAATAATGATTATTCCTATTTCAAGATGATATACTTGTTGTATTGTGCTAAAGTAAACAGAGATATCATAATTATACTATCTGGTTAGATTCCAGACATGGCTTAGACCTTACAACTTAGAAAACAGAGTGCAATAGTGTGTGTGTGTGAGTGTGTGTGTGTGTGCGTGTGTGTGTGTGTGTGTGAGTGTGTGTGTGTGTGTGTGCGTGTGTGTGTGTGTGTGTGTGTGTGTGTGTGTGTTGGGTGTGTGTGTGTGGTGTGTGTGTGTGTGGGGGTGTGTGTGTGTGTGTGTGTGTGTGTGTGTGTGTGTGTGTGTGTGTTTAATCTCAGTATAAAGTAGAGGTCAGCAGACAGGTCAGGGAGGAAGCAGTGGAGAAGCAGGGTTAGAACAACTATCCATCATCTACTCCACAAATCTGATTTTTATTGGAGCAGTTGCATAAAAAGCAATTAAGTAGATTGTGACATAAAAAATGTGAAAAATCCAAGTGGTGTGAATAAGTCTACAAAGCACTATGAACAGAATTAAAATGCAAAGCACTACTTTCCACTACTACTGTGGTAATGAAAAACAAATTGATTAATTGCATGATAAATTACAATGAGCATGATTATTTCCATGTTTGTTTTTCTCCTTTCTCTCTCTCTTTCTGCCAAAGACTGAATAACAAAAAGTTTCAGCCTAATGCAGTGGTGACCAAAGAGGGTCCTGGAGCACTGGCATCGTGCATGTTTTAGATCTGTCCCTGGTTTAATGCACCTGGATCAAATGATGGTTCATTATAAGACCAAAGACATTGTCAATCTTCTCACATTGACATGGTGAGAAGATTGTTATTACCACCAGGGAGAGAACTAACACATGCCGGATGCTGGCCCTCCAGGATCATCTTTGGGGACCACCAGCCTAGTGAATTGGTCTCAACTAGCTCAAACATTTTGTGTGCAGTGCTTTCAGTATCCATTTTCTTTTGAATCTTTAAAATGTCTTCCAGTTCCAGTGTTAAATGTTTGTTAGAAATGAAAGTTTATTCATCTTTGAGCAAGTGTATGTGTATTATTATTCCATTACCATTATATCACTCTCAAAATAACAATATTACAGTTTATCACAAAAAGCTGTAATATTTTTTTGTGTATTACACAAAAAATGTTATCATCCAACAAAGTTTGTTGATCGTGACAGGCCTCGCTAACTCTCTCTACCTCCAACCTCTGTTGGATTGTGGAGACAGCGCTGACATATAAAAAATATATACTAATGTCTAACATATACAATACATATTTAAGTCACTGAAAACAAAGCCTTCAAAATGTGTTGCTATTGTGTGAAGAATGCTGACTGCAGCAGTTTTTGGAAAACATTAGCAAGGTCAACCTTTACAGCAAGATTCTGTGAAACCGTTAGCTTTTAGAAACGGTCACTTCTCTCCTCGTTTCTGAAAAGCTCATTCTTCGCCGATTACCTAAAACGCAGAACTCCATATCCAAGGTACATATTTGGTAAAAACAACCAGCAATTAAAAATGACTAATGTGATTATCAGTAGGAGCACAACCTGATCAGAACATGTTGGTTTTCTGCTAGAAGGAAGCATTACTAAGTGCTTCTCACACTATGGCGTAACTGATGTGTTTTGTCACAACACAACAAGAAGATTAAGCTTTGTATTGTGACAGTAGCACAGAGCTCATCGGCAGCAAGTGGAGACATGCTGATTGAGCATTATGTGAATATCTAGTGCATGAGTCAAAGCGCCTGCAAGCGCTCCTCTCTGCAGGACGGCTCCAGAACGCCGTTTAAATTAGCAGCACTCCCAGACACGCTCACTCAGCACGTTGGAGCTGAAAAGGGAATTTTAGGTCAAGCAAAGATGGGAGCCGTTCAGGGAAGGTTGCTTCAAATCACAGAAATCAGCATGAAGGTGTCGCTTCGTGAGGAGTTTGATCATTTCAAGGATGACGGCAAATCTCCAACCAGCTCCCCCTCCTGCGTCTTCACAAACCTCCCTACTATTTATAGACCGTGTAAAACAGAAGGACTCCAAAAATAAAAGAGTGAACTTTTTACCCCAAAGAATAATACGGCTGGGTTCTGGTTGGCAGGAACAAGAGAAAACGTTGAACAGAGAGAGAAATGGAAATCAGCTGTCGAGCAATCTCTCCCAATCCGTTGCACACTCTAAGGATGGCGGAGTGCTGTGTGTTTTTTCGAGTCCACACATGTGTACAAAGCACATCGCCCAGAGCAACAGCTAATAGGCGACATGTGGACATGCCCTCGTACTCCCTGCCAGGATGCTGCAGATAAGGAAGATCTGAAGTGAGCTGAGATGGCCTGAGGTTGCAGGATGATTGGTGTGGGCGATGGGTGTGTTTGTGAGGGATCAAACTGTCTCGAGAGAAAGGAACTGTATGAAGAACTGTGACGCTTCTTCATACAGAATCATTTCACAACTTTGCCTTTTCAAATCTTTGCAATTTAACTCCTTTCATAGGCGATTTTCCTGGATACGCAGTTTTGTACTGACCATCAAGTGTGTAATCACAAGAGGGATGTTTTAACAACCAGCAGTTTGAGATAATTTTCTAGATTCTACTATGGCCTAGTGCACACATTGCCAGATATCTGGGAAGACGAATAAGTTTTGATGTGTTTTGTCCTTCCATCCAAACAAAACTCTGTTTCATATCACTAAAAAACATGAAAACTCAGACCGAAGTGGAGATTTCAGAAAACTCTGTTTATGTTTGCATGTGTACATGGGAAAACCGAGATTTAGTGACCTGCACATTGCAGACTGAAACAAAAAAATACACAAATATATCGACGTTGCCGTCAGATATTGATGCTGTGCATGTGTTTTAATAATGTTACATTCTAATACGCAATTCAAAAGTTATTCAACCTATATATCTGTACATGTAAACAAAGCTCTTGGCGTATTTTGTGAGGTTCATGAGGATGGAAACTTTTCAGGAAAAATGTGACAGAAATATTTGTTTTTATAGAGACTTGGTTACGTGCGTACTTGGCCTAAGACTACTGTCACGATCTGTGGTTTTTGATTCCCAACAGGTAATGTGTGCTAGTCACTCACTTGGAATTACTTTGGTTTGACTAGGGGGTCACATTAAAAAATGTAGGAAATGTGCGCATAAAATAGCAAAGGAGTCCTCTAGTTGAAAAGAAAATAAATAAAAAAATAAACTTATGAGGCATGTCGAATCTCAACGACCTCGGCCTTGGTTCATCTAAGCGTTTTTGCACAACTGAATGGTTGCCATGGGAGACAAAAGGATTTTTCAAACATGCATGAAAGAATCAAAGCAACAATAGTGTGTTTTTGATGAGGGAATTATAAAATGATGTAAACTAAAAAATACTATTTTAAACAATACTGCTCCTTTAGAAAATGTCACAAACAAACAAACAAACATATTTTTACAAAATTTACAAACTGCACCTTTAATAATTTCGGGGGAGGAGGGGAAGGGGGTTTGTTTCAATTTTTTTTATTTTGTCGATGTCAGCAGTTGCTGCCCTAGGCAAAACCACTTATCTCAACCTATGCCAAGAACTGACCATGAATTATTGTGCTGTTCAAGTATTGTGTTAATTTTCCTCAAATAAAATGAGGTCAGCCACCTTTGAAAGATTAACCACCGGTAATAAAAATTTTATTACCAATTAGTTTTACAGCTTATAAAAATAAAGCAGGTGCCAATGTCTCGTAGTTGTGTAACCTTGTGATAATTCCGGTGGAGAGTTTGTGTGACTTGTGCACAAACCCTCCTCTGTCTGAGTCACTTTGATAGCAGCCTGCAGCGCTTTGCTGGAGACGTGAACAGCCTTGAGGGGTGGGGAGCGTGAGGTGAGTAGAAGAAGAACAGTGGTGCTGTCTTTGAAGGCTCTATGGATCTGCTTGTTTCCAACAAACCCTCTGTTTAAACAAGCTTGTCTCTACAGCCTGAAGTTAAAACCAAGGCTAGCAAATATGTGGACTGACATAAAACAGGAGCACAGAAAAAGAGAGAGAGAGGGGAATATTGTTCGCTAAAGAAAACAGCCAATCATGTGCTGTGTTCTTCAAATTATACAGTTTATCACTGAATAAAAAGAAGTTATTATTCAGTCGAATTGGATCCCCTTGAGTCACCCTGTGAAGAAAATACACTCTGCAGCAGTGAAGCTTTGAAAAAAACTTTTTCGCGTGTCATTAGCAGCTTACTTCTGCTGGGGGAAATTTGTGATCATTTTTCTTTGCAACACACCTTAACTTTGAAACTTGCCATATGTTTTGAATTGGATTTAGGTCTGGCCTTTGAGTAGGCCATCCTAAGACATGAATCTGGTTTGATCAAAATCATTTCATTGTCGGTGTAGGGTCGTTATCCTGATGGAAGGTGAAACTCATCCTCTGAGCTCTGGGTGGGGCTGGGCGAAGTGGCTTAAAAATAAAATCTGATTTTTAAAATGTTTTTTTTTTTTTAGAACAAATACAATTTTTTATTTTATTGTAATTGATATGTTTTATCCTCACTTTTATTTTCCCCCTTAAAGAAAATTACAAATGAAAAAACAATTACTTCTGTGAGTAGACCTGAATTCAAAGTCAAATAGAAGCTGTCAAACACTTTCGTCAGACAAGGTGGTAGTTCTTGGGCAGGTCAACATCACTCTGGAACTCCAAGAAGTGCATTAGTGATTAGTCCAACCACTGTCTAAACCTGCTTATCTCTGCAGGGATACCGATGCCTACCTCCAGCGGCCAGTGGAGGAGATATACAGTGTGGACTGACACACTCACTCATGCCTAGGGCTAATTTAGACAGAGCAGTTAACCTCGCAGGCGTATTTTTGGACTGTGGGAGAGTACCTGGAGAGAACCCACACATCCACAGGCAGAACATGCCAACTCCCTGCTGAAAGACTCCAGGATGGATCTGAAACTCCGTGCAGACCCGCTCCGAGCATGTCAAATAAAAGTCAAATAAAAGTCACTGCTAAGCCAAGAAGCAATCAATCAATTAATTATTTGATCAATTAAAGAAAGTATGATCATATCCAATTCTGATGATTAATATTTTTTGAAGAGCAAATTAGCTTACAGAAACTTAATAATCAATTTTATTTATGGATTCAGGTTATGTGCAGATTTTCATTTCCTTTCTGTTACTGGCATTGGTTGTTTTATTTTGGATATTTAAAATATCTTCCAGTTCCAGTGTTAAGTGCTCTTTAATAAAATTTAAGTTCATTGCTCATTGAGCAGGCAATTTTGTGTTATTATGTCATTATCAAGATGATAATAGAAAATGGTCCCAAACAACATATTATCGTTTATTGTAATACTTTCTGGGACAATTTATCGTCCAGAAAAATTTGTTATCGTGACAGACCTAGTCACAGGGCTGCTGAGTGTTTTTAAAAGTGTGAAGAGTATGTTTGTAATGTTTAAAAGTATGTAATTATACTTTCAAATGCCTTTAATCATGAAAGTATGATTAAAGGCACAGAAGTACCGGGAAGAGCCCCTTCAACGTTCTCAATGCGCGTTTTAGACATAACATGACCCTGAATGTGAGGTATGACGAGGTACTCCTTCTAATAACCAACTCTTGAGTCACTTTGTGAGACAGATACCGAACCACATGTTCAGCTTATATTATCTCACCCCATGCAAGTGATAGTCAAACAATGCATTGTGTCTGAATGTGATTTCTCTCAGCACTGAAAATCAGAGTCCTGCTGAGTCTCAGATCAGAAACAAGATGGTTTCCATCACGGACAATGGATGCTGAAATACCTCCTTTACAACATTCAGGGGCCCAATAAGTCTTGTCTTGGGTGAGGTTTGTGACCATATGCCTAAAGCTTTTCCTGTGTGGGGGTACTGCAGGAATACGGGCTGTGACTCCTTAAAGAACAGCCATTTGGTCCCTAAAACTGGTGATGAGACAGAGAGAAACAGAGCTGACGCTTCTCTCAGTCAAAGGGAGACAGTTAAGCTGGTTTGGGCTTCTGGTTGGGATGGTTTCTGGATGCCTTCTTAGGGAGGTATTGCAGTTGACCAGATTAAGTCACATGGGCAGTGGAAAAGCCTTGGACTGCCCACATGAGTTGGAGGGGAAGCTAGGAAGAGGGAGATATGTAGATCTTTGCTGAAGTGTTTAAAAGACCCTTCAGGGTCCCTGCTAAAAGGGGCCATTTGTAAATTTACACAGTCAAAATTAACAGAAATAATTTGGGTTCTTTACTCAGTTAGAAGACAAAAACAATGAGGGTTAATTTCTCAAAGACATATTTTAATCATTCATTTATAAATGTCACAGTTTCAGCTAAATATGTAGTTGTTTATACTTGCTTATTTAATACTACGCTTACAAAGTAGATGTTTACTTTGAAAGTGTGACATTTATAAATGAATGAATGACATGGTGTTAATATGGCATTGAAAAATAAACCTCAATAAATCTCATTTTCTCTTACGATCCAATGATTTTTGGAATTTTGAATAAAAATCTGGCTTTAAACATTCCTATAAAAGACAACATATAAATACATAAGTATGTGTACAATATATTTACTTGTCATGAACTTTTCTTATTCTACGAGATATTATTTGTAAAAGTGGTGTATACACTACTTTCAGTGATTTGTCAGCTGAAACTCTTATAAAGTATCTGTGAAATCCATGAATACTCAAGACCCTCTCTAAAAACATGCATGGCTGCCTGTTTTAGTTGTTCAGACACAAAAAATACTTTAATGTGCTTTAATATGTGCAGTGGAAACTATCGTGGCAGAAGCTAACATGTAGTTTTCCTTGTTCCTACTCTTGGGCTTACAGCCACGGAAAATAAATACCATTTCTGGGTTGGCTGCTTTGCAAACACCAGTCAATTCGCTGAGAGATTAAAAGAGAAACTCTGAGAGACGGTGGTTTATCACTCATGTGATTTTGTGATTTTTAAACCACTTTTTGGCCTTCTATTTGGTAAGTTAAAACCAGGTGGCTCAGCAGGATGATGTCATTACATAGGTAATCTAAAACAAAAGAAAAACAAAACATTGATGCGTGTTTTTAAGAACAATGTGAGGCTGGGATCACTCTCACAATACAACTTTAAATAAATGGAGTCAAACGTCTCTCGCAGCAGCTTTTCACATCAACATTTGTGAGTATGTTACATGACGTTTCAATAAAAGCTATTATTTGTGGGCTGTAGAGCAGCAAGTGTCAGCAAATATTGAGCAATTCAGACAGTGGTTGGACTAAATGTATCATACGAACAAGCCTCCATGCCTGAACCAAAAGTAACTATTTAGCTTAAAAACTAAGCGCTTGACTATCTTTGGGAGAAATAAAGAATAAAGTTTGGTTAAATTGGTAAACTAATGCAATGATTTATGAATTTTTTTAGGTAAAAATCCATAAATCTCAGGAGGTCAAAAATTATATCCACATCCCTAAAATCTTTTCACATTTTGCCATGTTATCATCTCAAACTTTATTGCTTTAAAACAAATTTGGAAAGAACGACATACATTTATCAACACGCACACTCAGCAAAACAGAAGACAACACTTCAGCTCCACCTCACCTATGGGGTAAAACATGGAGGTGGCAGGTTAATGCTGTGGGATGCTTCCCTTCAGCAGGGACAGAGCGGAGATAAAATTCAGCGGCTTTTAGATGGAAGCATGTTGGAATTACCTAGCCAAAGTCCAGAGTTATATGTTTCAATTCAATCTTAAATGACTTTTGACAAGACTTGAAGTCTACAGACACTGATCATCCAATCTGGACCAGGGCTGCAGAGACATTCCCCAAAACTACCACCAAAACACTGACAAGAGGAAAAGTTTAAGAGTTTAGGGTGTTTTTCTATCACTTACTTTTTGGAGGACTAAAAAAAGAATCTCTCTCTCCGAGTTTAATGACTCTGGCAGGAAAATGTACAAAGTATTCCCAAAAGTCCAAGGCTGGGAACTGGACCCTTCCTCGGTTGTGTTTAAAAAGTATTCCGTTCAGCTCCGAGCTCCTACCTACAAGCTCATTGTTGAGTAAGAAGCAGCAGCTGACACACCGGGTTGGCAGTAAAACTTCTCCCGCTCCTCCACACACACACACACACACACACACACACACACACACACACACACACACACACACACACACACACACACACACACACACACTTTTGTCCAATGTTTTGAATAAGAAAAAGGCGCTGGAAACGGAGGGAAGGGGGAAACAACCACTTTTCTTGCTACCCGACCTGTCAATGTCCACTCCCGCATCACATTCACCGGACTCTGTCCTCACACAGCCGCTTACCTCCCGCTCAGTCCCGCATGATTCGTCACGCCACGTCCTGCTTGCAGCGCGTCTCCGTCCAGCGGTTCACTTCAGTCCATCCAGCGAGCCGTCTCCTCCCGGAGCAGAGCACGCGCTTCCCGGGCTGTCAGTGAGTAAGTAAGCACCTGAACGGATGTCAGGCAGCATCGTCACGCGCCCACACACAGAGGAACGCGCAGGGTGAGACAAATAAAAGGAAAATGAATTTAGACAACGGCAGAGCACCGCAGCACCGCTGTCTGGTAAAAACAAACAAACAATTAAAAAAAATAAAAATAAAAAGAATAAAATAAATAAATAAAGTAAATGAATCCTTATTGAAAATGTTCATTTTATCTAAGTTACGTTTTCAACAGGTATTCAAACTATGAGAGCACAAACAGTTTAAAGACAGACGCAGGACAGGTACAACACTGACCCCAGGTGGACACATTTGAAAGTGCAACTTTTCTGAAAATCTTTTTATATATATATATATATATATATATATATATATATATATATATATATATATATATATATATATATATATATATATATATATATATATATATATATTTAATTTATTATATACCTAATGACGTATCCGGTATTTCGATTTATGACCTTTGTATAAAGTATAAATTCGAGATTTTATTACCTCTTTAGGAACCATTAATGAAAAAAAAAAACCTGTATTTCAATTTAGTTTAAATGTATTACATTGAAATACAGTCACATTTTTGTTTCATGCTTTAACCTTTAAGATTTGGCTTGATTTCTTTACCCCTTTAATATTTAAATATCAAAAACAATGCACTTCTGACTTGATGTTTTTGACCCTTTGAACGAAATGTTTGGACTGTTTGACGTCACACAAGCTTCTTGTGTCATAGTTTGACCAGCGGAGGGCGCCCAAACTCCTCTTATAGCTGGACTCTCGAACATGGTTAAGTTGTTTGCTGAATTGTTCTATTTCAAAAATAAAAATCCAGAATGACGTAGATCATGATAAAACTATACTGTTCCAAAACTTTAGAACATGAATAAACAGCCTGAGTTCAAACGGTAAAATAAAACAGGTGAAGATCAGCAGCTGCACAATTTCATTTCTTTTTTTTTTATTTGTCAACACGCCTCCTTCTCTGAATTTCTTTTTTCAGACTACGTGTTACTTTAAGTTTACAGCATCTGCCATCATATTCAGAGAAAGCTGAAAATATCAAATTGGCAACTCCATCAGAAAATGAGAAAACAACACAATAAATCTAATTAAATATTTCAGTTTGAACAAATTTCTCTTGCAATTCTGTCATTCGTCTTCAATTTTTGTTTCTAAATTTCATTGTATTTAATTTGTAATATATATTTTTATTATAAAGTTGATCTTAGTCTTAGCAGACTTTTTAAAGTCCCGACTACTATTATTTTATTTCATTTTAATTGCTGCTGGTCGAAATTTTGTGAAATGATATAATTCCTGTTATTTTGTAGACGAAAAACCTTTTTTATTTTACTAGGAAGTAAAATAAAGCTAGCCGGAGGATTACGCTAAAGTGAGTGGAGGATAAATCTTTCCAATAAGACTGTCGCATTGGCTGAGCAGGTGAGATACGTAAACTTGAAGCAACTGCATGAGCAACGGCCCCCAATTCTGTTGACCCTCAACTACTGACATCTGTAATTCATTTGTTTTTCCCCAAATAAAATTTCTGTCACATATAGTTAACATCGTTTTATTTAGTCTCCACAGCTCCCTGTTTGTTCTAGGATGAGTCTGTGTTGATTTTTTTATAATAGAGCGTAGATTCAGATTAAGTTCAGATTTTTGCTCAAGGTTTATTTGCCCAACTTGAACTTCTCCTCTGCTCTGTGTTCCTCTGACGGTTTCCTCTCCTGTTCTTCCTCTCACATCCATCAAACCGTCTGCTCACTCACCAGTGCTTTCTGTTTCTGTCTTCACCTGGAAGGACTCCCAGCAGCTCCAGCTGTGGGTTTGCTCACTCAGTCCCTTGTATCAAACAAGATGAGCCGAAACAAAAAAGAAGAAGAAGAAAAAAAAAGGTGAATAAAAGCAGTGTAGCTAAGCCAGACCAGCTGGCTTTGGAGAGCGGGGCAGCCCGAGCTGGGCAGCGTTTGGGTCTGACTTTTCTGCAAAGTGAGCAGCTGAGGTAGTCCACAATCCAACACCCCCACTCCATGCCCTCCGACACAAACACACAAACACTATCAGACACACACACATTCACACACCCTGTGACCTCCTGCGTCCAGCTCAGTGCATGTCTGTGGAAGAGCGCGCTCACCTGTTGCTGTCACTTGCAGTATATTTAGCTGTGAAGTGTCACTGAAGCAGTGTGTGTGTGTGTGTGTGTGCGTGTGTGTGTGTGTGTGTGTGTGTGTGTGTGTGGGTGTGTGTGTGTGTGTGTGTGTGTGTGTGTGTGTGTGTGTGTGGAGGAGAGAAAAATGTGTTGCTGACACTCTGGGGCCCTCTGTGGTCTTGGTGCGAGAGTCCAGGATCACTGCTTCTACACTGTAAATCATAACTTTGTGTTTAATTGAAAACAGATGAGTGAATCTGAGGTTTTGCTAAGACTCAGTTAAACTAAGTCTACTGAACTTTTAGCTGTGTAGTAAATTACAAAGTTGACATTGATTAAATAAATTGAGCTGTTTAACTCTTTTTAATACTAAGTTCTTGATTTAAGCATTGCAGTAAAAAGGTTTTCAAAATGAACTTATTTCATTTGCAGTCATATGAAAGGCTGACATGGGGATTTGCCTGGAAGGTATCCCATAGTGCATTGTGCTACCACCAACAGCAACTAATTTAACTATTTTATTTGTCACAAAACTTAGTTTTAAGATGTCTAAGGTAAAAATGTCGACTCCAAAGCTTCATATGCAGTCAGTTCATCCACAGTGAGCCGTTTTCAGAGCAGTGCAGTTTCCATGGCCTACCTACGTTTGAACACATTAAACAGCATCCTGTGATGCTGTTTAATGTGTTCATTTTCATCACCACCTGGCTCTAGGTGAGGGTGCAGCTTTGCATCATAATTATGGTTGTTTTACTGAAAGTGAGCAAACCATCACTGCTTCTTGTGTTTTCTGTTCACGTTTCAGTAGAGAAACAAATAAGAAGCAGGAGCCAGGAACTGTTTCAATCAAGTTATAAAAAAAATAGACTTCAGAAAGCTTTGGAGTTTATTTACATGTACAAAAAAAACAAAACTTAATTGTTTTAACAACTAAAAAATCCTCAGATTAACTAAGTTAATTTAAGTTAAAGTGACTAAAATTGCACAGTTTTATCAGCTAATTTAGTGAAAACAAACAAAAAGGAGGCAACGAGTTTGCATATACTTTTTAAGTATGGAGAACTACTGAGGTTTTACAGTGGACATGTTACACACAGACTGAGCCTGCCAGCATGTCGGAGGTATCGGCGCTCCGAGCATCTGCTAGCCGGAGGATTACGCTCAGCTGTCCCGTCCTGTCAGGCCCGGCAGACGGAAAGAAGAAGGCAGGCGGATGGATCGGCTGACTCTGACGGTCTGATTCCAGAATACGCTTAGAGAAAAAAAAAAAAAAAGCTTTAATCACATTTTTCCACACCAAAAAAATAAATAACAAATGTAGAGAAATCCAGTCTTCAGTTGGAGTTTCTTATTTCAGAGTGGGTGGAAACTTTAATGCCCTTTGCCAGAATTTTTGGTTTCCCCATTCGGCCCATTAAAACCCCTTAGCTGTCCTGAGGACGCCAGTGTCCGCTGACTAAAATATTGTCCATTTAAGTTATTAAAGATGCAACACAAGCCATCTGAGTACATTATAAAATGCTATTTAAGGAAACCTCAGATTTTAACTTCAAGGTCAAAAAGGACAGCAGACCAGCTGCTTTTCCTGGACGTTTGTTGACTGTCGCCCCATGCTTGCTCATTCTGCTCAAGCCTTCCACATCTTTTTCCATAAAAAGAATAACCTGCCATGGCATTTCAGTTGCACTATTTTGGACTTTTCAATATTGAATTGGTAAACAGAGTTCTCAGGAATTTTGTCTTTTTAAATGAAACAGTCCCACAGCATCACACATCCTCCACTGTACATCTTGATGTTAGGCGTTATGCCCACCTGTTCAGCCACATTCTTTGGAGAGTTTGTTACTGAAAAGCTCAATATTTTCCCATCTCAGAGTAAAACTCAATTATTTATATATTTCTTATTGTAGGAATGAACAGTTTTTTTCCCAAACAACCTGCTGACATGTAGATAACATCGAGTGGAAATGTGAACTTTTCACATTTCCAACAGTGAACTTTGGGGATTTTCTACTTTCTCTTCTTGCTTCTTGCTTCTTCTGCCCCTGCGTGTCACAGTTCCGTTGCTTTCAACAGAATGGCCCAGTTCAGATTATGTCTGTCAGATTTCAGTCTGGACTTTGACTTTGTGAGAAAATCCTGAATCTCCTCTGGATTTTCAGCAAGTGAGCAGAATTCATCCTTCCATCACACGGTTACACACTGCAAAAGCACAAAATCCTCCTGAATCATTTTCATCTGGTTTCTACTTATAAATATCTTAGCGCACTTGAAACAGACAAAACAAACTTGCAAGTAAGCAAGATGAATTCCATAACTTCTTTATATTGATTAAAAATGACTTGATTCAGTTTCAAATGATTTCAGTTAGAGCGTGAGAAAATGTCTTGAAGTGAAACGAATTGCAAATGCAGGCAGTAATTTTGACCAACATTAAGAAATTATTGACTTAATACAAACTCCTTTATCCCACTGGAGATATGAGTGATTTAGTTTTTATCTCGTTTCAAGATATTTGCACTAGAAACTAGTCCGGCCTCTTTCCAGCTGTTAGTCAGTGACATCTGGGAGGTTTTGATGTTGCTCTGGGTTTTTTGGAAACGCTTCAATAAGTTGTCGATGATTTTCTGGTTCCCCACTGTGGACAATGGTTCACTGGAGCCCCACAGCCTTAGAAATGTAACTTTCTCCAGACAGATAGTTGACTTTGTTTCTGATTTGTTTGTTTTTTTTTTGAGCGATTCCACTTTATTTGATCAAATAGCTTTTTTCTAACAGTTCCACCAGCCTGGCAATATTTTGTTTTTTGCAGCGCTCACCTCATCTTCGTCGGACGGCAAAGTGAGGTTGATGACAGAAAAGTTCCAAAAAGAAGAAACGTGTGTTTTTCCATTGTGACCCCTGCCTTATTTGCTTTATAATTCCAACAGCATAAAACATGGCAGAAGGAACACAATATGTTACGGAAAGGTTTTGTGTTTATTGAGAGGGCCCAGTGCTTTATAGTGCAGGCTGAGTGAAGCTTGCATATCCCAGAGATAGAGTTACTGTGAAAGCCATGACCGAGTGTAAACCAATCCTGCCTCACCCAACTGCCAGGGATGTTCCAGAATCCAGCGCATGTCTCGAGGCATTTCCTCTCCATGTCCATCTGCTGGCCTCACAGATCCTCTGATCATGCTTACTGTGGGCTTTAAATCTTATACTACTCCAGGTAAGTTGTGAAAAAACATTCTGATGTACTCTTTTGTTTTTAGCTGTAGGTACAATGCCAAGAGAATTCACGGGTAAATTAAAGCCCACTGGGTGATAACAGTCCATCGGGTTCCCATAGCTGCGTCTCCATTACAAATGTGCTCACAACTTTATTGATGTTCTGCTAACGTCGCAGAGACACAATTTTGCAATTGCGGCGCTTCCATCAAACAAGAATTAAAATCACACATGAATAAGTTGCTTCATGCGACAAGTCATTAAAAACATACCAGTCCGTCGTCATCCTCCTGTCATCTTCTTGACAGCAGTAACATCTGGCTGCTGATCATGTGACTTGTGTGCTGCAAAAAAATGTTTTCTATCGCAGGTTGGCAAAATACCTGCAAACCACCTGACCCGAGCACAAAAACTTATCAAACAACGTGAGTTTCTTTTCAAAATTGCCATGTTTCTATTAAGCAAATTGATTTTTGTACTTCTAATTTGCATAATTTTATGGTTAAGAGTCACTTGGAATACCTGGTTTTATTGCCATTCTCTCACAGAGTTGCTGCTAAGCTTGCCCTTATTGTCTCCACTCGCTGGATCTCACTTGGACCAAGCTGCAGCTGTCGGACATTTGGCCTCAAATGTATCCAAAGTATTCTTTGATCAGAATTCATGCAGAAGCAACACGGTCACAATACTCAGCAAGCATGTCCTGGATTCAAATCTCCATTAAATGTTAGCTTTGTTCTCCTCTGCATGCAGGATACTTTCTGCTCTCTGCTTTTTGATCAAATGTGATCATGAACGGTCGAATCTTAAAAATGTTGACTCTGTAATGAACGTTCCTACTGGCCTACAAGAGGTCAGAACAGAACGACATCTAAACCTTAGTTAATGTTAGTGTTCGTGGTTCAACAATAAGACAAAAAGTTACTTCTAGGTTTGTCAATTTCAAGCGCACTAAGATATTTGCATTAAAAACTACACAAAAATGATTTGGTAAGATTTTGTGCTTTTTCAGTGAACCTTTCCATCTTTCCTGTGGGGATGAGAGCTGTTGGGAACTTCAGATGCTCACTGGCAGGAGACAACTGTGAGGAGCTGCTTGAAATGCCAGTCATTTCACAGCGGGGCTTAACTCATAGAAATCAGACGGTGTGAGGTCATCCTAACGGGAGAGGTCAGAGGTCGAGGCACCTACCTGGACACTGGTGTCACACACGAGTCCAGCTGACACCCGACAGAAAACACTCTGGCAGAGTGAGACGGTTTGTGGGAAATGCAAGACGAAATGCATCGTCTTGCATTTCTAAAGACAGGTGGTCTGCACTCTGGGAGAAACCAGCACCTGGTTCTGCGCTTTGCTTCGTTCAGAGGGTCTGGGCCCTTTGTTGCAATTTTAAAGGATTAGATCAGATTTTAGAAAATCGCTAACGTGAAGTATGTCATGCACCAACTCGATTAAACTAAAGGAAATGACCTAAAGTGTGAACCATGCAGTGGGAAGCAGGGCCATGATATTTTTAGAGCAACAGGATTCTTACACATTCTTCTTTCTGTGATTTTAATCGATCAATATGTTCACTTACCCTGCTGCCTTCGCTAAAACTAAAGGCAGGCTGCAGACTTCAGCTCTAAAACAGTGCAGATTACCAACATCGTTCACAACTCCACCCTAAAATCCAGCTCCCTCTACACTCTCCATCGTTTTTTCCCCCTTTTTTTATTATTATTTTTCTTTCTCTGTCTATCTGAAAATAGTTTCCTGTTGAGATCAAACTGAATATGCCTCATGTCCGAGTGTCTCGGTCAGGGTCACAGGTTAAGTGTTGACACATGGCTGACATAGCTGAGCCTAATGACTGACAGCTGAACTCACCAGAAGGAACTCTGACTCTGCTCATCAGTAGCAATGCTCTTTTCCTGCAATAGACCAGGGACTGGGGGCTTCTGGGTAGCTGGAGTATGTGGCTATAGTTCTGATTTATTGTTTCAGATGTCAGGATTAATAAGCAGCACATCTAATTTGTGTCCAGGGTGACCAGAACACAATTCTGTTTGATGAAAGCTTCAAGCAGAAGGTTCTGATCCACGGTGAGAAGCACCTCCTCAGATCTACCGTCTTCACAACGTAACAGAAAAGAAAAACATTAAATTAACAAAGAAGAAGAAAAAACATGACATGGTGTGAAATGTAGTGGAGCCTGCTGACTAATGACCTGCAGAGTTAGCTGCTGGGTCAGATGTACATGCTGTCACCTTCTCATTTCACTAAGCAGAGGCCGGCATGAGTCTCTGATGGTATGATAACCTCGGAGCAACAGGTGGGGGAGGGGAGAGGTATACCGCTCTACAATTTGTCTTCACTGCACCTCTCTGTGAAACAGAGTATAGATTTGAGAAATGGAAAATTGAGTTGTTCCAGCACTGCAAAGTTTTAGAACTGTTGTTTTCATTGAGAGAAGAATCAGAACCCAAGTTAACTCAAACTAACAAAACAATGAAAACTGAAAACTGAAATAACAGGATTTAACTAGAGAAAACAATGACTAAATATTGTGCATTTCTAAAATCATAGCTATAACATCCTTCATTTTCATTTGATAAATTCATTTATTTGCCTTGTGAACCGATGTGAAATAGATTTTTTTTTTCCATAAACAAGCAGTTCATGTCAGCCGTCCATGCATAACAGTTCTCCGTTCTCCTCCAAGTGGCACTGACGCTGGCGAGCTCAGCGGTGGCATCAAAACTTGGAAGAAAATTGCAGAGTCAACGTCAGGTTGAAAAAAATCCTCCACAATTTTAATAGTGCCTCCTCACGGTACAGAGAACACATTTCCAACAGCTTTCAAATGACAATAAAATACCATTATATGCTGCTTTTCTTCATGTAGTCTGTTTGTAGACATAACTTTACTACAGACATGATTTTCTGCTGATTGGCATCATAATCTTTTCACACAAACATGCCTATAGCAGCACTATGAAGTTACTCATTTGCAGTATTGCCTGCCCTTGTTTCCCAGAGTCCACATATTTGATATCTGGGTAGTTTCATGGTTAAGAAATGTATTTATTCTCTTCCAGGTTACTTCTTTCCTTGTGTAATGTGTCCTCATCCATTTTCTTAACTGCTGGAAACAAGTACTGACAGCTCTGTTTGTTCAGATCCGCAGCAGAAAGCAAACAGAGCGGGTGTTGGGGTTGTAACCGGGGAGGAACTGGGTTGAGTTATTTCTGGAGCGTGTGCTGCCCTGGTTCAGGGGCCGACAGTCAGACAAGTGCCAGTGCAAGGGCGAGTCATGATCCCTGCAGTAAAGAGCAGATGCTGCCTCTGATTAACACACACTTGTTCTGATCTTCAGCCTGAATGAGCGCATACTGACACACACACACACGCACACACACACACACACACACACATAGCATGACTCCTCAGAATCTGTTAAATGTTTGCAGGACCAATAAAAGAAAACAAGAACCAATGCAGTGCAGTGGTTAGGCTTTGCTCAGTGCTGCCATTGTGTGGTTGATGGAGGTTTTTGCCAGAAGGAACTGGGGCAGTGAGCCTTCTGCGCTTCAGCAGACAGAAAGAGCAAACGGGCAGCGGCTCTTCAGAGGTCAGGGAGTTCAATTCGAGGCAAGAAATGTCATATAAGGATTTTCATTTGAACAATAGAAAGAGGCGAGGAGAATGCTCATTTTAAAGAGATAATTGATGAGGGTCGTTAACAGTTGTGCTGAGTGATGTTTCCCGTCCAGATGGAGCAGATGAAGAGTTTGTGTTCGCCACTGCGTGGAATATTTCAAGCCTTTATGTCTTTTCATTTTGATAATTATGGCTCGCAGATAATGCAAACCAAAATTCTAAGAAAATATAAATCTCATACAAGGTCTATTAAAAAGAGTGTTTTTAAACAGAAGTGTCAGGTTTACAAAAATTCCATACACGTCTACGTACTCCATGCTCGGTTGGGGCTCCTGTTGCATGAATTACTGCAGCAATGCGGCGTAGCATGGAGCTCAGCCTGTGGTTCTGCATAGGCTGCTTTGTGTTGACAGCTGCCTTCAGCTCGCCTACATTGTTGGGTCTGGATTCTCTCATCTTCCTCTTGAAACGGCCCAGAGATTCTAGGTTAAAGATCAGAAGAGTTTACTGGCCAATCAAGAGCAGAAACACCACCGTTACTGAAGTGAAGCAGTGAGTATTGGTGCGAAATAAAATCAGCATCTCTATAAAGCTTGTCAGCAGCAGGAAGCATGAGGTGTTTTACAGTTTCCCCACATTCTAAAATACAATTTGCTTGATAATCCTCTCAAGGCTGCAGTTAACTCTGTTGTACATTTCCCCACCACACTTTTTCTTCCACTCAACTTTCTACGAGCTATAATTTTCTGATGTATTGAATTTATATATATATATATATATATATATATATATATATATATATATATATATATATATATATATATATATATATATATATATATATATATATATATATATAAGAGAGAGCGAAGACAAGAGAGAGAGACAGATAGATATCAGTATGTTATCATTGTTGTTTACTGTTTAGGCTCCCCATTAGCTGGACTTTACACCCAGCTGGGAACCATCATTAAGACATAGAGCAGAAATCATTCAAACACATGACGGATGATGAATTTAATATACATAGCAAAAATGAATTACAGTTCATACAAAATGTTGATAGATTTATAAAGTATACAATAATTAACCATGTAGAGGATGGCAGGTACTGTCTAAAAGGGCAGAGGTCAGAGAGGAGAAACTTCCCTCTGAACAGTTCTCTGTCATTCTATAACAAACAGCTCCATCTAGTGGACAGCTACGGTAAAGCAAGTTTGCGACAGTCACAACAGTGTCAGAAGTTTCACACTTCACTATGATGATAATGCTGGATATGATAAAACAGTGAGTATGAAGATCTAAACCTGTCTGACCAGGTCGGTTAGTTGCCATGCCAACAGCGGTGCTGTGTTCAGGTGGAGCACTCAGTTGGTGGTGGGCCTCATGAATCTGCATCCAACATATTCACCTTTACTGGCTGCTGTTTAATCTGACAGTCAATTTAAAAAGAGACAGAAAAGCAAGATTTCATTAACATAACAAAAATGAGAAAAGACTTTCCAACTTCTAAAAAGAATGTTTTACCAACATTAGCTCAAGAATATAGCAACTTAAGCCACTTTTGCAAAATACTGTATAACAGTGTTTTTATTGCTGTAATGCCAACAAGGATATTTCTACACATTATTGAGATTTAGTTATAAATGTGATACTTTTTAAGTTGCTATAGCAGCTTTGGAGTACAATGATGTATTTGAACCACTGTAGACAGGACAACAAAATGAGGAGTACAAAGAATTTAAACTCATCTCAGATTAAACACAGAAATTTTCTAGAAATTTCTGAGTTTCTTTATATATATATATATATATGTATATATATATATATATATATATATATATATATATATATATATATATATATATATATAGTTCCAAAACTGAAAAAGTTCTGACTTTTGAAACTCAGATATTGATACTTTTTTCTAGAAATTTTCTGAGATTGGTCTTGAAATTTCTGAGATTTTTGTCAAAAATTTACTTTCTTTTTCCCCCATTGTTGCATTGGGGACATTTGTCCAACTCCCCAGTTCAAAGAAAATCTAAACCCACCAGGGTGTGAAGACTTTTGGGTTTTGCAGTATGTATAGTTTAATACTCTAACAGGTTTTGGCAGATGCTTGGTAGTTGTTGAATTTTCATCACTTGCCTTGTGAGAGAAAGATATATATTCTGTACATCATGTGGTCACTAGGTGGTGATATAAAATTAATTTCAAATATTTTCCCACATCTGGGTTGCCTTTATTTTTTTGTTGAAATATTTAAGAGCAAAAAATATTGATGGAAAATGGAACTGCGGATGAGCACATTTACAGGAAGGAAAAAAGTCAAACTCAAGAGATGATAACTGGACAAATTCAAATCTCACAGCTAGTGTAAAACTGAAGGGAGTTCTGGGTACTTTCCCAACATTAATCAGTCAATCATTTTCCAGCTCACAAGCAGGATTTCTGGTTTTAAATATGAAGCAGAGCACATTTTCAAAGCAAGTAGGATTTTAGTAAGAGTCAGGTCTTAATAAAGAAAATGTCAAAAAAAAACCAAAACAACTTATTGTGTAACAAAATAAACAGCAAATCCCAACACTGACATGTTCCTGACAAATATAAGCAGTAACTCTAAAATATAAATGCAGCCGTTTTTAGAAATGATCTGCTGACTTTTTAATTAACCTTTTAAAAGTCAGAGGAAACAACAAACCCACAGATCTTAACAGTTCCTTCTTTATATCTTTTTATTTTGCACCAAGTGTGATAAAAATGAAGATCAGTCCAGTTGAGAAAGCAGCGTCATGCATTTGCAGGAGTAACTGATCTTTACTGCCACCACTGCCAGGTAATAAATAAAAATAAATCAAAACTAAAATAAAAAAAAAATAAAAAAGACTCCAGGTCAATGAATGAGTCCAGTTCACTTCAGAGCCGCAATGGAAAAGCAGGATGTCATTTAGCTTCTGTCAGTCAGCGATTCCTCACGAGTCTCCGGTCATAATGGCGAGGAACTCTTCCTGGTTGACTGAAAAAGTAAAGTCAGCTCATCAACACTTTCCTGTTTGTCAAATCAGCTGGCTGAGAATGTAGGAAAACCCAAGTCTGACGTACTCTCTCCGTCTCCGTCGGTGTCGAACTCGTCGATCATGCTGCGCAGCTCCTCGTCGCTGATGTTTTCGCCGAGTTCCCGAGCGACTCGTCTCAGGTTCCTCAGGCTGATCTTCCCTGACTCGTCGTCGTCAAAGAGCCTGAACGCCTTCATGATCTCGTCCTTGGGGTCCCGCTCCAGGATGCGGTCAGTCACTGTGGACAGAACGCGTTTAAATTAGCCGCCGAAGCCACTCTGTAGCTGCATTTTCATTACAAATATGCATAAGTCTTTGATTTTGCTCATGCTGGGAAGAAAAAAAACCCACCATTTTGCAATTGCTGTTTCCATTGAATAAGAAATTGAAATTAAAATCAGACATGAATAAGCTTGTTCACGCAATAAGTCATTAAAAACCATGAGTCATAATTCAACCAAGGGGCGAGCGCTCATCCATCAGCCATTATAGATGTTGGCGTCTTATTCAGGCGTTGGAGTGACAAGCCCCGCCTACTTGGGAGCGGCTACACATACGCCATTTTGGGGAAATTGTAGTCTGTGATGTATTCAGCACTTCGGAAAGACACACAACCTTTTTATAACCTGAGAGCTCTGGTGCAGCCGGCTGCATGTTGTCTGAAAAAACAAAAACCTTCATCCTCCAACTACTTCCTGTCTTCTTCTTTGTTGTTTTAACCAGTAGTAACATCCGGCTGCTGATCACATGATTCGTTTGATGCAAAAAAAAAAAAAAGTGTTTCCATCGCAGTTTTACAAAATACATCTATTCTGACACTCGCAAAAAGTGAGATTCTCCAAACATGACATGTTTCCATTAAGCACATTTATTTTTGGAATTTCAATTTGAGCAATTTTATTTTTAATGGAAACGCAGCCACTTTCAGCGCAGTTGCTCCCGTCACCTTACCCACTTCGTTGAAGTCCTGGAATGTGATCTTGCCGTTGCCCTCCCGATCGTAGTCCTTCAGGATCTTCAGAATGTCCACTTTCTTCACTTCAAACCCAAGCGCTCGCATTGCCACCTGGGGATCACACCTCAGGCAATTAATCGGCTGAAGTGTTGAATGAAACATGACTGTAATGCTGTGCCAACACTCGCAGTTGATGCTCGGATTAATAATGTATTAATGACCATTGCAAACATATTACACAAATTAATTTAAAAAAATGCAATTAAAAATTAGTGCAATAGTAGCTTTTTAACATTTCAGATTAGTGCAGGCTATAATAACAATCACATCGATTCTTTTATTTACTAATATAACATTTATGAATACAGTGAAATGCTGTTTATTCTCAATAAGCATCTGTTCCTCAAACACACTTTTCCTTAGAGGCAGCAAGCCCAAATTGTGATAGTGGTGCTTCCTGGCTGACACATTTTCACCATGTTTTTAGAAATAACGCGGCTTTGTGACATACGCCATGGATTTTGCAACATAACATAGCTTTTGTGATAAATGCTACAGCTTTTGAGACATTCCTATGTCACAAAAGCCGTGGGATGTGTCACAAAGGTATTTATGACATATGACCATGTCTTTTGTGAGATATGCCACGGCCTTTGTGACACATAGTATGGATTTTGTCACTCAGGCCACTGATTTTGTGACATACGACTTTTGTAACATAACACAACTTTGTTATATAGCACGGCTTTTGTGACACATGCAGTAGCTTTTGTGACATGCGCCACGGCTTTTTTGATATGCCATGTTTTGTGACACAGCATGTCATTAAGGTGTGGTATGTGTGGTATGTGTGAGATATTCCATATTCCATAGCTTTTATGACACAGTCCACAATTTTTATGACACAGCTTTTACTGCCCCCCCACCCCCGCCCCCCACTCACCTTCAGCTCATGATAATCTATCTCTTTATCTTTGTCCGTGTCAAATAAATCAAATGCTTCTTTAATTTCATGCTTCTGATCTTCAGTGAGCTCTCTTCTCTTCTTGCGTTTGGGTTTGTCGAGCTCAGTTCTGTTAAGAAACATGCAATAAATCAAAGATTACCCAAGAAAAAGCATGACAGAATATTGCACAAGTGTATCTTTACTATTACTTTATTAGTACTAAAATACCAATATACTTTAGAAATTCAAGTTATGCACTATGTAATTTGCATATACAAGCTAGGAAAATGCAAATGCCACCCTAAAATTATATCACGTTTAAAAAAAATAAATGACTTTATCTTTGTTATTGGAATTTTTAATGACATGTGACTGTCTCCAATGAATTTCCATGATCACAACAAATTAGGATGAATTAAGATTTTATTTTCTCACATAATAAAATTCTGTTTCCATTTTCCAATAACACTTTTTCCTCCCACTGAACCTTCAGTGAAAATGTTAGTGGCCTCAGCTGTGGCTTTGGGTCAATGACTCGCTGGACAATGGTCAAGTCAGTTATCTTTCTCTTGACATTGTAGACCGTAGGATAACATTTTTGCTAAAAATCATTTTTACTTATCTTGTGTAGTATTTTTTTTTTTTTTTTTTTTTTTTACTGAACTGAATGATCAGGTTTTAATTCGACCTAAACTAAGAATCGAGTTCTGTTCCAGGTGTCTCATGACGCACATAAATAATCTGCTCTATGTTTGTTTAAATTTAAACTCTCCTCAGTTCTAAAACGTATAAAATAAAAACGTATCGGTGGTTTTTTTTAAAGAGTCCCTAATAATTCTCAAAGGAGGCGTTCTGATTTGATTTCAGTTCAGATATTACTTGTCTAAAAATCTCTGATATCAGATTAAATAGGAATGGTCACTATCCTCCAACACGCCTGCTGAGAGCATTGATCCGAGTCCAGAGGCAGCGGCAGAACGCTGTCCCTGGAAACAAACCGCGGCACAGAGCGATGACGGAAGCCGACATGCTAACTGCTAACCCGGTCGGACCAGGCACGTTTATCGCCTTCAAAGTGACTGTGGCCCGGTAGAGAGCAGAAGTAGCGGGGGCCACAGCAGCTTACCTTACAGACAGACTCATTCTGGTTTTCGTTTCAATGTCTAAACACAGAACTTCACTGCCAAACACACAGTTAGCTCTGCTCTAATTAACACAACAATAAATCCTTTTATCCGCGCTCACGTTCATGAACCGCATTGGTCGCTGGTTGCTAGGCAGCAGCCAGTCGCTTCCTGATTGCTCAGTCCTTCTTCTTCTTGCCTCTGTTGCGCTCTTTGTAGTAGCATTTGCCCCATCTTCTGATTTACCCGTTCACTACAGCTCTTTGTGACATTCTATATATTCCATTGAACCTACCATACAGAGCACTGTAGAGTCCAGCCTGGTCCAGGAGGAAAATGATGGTTATACTTACATAATATAACACCTAAGGTTGTATTTTCCTCTTTCGTGATTCAGTGTTTGTTCATGTCTAAAATCAGAAGTGGACATCAGCACAGGCTTGCATGGCAGAAGCTCTGGGTTCAATAAATTTGTATTTATTAATAAGTGGATGTCTTGCAAACATCATGCCATGTTTCAACAGAAACACGGTATTTATTTTTAATTTCAACATGGCATATCATCTGCAGTTGATATCCTGAACAATATTGCAGATTGCATGTATGGAGGATATTTAACGTATACGTCCAACTTACTCGGGCCCAGGGCCCCACATCCCCCTGAATGCGTCTCTGCTTACAGTCCATGCAAACATTTAGACACAAAATGGTGGTCTTTATGTTAATGAAGTCAGGATACTTTGTTATTTCAGGAACTATGATGTTGGAATCCCTTTCTCTTGTGTGAAAGAACAAATGGCAATAACAGCTATTCCTTTCTCTGAGATAATGCATGATGAAAGGAGCAGAAATAGCTGCTGCTTATCCAAATTAACTCCAGAGGCTCAGTCTAGGCCTGATTTTGATCTTTAATCAGCTCTCCTATCGATCCGACCTCTGCCTCTTAATCAAAGCTCCTCTTTCATGCCTCCTCTCTAGGCTAAGTCCATCTACCAGCATGGGGTACTGCTGGGGGAATAAGAAGACATATTTACCTTCTCCAGCGTCCATAAGCTGTACAGAGGCTGGTTTCTTAGAAAGCCACATGAGAGTGTGCCCCCTGCACACATGTGGTGCAAAACAGAGTGTTCTATATTCAGCTCATGTTATGTACATGCATACAAGCCGGTACGTGTGGTTGTAATGGAGGTGAGCTGAAGGGAGGGAGGAGAGCAGGGAGGGGGGACAAATAGGAGAAGACCTTTTTTCAAAAAGGACCAGGTGCTTTAGAAGACTGATTCAGTCTTTTCTCAAGCTGGTCTCCACATTGTGTCCAGAACTTTGCTCTTTATTCTATGAATCAAATAATGAGTTAAGTTGATCAAATAATGGACGCCATTAGCCAATTACTCTGGATTATTACAGTTCCAGGGCATGTCTTATTAAATCACAACATTTTAAAGCTGCAGTATGTAACTTTTAGTTTTTTACACAGTTGTTAAAACTGTGGTTATGTTGTGACAGTATGGTATGAGACAGAGTAGTTTACCTGGTGCTTACTGAACTTTTTTGACAAATAGCTCACCAGCTATCCATATATTTAAGAACAGCTCCAGAGCCCACATGCCTGGCGTCCACGTAAAGCTGAAATAGGTGTTTAAGATGTGGTGCAACTAACACAGAACCAGCACAGAGGAGCATTTTCACACGCTCAAAAGGCTGTTGACAAAGGGGAGATACACTCAAACTTTAAATCTTTACACAGCAAATTTATTAAAGGCACCACCACTGATGAAACAGTCTGGTTTTGTCACAGCATTACGTTTGCGAATATCTGAGCAAAAATGAGGGGCACTGTCAGATTTAGGGATCAGAACGCATGGTGATGCCCAACTGGACATACTTGGCTCTGCAATCTCATTATCAAGCATATAGGCCACTTCCCCATCCAAGTACTTGCGCTTCTCCAGATTTACCCTGTAAAAGTTTAGCATAAAGCAAAATCTATACAACAACATCATATTCTATCAAATGTATACGTCCTGGTGTGTGGGAAAAATAGGCTCTCTTGTATCACCGCGCTGTCCAACCCATCCCTTTTGCTGTCAGGTGAAAGCGTGCTCCCAGAAATAAAATCAGAAATACAACAATGACCAGTAATAGAAGAAAATTACCATAATCAATTCTGCCTAATCGTTCACAAGGAATGGCATCACTGGCACATCAGTTTGATATGTGTTCAGGAGGTGCTGAAGGTTCTGATGACAGGCATGTAGAAGTGAAACAGTGAAATACATTAACATTTCAGTATTCCACTGTGTGTGTGTGGGTGTGTGTGTGTGTGTGTATACTGTATAAACCAAAATCAGCTAAATTCCAAAAATAAAGGGTTTAAATATTTCGCTCAGTGTAAATATCTATATATTTGACTTTTATTTTCCAAAACACGTCATAAAAAACTTTGATCTTTTCACCATATTGTAATTTTTGAGATTTAAACAGAGTCCAGAGTTGAGCACGGAGTTAAATAGCTGACAAAGGAGGAAATGAGACACACATAGAAACCCTGAAATACTCCATGTTCACTGAGCTCTTTCACATCATGAATTGTGAATGGCTACTCGGAGTAATTAAGGTGGGTTTAGGTGGGGCTACAGCTAGTTGAAGTCGCAGTGTTTGTGTTCGCTCATGTCTTTTTAACCAAATTCCACTGAACTCCACCCTGAACCAGCACAAAGACCTCCTGTCTGACGTCCCTCTGCACATGTGAGAGTGAGCTGTTGCAGCTTCAGTGGCAGGAAGATGTGTAAACAGGCAACAGCTTTGGTTTAACCCACACTAAATGAATCAAAAATATCATGTTTGTTTTTTTCTTTTACTAGATTTTGCATGAATCCATGCAATACTGATAAATATTACTCATTTATAGCTGATTGTGTAAAGTATTATAAACAGTAAAGTCAGATTCTATTACAGTGTCACAGAACTTCAGACATTCACTTCTTTCCTTATATATCAAATACAAACTGGTGCCTTAAAATCAAAGGAATGTACCAGTCAACCAAGTTTTTAGTGAAATATCAAAATCGTTCAATGTCTTGTTTCCTATTTGCTCAGTAAAGTTTTCAACTGTTGCTTTCAGATCTTGAAAGAGTTTTATAGTTCTCACAACATCTGGAGATACTTCTGCTTTCATTCAGCTCTATGGAAATTAGAGCCAGTAATTGTTCATAAAACAGCATGTGTGAGGTCTTTGTTAGCTCCCTATTCAGAACAGGATCCACCTTACTTTACTGATTTATTTCACAGGAAAGTGTTGCAGTATGGTGAAGGAGACACAAGCTACCTTGGCTTTTCACAAGTTAACTTCCCAGCGAGGACACCGCCTGGATGACGTCGGAGAAGAACCAGTCTGTGTAGGGGAAAGTCGGATTGCATTTTGGAACCAGCAGGCGCGTGAGGACACCCTGCTGTGAAGAGGAGGCAGCATGCGATGACCACTTGTTTGATATAGGAAATTGGTTTCATGCAAGCCCAAAGTCAGCCCCAGCCAGTGCTGGTAGTGCCGTGTGAAACAAACAAGAGACCTACCCTGTTTCCAGGTCACTCTTTTGACCGATTGTCAGAAACTGTAGCTGCTTCAATCACATTCATGATTGTTAATATTTTGTCATTTCTTCCTGTCTTTTGCACATTGTGTATAAAATAAGTCAGTTCTTAAGAAAAACTAGAAAAACTGGGACAGCCAGTACTTTGTCCCCTGACACCCAAAGATTCCAGTTTCTTGTCACTCAAACTGCTGAAATAACTGACAGGTCTGCATGTGGACCAAATTATGTCCCAACCATACTTTTCTCTCAAAGCGTTTAACTGATTTTGACATAAAGTTTATCTCTTTCTCCTCAAAGAAAATGGTGCTGTTAAGTTGAGTTTAAATACCTATTTCCTATGTGTGCTTCATTGTGCTCTTGTCATGAAGCCCAATAGCTATTTGCAGGTGCTTGAGCCTCAGTCTCATTTTTCTTTAGAAACATTCATCTTCCTTTCAGCCCCCCTGTCATCGTCACCTCTTAAACACACAACAAACACACAAACAGGGCATTTTCCACTGCTGGGATTGTTGGTGAACATCACACTCAAGTACCAGCTATTAGCGTGTCACTGTCATCAGATGCTTTGGGGAGATTCCTGGATGTGACTGCTGTGAAATATTGCCCACATCATGTGGTTTATCTGTAAGGAGACACCCAGGAACTGTTCCTCATCAGCCTAATGACAGGACTCACACATAAACCACAGATGGGCTCAATCTGGGACCCATTTAAATCAGTCCCATAGTGATGGAGTCGTACACAAAAAGTGCAGAGCCGGTTCTTGGCGTTTCCTAAGAAGCCAACTGCTGGACAGGGCACTGCTGCAAGATGCACAAACACCACTGAATTGTAAAGAAAAAGTAAATAAAATCAGCTTGTATGATTTAACATGTATCCATCCTGTGCCCGGCATCTCCATTTGGTGAGGTAAACCCATATGTGTACAGAAAGTTACACAAATGAGGAATTTTAATGACTGGGCCAAACAACAGAACATGTCAGCAGTTGACATGGTGTTCATTAGCATTTCTGTCACAAGACCCTGCTGATGAGGCTCCAAATGGGAGGAATAAACTTGATGTAAATAGCTAAACACTAACCATCTGCTTCAAAAATTAATTTATGATGTAAAATAATCAAACCCAGGTAAAGTTTACATTGGCTACAGATTTGGCTGCTTGGTCTTTCAGTTGCTGTTTACAGCAAGACGATCTTCAATTCATATCTGGCGTCTTTCTGCATTATTCTCTCCAAGTAAGAGGATCTTCTCTGGGTACTCAGGCTTCTGGATACAATAATGAACGTTAAATAAATTTTGTATTTATTTAGATGAAATATGGAGGAGACGGTGGAAGAGTCTGAAGGACACGTATGGCAAGGAGTCTCCTCTCTGCCCCAGCCTTGAGCAATTCTGATGCATCTGACCACGTTTATTGACATGCAAAACACATTAGGTGTGAACGCACCATCAGTCCTACACACAGCAGTCAGGAGTTCGAGTCCCGCCTCGATGACCTTTGCCATCTGCCCCCTCTTTCATTGCCTGACCACCTAAACATAACAAACAAACAAACAAACATAAAAGGTGTTTTTTATTTCTCGAAATAATTTCTGTCACCCTGGACAGGTCGCCAGTCTGTCACAGGGCAACACAGAAACAAACAGGACAAACAACCATACACACACACACACACACACACACACACACACACACACACACACACACACACACACACGCACGCACACACACACACACACACACACACACCTAAAGAGAATTTAGAGAGACCAATTAACCTGACAGTCATATTTTTGGACTGTGGGAGGAAGCCGGAGTACCTAGAGAGAACCTAGCATGCACAGGGAGAACATGCAAACTCCGTGCAGAAAGACCCCGGGCTGGGAATCAAACCCAGGACGTTCTTGCTGCAAGGCAACAGTTGCCGTGTGCAGCCCTAGATAACTAATATAATAATAATAAAAATAATAATAATAATAATAATAATAATAATAATAATAATGATAATAATAATAATAATAATAATAATAATAATAATAATAAATCACATACTGCAGCTTTAATTCTGACGTTTTGAAGCTGATGTATCTTCTTGTTTAACGGAGTGGGGAGCACTGTTGACACAAGGGCTTTTAGTGGAGGAGGGTGGTGGCGGTGGGGTCTCTAAATCAAGTTAACAGCACATTGAGCAACATCAGGGGCCCCTCCCTTGTTGGTTGAAAAGTGTCATAACACAACAGCCAAGAGCCTGAACCCACCTCAGAGCGCGTGGATGTGGATTTCCACGACAGAGAGAGAAATCAAAGCAAGGTGTCGCTCTCACCTGCACGCGCAGCGCAGGCGACTCGACACACACGCACACACACACACAGACACACCAGAAGGAGCGCGCGCCGCTGTGCCATCACACAGCGGAGCCGCAATTGGACAGGAAACATCCGCACCGCCTGGTTTTCCTGCCCTCACCGGGCGCAGTCGTCCTGCGCCCCCAGTGTTCCTTCTGACCGCCGGAGAGTTTTGACCTGAGCCGCAACACAGCGCGAGAGTCCAGGTGAAGTGCTCCTCTTTATTACTCTGATTATTACAACGAAATGAGATGCGCCAAAAAGCATCGGCGTGATGACGGATGTGCGCAAAATTGAAACGTCATGAACAGAATTTGTATTACAAATATAAGGTGCACTGCTCGGTTTTTAAGAAAAGCTGAAAGCTTTTTTTTATTGAGTAATATTCTGTTACATTATGAAGTTGATTATAAAAGATGTTTGGTGTTAAAGATGACATTAACTTTAACATGTTAGTTTACATTAACATGAACAATTTCTACATAAACCACGTGGTTAATCAGTCAATGCATTGATTTAAAGCGTCAGCTGTCAATATTCATTGTGTATTACACATTCTGATTGAAAATGTTCATTGCTGTTGATTGAAACAAACAGAAACTCCTCCCAAAGTAAATCAAAGAGATTCGACCCATAATGCTCTTTGCCTGTTTTGTTCTGTGTTAACCCTCAGATGAGGTCAATAAGAAAACTTCTGGGACGTCTGGAACGTCTTGAGTGTTTGTTTGAGTTCTTGTTTGAAGTGTTAGTGCTCAAAGCAAAATGAGCTGTTCTGTTTGCTTTTAGCTGAGTCTTGTTCACAAGGAGCCACTTATCTGGATGTTTCCATCACCTTGCTACCCTGTGAGCATGCAGGGGCGGACTCAGGAGAACACATCTGTGGGACCAAGCATTGTGCTTTGTCCTCTCTCCTAATGACAGCGCGGTAGAGAATGTCTCTGATTCCCTTTCTACAACTTCCAGTCATGGCAGTGAAATTAAACGCAAATAAAAATCAACATTAGACGAGTGTTTTCCACCTGGACGGTTAGCGTTGCACACATGCACCATTGAAAGTATTCAGAGGTGTGTTTTCTTTGTTAGAGTGTTTTCCCTGAGAACAGGAACCTCTGCAGGAAGCGCCAGAGAATCGTAGATAATTTTACGCCCCAAGGATCCTGCAGAGGGGGGTTGTGTTATCTCCAGGTCCAGGAGATTTCAGTGGGCTGTTTGTATTGTAGAAAAGGACTGATAGGTCCGCTAGATTCTTTAAAAACCAGTGGGAGCGAACCAGAAGTTGTTTCTTACTGATGATGCGCAGTGTAGAGCAGCCACAATTTGCATTATGTGTTGATTTACAGTGAAATGATTGCTGCGTTGAGTAAGGTAGTGTTTGGACAAATTTGTTCAATTGAGTTGTTAAAAATGTAAAACAAAGATCTTAAATGTCAAGTTGTTTGGTTGGTTGCTGCTGGGCGTGTGGCTTTCTGAGAGCTGAACTCAGAGGAACTGTAATAAACTAACAAACAGTTCTACTAGATGACTTTATCTTTTAGCAGTCAGACCACATAAAATTTATCACCTAAAAGGAAAACTGTGTAAGTTTGTGGTTTAGATTATTGTATTTAGGAACAGGATCTTTACATCATTGTTGCGTCCCAGCATGGTCACAGGTTTGGCCTTGGGTTCTCGATCAAGGCATTGTTGAATGACGGGGGTCAGAGCAGCTTACTGCATCCATTTACAGGGAGGTTCCTGTTCTCCTTGTTGTCGCCTTCGGATTAATGTGGTCAGGCAACCTGGGGGAACAGATGGGTTCTTCTTGGTTGTAAAAAACCGCAATGCCGAAAACAAGCTCATCTGAAAGCAAGTCAGGTGGAGGAACACACTTTAGAGGAAACTAAACCTGGTGGTGGACCAGTACCGTTCACAACTCCCACAGTCAAATATTTGACTCCAGGTTTTAAGATTTCAGTTTTTGATGGATGCCACTGCTTCACTTCACGACTAGGCCTGTCGCGATAAACGATAAGTCAATTAATCGAACGATAAATTAAAACTATCGACCTCATTGTAATTATCGACTATATCGTTTCTTCCTGCTTTTTTCTCTGACTGTTGATGACACTGAATGAAAAAAGGCTCAACTCCGGTGCTCTCCACTTCCTCCCTTCCTTACTTCCTTAGTTTAATGCCCAGCGCGCGCTGCACGATCTTATGTCGCAGATTGTCGGCCCATTATCAAAACCTGAGAGACATATTAGCCGACAGAAATCCTCGCTATAACGGTTCGATCGAAACCGAGTTGTGTCCAACAATGGACACAAAATAATAAGTCCAGTTCACTAATTTTGAAACCAGATATTAATCGATTCCTTACTGCAATCTACCTGCAATGCATGTGGCTAGTGTCAGTCTGACTGAATGAAAATCATTATAACTATTTAGGTCACGTGAACGGAGAACAGCTGAAAAGTTACCGGGTTTTCTGGTAGAAATTTCGCTCCAACTCCTCCCTAGTTATTTATATTTTCTTTGCACGAACTGTTGAATAAACATTCATGTTGTTTCCGATGTCTGCGGGACTTTGGGTTGCGCCGTGTCAGCTGTTCGGGATTCCCTCTGTGTTTCCCCTCAGAAAGCAGGAAGAGAATCCGCGATTTCTGATTGGCTACCGGTCACATTCAACAGGCTGCGTCACTCTCCCAGTCTGGGCAAATCCTTGATTTAGATCGTAGCGGCACAACGATCTACCGTAACACACAACACTAGTGACGATCTCAGAACGAAGAACGTCCTGTAGTTTGAACTATTGCATCACTTACTTCTCTATTTAAATCTAATGATTACTGAAGGGCAATATACTATACCGACTTCATAATCTGCACTCTTTTGGTTGAATGCAGTGTTTATTTCCACTTTGGTTTTATGTTGTTTAGTTTTTATTCAAATACATTTATTGTTAATGGAGACTAAGAATCTATTTTATTTTTGGTTTTGGTTGTTTTATTTATTTTGTGTGTCAGTCCCAGTGTTAAGTGTTCTTTTTAAAGTAAAGTGCGATTTCTTTAGTAGGAAATCGCACGTATTATTACGTAATTTCCATTAAATCAATGTAAAAAGGTCTTCATTATCGTTATCGTTTATCGCAATAATTTTTTGAGACAATTTATCGCCCAGCAAAATCTGTTACATTAATCAAAAGAAGAGCTGTAGTGGATGTCCACCAGACTGCTGGAGCTCACACTGGAGAGCATGAGCATCTGAATAGGTATGCATCTTGCACATTTTTCCAGCTGTAAATGTTTCATGACACAGCAATCTTCCTCAAATAGGAATATGAATTCCTCCGATGTTGTTTGCAAGTGAAGAATCCAGGACCTGAGCCAGACCTCTCGCAACCCCGGCTTTGTTGTGTCAGAATGTTCTCCATGTGTTGCAGCTACTTGCACGGTTTCCCTGCTTCTTCTGTGAACGGTGTGCAAAGCTCACCATCAAAGTGCAATGTGCAATGTTAGAAAAAGTGCAAAGTGTCTGCACAGCATCACCAAAGGAAAGTTGTCTCTTGCCGTCTCATACTTTGAAGCAAATGCACAAGCAACTCTTACTGAACTGGTTTATTTTCAATTGCAGGTCTGGATTTAGTGATGCAACTTCTCCCTAGAACAAATTATATAAATATTTTCTTTCCGTATGTTCAATAGGAAATTATATTAAGTTTTTTTTGTATTGGTCAGATTAGAAATTGAGAAGGACAAGTCCAGAACACCTCAGATCTACAAAGGAAGCAACTGATGGCTACCTCAGTTGGTCCCTATGAGAGATTAATCACAGCACCAGAGAAACAGTGAGAAGACAGTTTGGTCTGGTTACCATTATATAGGAATATTGAGTTTTAAACAGTGATGACTTCTAAACTGCTCTGGCATGCAGCTTCTTCATGAGGTGCCTTGGAAAGTAGCAAAGGCTACGTTCACACAGCTCAATTTTAATTTCTTCTGGAATCCAATTTTCAGACAGTACTAGTGAATGATGAGATATCAGATGTGAAAGGTTTTTGACCACCAAAGCGATCCACATGTGCAGAATAACGTTGATGCTACACAGCAGCACTCTGTTCTCAGAAGTGATAGTGAATGCTGTTGTCGACGGACGATGGCATCGACAGACAATCGCGTCATTGAATGGAAGCTTCAAATTCAACCCTTCTTTGCTGAATTTGAATATATCCAGCAGTGGGAGCCGACAGTATTGACACACGATCACGATGAGACGAACAAAGTTCATGAAAAGAAACCATAACTAATAGAAATGGCCTTTTGTGAAACACTGACTCCGGCTTTTGAAGAGAAGTCTGTTTGGAGATGGAGTTGGACCAGGAGTGGTGGGATTGGGATTAGGATCGGGATTGGACTGGTATTGAACAGGGATTGGGATGTGATGCGCTTCACTGATGTAGACTGCTTTCATAAGTTCACCATTTTCATTTTCAGACATAGTTCGCCTTTGGATTTACTGGATCTAGTGCAGAATTACGACACGTGTCATGTGAATGAAGGGTGAAAAGACTGAAGTTGGGCTTTTCAAAATGAAAAAGTCAGATATGGGTCACATATAGGTACAAAAATTTGATTTGGGTCACATTATTTTAGGTTTTTTCATATGGAAATATTTCAGGTAAAATAAATGAAATAAAATAATAATAATAGGGGAAAAAACGTCATGGTGTAAAAACTAAAGGAGCCCCATCCATGACTGAATAGCTCGGTCTCATACATGATGCTGATTTTCATAACATTATTGTAGTTGCGGTGTGTTGTGTGAGTGTGTGCTATAAATCTTCTGTCGCTTTTTCTTATCCTGCCACATATATTGGGCAAAAACATGTTTCAAACGGGCGTAAACACGAAGAGATGAAGCACAGTTTGTGAAACATCAAGTCTCGTCAACTCTGTGAAGTGTGTGAAAAAAAATTAATTCTTTAAAATGAATACTGAATATTAGCACTTAATGGGAAATGGATGTAGTTATTACTGAGAGCAGAAGATCTCGATCGTGACATCCCTTACTGTTTTCTTAACTCTGTCTTCCAATCCTGGATATGCTCAACAGAACAACGTGTAGCTGAATCCAGCTGATTAGCTATCATCTGGAGTGAGCTCTCCCAGCAAAACAATCACACCCAGAAATGGGTAGTGACATCACAGTCACAAGCTCTCACTATTTTGTATGGGATTGCTACTGACTGAGGGTGTTTCCTTTGATAATAATAAAACATAAAAATAATAATAATTAAAAAAAAAAAAGAACAGATGACAGACTGAACAGAACTGACCAGATCTGAGGTTGTATTCTAAAATTTTTGCTAACAAGCAGGAACTGTTCGTAAGTGCATTTCAAGAGTTTGGAGTGAGATCATAAAAATGATGTTTTTGTTTTAAAAATGTACCTTAGTGTACCTGTAGCTTAGTAAAAATAATCCCTTGGAAGAATCCTGGTCAACTAGCTTTAGCAGAGTCTGAGGAGTGAGTTTAGAAGCATCATCTCCAAAGCAATACTTTCACACTGGTTTAAACTTCACTTGCTTCGACCGGCATTGTTTCATTCTGTCTCACCCTTCCTCATTGGCTTGTTATAGACCACTGCATTTCTTCAAGCATTTCTGTCTTACAAAATCTTCCACATTACTCTCGTTCCTGGTCTGCTGAGTCAGAAGAGATGTCCCACATGGAAATACAAATAGTGTTTGAATCTGTTACACATGGACTTGTGGGCCCACCAAAATGAACGGAGAATTTTGACGTGACATGCTGTGAGATCATCTATTGCGGGTAAAGTCTACCTAGTCTAGACAGAGTTTGAAGCCGGACTCTGACTGACAACATTAAAAGACTGATAGCTTTAGAAAACCCAGTCAGAAATTATGCTTCTGGACCAGTCAGAAAACAAACCACAGCACCGGGCCGAGTTTGAACTTACTTTAAATCTGACCAAAGGAAGCCAGTAAAGCCCTTCTCCACTCCACAGGTAGTGTGGCTTAAACCAGTTCTTCCTCAGTCAGTCCTGGCCAGATTCGTCTTTATTTGCACAACTCTTCACAGTTTCTTGGAACCACCTCAGGGGTGGAACAAGCCCTGAGCATAAGTGATTTGATTGGCAGCAGACTGCATTGATTGACCAAACAACGGTTTTACTTCAACAACACAGTTGTTGGTGAGATGATGAGCTGTGAATCAATATTGCATTGGTCAAACCTTGAGGTCCAAGTGTTTTTATCAGTTGTGACTGAATGGTGGACAAGGCAACGTGTAACGAACAGATACACCAAGAGATTTCAGAGAATCTGACCAAACTCCCACACGCACAAAGTGGCATCATCAGAGTGTCGACCACAGCTCTGGCACGTTCACAACGAGCGCACGTTATCACATTCCCACAACACTGCCATGCAGACACACCCGACTTCGCTAGTACCAAACCAGACATTAACCGGCTTGAGAGAGACTTGACAACAGAGAGGATGTCACAAAGTGCCAACAGCCCCATCTTCTACCAGCAGCTGACCACTGTCAATCAGTATTGTGCCACAGACATATTTAGATCTAACTAAAGCAGAGCAATTATTTCCCCAATAGCATGAAGAAATATCAGAACGTACAGTTCTGGAGCAGCGCTGTTTGTACGTTGCTGTGAAAGCCCAGCTTTCATCCGGTCACTCGCCGCCCATGCAGACAATCATATTTGTGAAACTCGTCATATTTGTGGTCGAGCATGTTGTGCACTAAGTGATTTAGAGCTGTGAGCCCTGAGCTCGTGAGAGGCTCTGAGCCCAACAACCCCTCTCTGTTGGCTTAGACTTAACGACTCCACCCTGAACCCCCCACCCATTACTCCTTCCCCCTCACAACACACACACTTATATATATATATATATATGTTGCTTAAGTGTTTTATATATATATCACTTAAGCAACCAGTGGGTTGCAGGGGCCCATTTTACCCATTAAAGGAAAAACGGGGTCTTATTCTTTGAAAAGAGAGAAACCGTAAACTTCAGGTTGTGTGAATTACGGGGGACCACCGAGTGAAAGGTCAAAGGAGTTTATGGCTTTTTTTGCATTTATGTACAAAGGAGAATGTGACTTTTTACTCGCCTCATGAATTGCTGTTTTTGTCGTGCTGACTAATGTGCTTTCCATTAGTGCTTATGTTTTTGAGCTTGTCTCCGTTTAGCATGCATATAAATACAGCTGGAACCTTGAAAGTTGAGTTTATTTAAAATCGTGGTCACATCTAACACATGTGGTTTTCGACAGGCCACACGTCAACCCAGTGGGTTGGTGAAGGTGAAGCACTGCCGTCGATACACAGCCTGAATAAAAGGGCAGTGTTAAGTATTCACAGCAACCTGTTGCCAAAAAAACTAACCTGGAGGAACTCTACTATTTGCTCTGTTGGGTTCATAGCAGAATTGTCAATATTGTGCACAGGCATGTTAAACACATTCAGCAGAGGACTTATTTCTATGTTGATCAGCCATTGTAGATACATCTAAAAAAAAAAATTCCGCCATAAAATCTCAGAAACTTTCTAGAAAAACTAGGGAAATTTCTGAGTTTGAAAAGCCAACTGTACTGTTAGCTGTTACATGGATGTTGATGTGGCCATGACCTGTGGTCCAAACTATTGATGATGATCTAGTCTTACAAACACTGTAAATGTTTGCTGTTTTGGTCTGACAGCATTCAGTCTAATTACGTGCCAATCCATCCATCTATTGCTGTTATTCAGAGGTTCTATTATAGTCTTTCTAGTGGATCAGGAGATATACAAAAACTATTCAACGTACAGTAGAAGCTCTTCGTGAATGCCAAATGTTCATTTACTATTCCTTAGAGGTCAGGTGATTTCTGAATGAAGTCCTACACAGAACGTATCACCCACAAACCCCAGTGTGGTCCATCTAGCCGTCCCATATTAGTTATGACACACAACTTGATCCACTTTAGTGAACTGAAGCATCTTCCCTTTGTATTGGGTTTTGTTTTAATGTCCCAAAGAACTAGAGTTTCCTACTGTCTCTTTCCACGCATAAATGATAGTCGATTCCATGCAGTTCAGACTGTAAGACACAACAGACATTTGAAATCTGTGACACTGTTGTTGAATTGTGGTGAATTAGCCTAAGAAGCAAAGTAGCAATTGAATAATTAAACTAAGATGTACCTCTGAAGTATTGACCTAGCTCATATTACTCTATGACTCTGTGATTAGCGCTGCACTCTGACCTTCTTCCTTCACCAGTAACTCATTCAGAGTATAAAGGAGAAACTGTAGACCACACGAGCAACTGTCTGCTCCTTTAAACCACGGTGGGCTGACAGTATGAAGAACCAGATTATGTTTGAACTGTATGGCTCTCCTCTGCGTCGCAACTGGGACCTGACAGAGATGGAAGACCTGTGATTGATCTGTGCGCTCTAGGGCTGAAGAGAGAGCTGGCAGATCAGAGGAGGAGGAAGATTGAGACCGTCAGCTCCTCATGTATGAAGTAGATCGCTCTGTTTTAGAACCAGAAAACCTCTGAAATAAAAAGAATGTGCATTTGGATCTTTGGTGTGTTCAGCTTAAGAAAGGTCTGAGTCAGAGGCGGTTTGAACCTGTGTTATGTAGAGCCACTTTAGTGACTGTTTCTCTGCTTGTCAAAAAGGCAGCAAATACTCAAGGACTGCACTAACTACCACAAGAGTGAGATCTCCAGAACTAAGACGCTAAAGTGACCTTTACTTGAGACTGATGTTGCAGATGTGTCTCAGACCACCACACAGCTAAGATGCATGTTTTACACATGGCAACGATGGCATTGAAAGAGATGTGCAAAACTACTCCTAATGAGAGACGTTTAGGGGGTTTAGTGGTAACTGAAAAAGGTGATATTGAATTCATTTATTTACTGCATTGCTTTTTCTGGAATTAATTGAAACCTTGCAAAATTAATATCTCTCAGAAATGCTGTACTTTAAGTAAGAATTTATGCTTAAAACACACAGGACGTGTGCACACACACCTTTATTTATATAAGCAATTTAGGGAGGCCGCTGTGCTTTCAGACTGTGGGAGGTAGCAGAAGTACCCAGAGAGAACCCACACATGCAAAGGGAGAACATGCAAACATTATGCAGAGAGACCCCAGACCAGGATTTGAACCCAACGTGTTTATGCTGCAATACCAATTGTCCCACAGCACAGACTCACTTATTATGCTTATTTTATTTAAAGTATAAAGAAGGGTGTTTCTTTGAAAAATGGATTTCAGAAAATACAAATTAGCCTGTGTGTACAGACTCACAATCATTTAGAAAATTATTGAAAAGTCTGATTATTTTAGGAACTTTACCACTAAATGAAGCACATTATGCAGATTATTTGCGCACAGATGGATGTTTGAAAGCCTTTGTTTCTGTCATTTATGGGGCATATAAAATGTGACTATAATAATTATAATATCACATCAGAGTAATAAAAATAAATATTTTTCATACAGAAATGCAGGCTTAATGAAAAGTATGTTTCCTGCTTAAATATTTTCATTTCTAAAAGGAACTTTCATTCTGATTAACCAGTTACATCAGAATGCATATTCTTCATTTTTTGAATATGAGGAAAAGTGTTTCCTCATTTTCAACATTTAACAGGTGCAAAACAAACCATTTTCAACTGGAAAGAAGAGATTAAACATGACTTTGACTAATCTGCCTCAACAGAAACTGAACCATCTGTTATCCCCACTCTGCTCCATGCCAAGAAGTCTGTGTTACCACCATGTTGGTTCAACAGAGATGTCTAATAAAAAGTTGTGGACTGGTTGGAACCTACATCTGAGTGTCATTAGTGAATGTTCTCATGCTTCAGTTCTGTTCAGGAAACTGATGCAAGAATTTATAAATGCATCACAGTTTCATTCTCCCACTCACAGGGAAACACTCAAAGAAAGGCTCCGGGATGTTGAGTGACTGTAGTTGGATGTTGAGTTGAATCATTCTCTGGTGACATGAGAACAACCTGCTGTACAATCCTTTTTTCACCCGTCTTTGTGGTTGATTAGAAATGGTCGGAGTCCTGGCTTGCATAACTTTATCTAATCTAAAACCAGATGTTATGTGTTTTGAATCATTTTACTGTTGGGGGGGGAAAAAAAACAAAAAAAAAACTTGTCCTGTCCAAGTTTCAGTCATCTGGATGTTGATTTGACATTGAAAGAAAATGTTTTTTTTTTTGTTGTTCAATGCACCACTATAAGATAAACCCTGATGACGCTGGACCCACTATGCTTGACAGTTGGTTGATGTTTGAAAGACTAATGTTGATTTTGTTTTTTTTGTTTTTTTAATTATGGGCCAACCCAGCCAGCACGCATGAGTGGGCCCCCACTTGGGTTTGATGTGGGCTACATGGGTAATGAGTGGGCATGGGTTTTATCTGGGCGAACTGGATGGGACACATATGGTTAACCTAAAATGGGACCCATATGGGCTGGCCCATTTGGGCTAAATGCATGGGCCCTATTCAGCAACAAGGTGGGCTAACTGGGAATGGGATAGAAGTGAGCAACACTATGTGGGGGTGGTTACCCTGTCACTTTCAAACTTTTCACTGTATGTCAAAGCAACAGCTGCAAGAGCAGGATTCTCAAAACTTGGAAATTACCCGAGATGTCAGCATTGTGATCTTTGCCAAGGCAATTGTTACTCAGCGGGCCTCTAATGGAGTTGATGTAAGGTAGATTGTAGAATTTAATTTTTTTTCTTCTGTAAAAAGGGAAACCTCGACGATAGTAAAGGTTGGTGACCTCGACGGTTGTCGAGGTCTACAGGACGAAGGTGATCTCGTCTTGGAAGTCACCCAAGGATATATTTTGCTGATAGAACAGAACATCCATCCCTTGCTAATGTTTGAACTTAAAACTTGCTCACTGTATGATCTCTGTGCTTGGCTCATTTACAAACACTAGGCTTCCGGAGGACCAGGATATTAAAACATTAAAAATAATGCTTACAATGATTTATTTTTTTAAACCAGTTCAGTATTGTTCTAGCCACACTTTCAACCATTAACATTTTTCATTGTATTATTTTATGCTAGAACAGTCCAGTCCAGGCTCCAAGCCAGCACGCATGAGTGGGCCCCACTTGGGTTTGTAGTAGGCCATAGTGGGCATGGGTTTTATCTGGGCCAACCTCATGGGACACATATGGTTAACCTAAAATGGGACCCTTATGGGATGGCCCATTTGGGCTAAATGTATGGGCCCTATTCAGCAACAATGTGGGCTAACTGGAAATGGGACAGAAATGGGGAACACTGTGTGGGGCCCATGTGGTTTCAGTATCACGGGCCCCACATGAGAAGCCCAATGTGGGCTGACCACATTGAACCCACATGACATGAGCATGGGCTGACCATACATGGGTTGGACCTGGGCAGGAA
The DNA here is from genome assembly GCA_911649635.1 of Poeciliopsis gracilis. Classification (NCBI taxonomy): domain Eukaryota; kingdom Metazoa; phylum Chordata; class Actinopteri; order Cyprinodontiformes; family Poeciliidae; genus Poeciliopsis; species Poeciliopsis gracilis. The sequence goes on along the minus strand of CAJVRI010000659.1, from coordinate 339,120 downwards.
AATGTAGCCCCTAGTACTTTTTTTCATGGTCTAAATGGGACAAAATTGTAGAACATTTTAATAGACAATGTGGCTACCCTGTCACTTTCAAACTTTTCACTGTATGTCAAAGCAAAAGTCAGTTCAGAATTGCTACACTTTGAACCCCTAACTTTTTTTTCATTTTATTATTTTACGCTAGAATAGTCCAGTCCAGTCTGGATGTCTTAAAACATTTTTTTGACATAATCTGTTTGAAATATATACGTAAACTCATATTCTGATGCTTACTCAAAATTAAGCATGGTTGGACTTTAGTCCTTGGTTTTTTATTAATATATTATTTTTATATATTATTATTATTATTATTATTATTATTATTATTATTATTATTTTATCAATTGGATGTTTAGACATCCATAGAGTTTACTGCAGCCTGTTCGCAGCAGGATTTAATTTTTATTTGGAGAAATAGTTCAGATCAGACCATTGTGAAAAATATCACAAAATGTGTAGAAAATAAATTCAAACAAAACTCATTACCAAGTGAGAGACAAGAGTAAAATTTTGAGCATCTGTTTTTTCATATATTTGCAAACATTTTCCAAGTCATCAGTATATATAAAATATAAAAAAACCCTTAACATTTCTGTTAATGATTCATTTTATATCTTTTAATCTGGTTGCAATTTTAACCTTTTTGTTCATTGTTTGCACTGAGCCACCGTTGCCAATAAAGGTTGGTGAATTGAAGTACCGGTAGGCACTTTACACATCCACTGAAGAAAATAGTTCCAAAACACATTTGAATAAGGAGGACTACAATATGTATTTCTTTACATTGAGAACTTTTGCTACATCAGTTTTACATTGGTTAAGCCGATGTAGCACTCTCAAAAATTAATCTTGTGTTTCTTGGAAAACGTAAAATGAACTGCGGATGGATATGCGGTTTCAAAATCAAGCCTGTTCTCTTCATCAGTCCGTTGGCGCGGAGTCTGCCTGTTGGCTGATCTACGAAAGAATCTGTAAGTACATTTCTTCTGTTTTACCTAGTACCGAATTTTAGGGAGAGATTTTAAATCGCTTGTTTAAAAAAAATTGTTGCTCGTAACAGATCGGAAGACAGGAGTACCCCCAAAAGAGACTTAATTGTTATTGTTATTTTTGCTTTTCTTTCGGGTGATACTTTTTTCTGATATTGCTAACACACACAGCTACACACAATAAGCAGATTTTAGTGCAGACCGATTTCAAACGCAGCGTTGTGGGCCAAACCATTTTCAAATACTACCGCCATTCTATTTGTTGAGCTGCCATTGGTTCATTTGAGCGCCAACGAGGCAGAATGAAATCGGTTCACTGAAGAATCTGTGTTGCTAGCAGAGGTTGTCACAAAGTGTCTGGACACAATAAAAACATTTGTATGATTTAAAAAGACTAACTATTGTGCTTTCATTCTATGTACTTGGGCTTTTAATAATGTTTCTCACAGTCAAATCAGCATGCATGGGAGGGTCTCATGCATGCATTCAGGCTGGTTTGGCTGGGACCTACCCATGCAAGATTATTATTGCTTTTTTTTTTTTTTTTTTAATAAAACTGCATTGAATCGTTTAGCTTTGGGGTATATAGGTAATGATAAGTGGGCATGGGTTTTATCTGGGCTAACTGCATGAGGCTCATAAGGTTAACCTAAATGGGACCCATATTGTTGGCTCATTTGGGTTAAATGTATGGGCCCCATTCAGCATTAACGTGGGCTAACTGGGCATGGGACAGAAATGGGAACACTATATGGGGCCCATGTGGTTTCAATATTGGGCCTAAAAGTTTTTTTGTAACTAGGATGAAGGCATTGTAGTTCATATTTTTAAATTCTTTTTTTTTAATTGTTGTGTGACACTTTAAAGCGTTTTGTTCTGTCAGAGTTTATTTCAATCTGCTGCTGTTGTGTTGGTCTAGAGTAGTCATCAGTGGCCAAGCCTGAAACAAATATTGAAAGATGAAGAAATTCTGTTTATTTTTGCTATATTTAGCTAGCAGTTATGTGAAATGTACTTATATTTAATTGTAGCTCTAATTCTTTTATATGTACAATTTTTTAGGCTTTATTAGTAACATTTATAGTGATTTTCTAAACTACTCTTAAGATTAATACTACTGTCTTAGTCCTGTCACGTTAACAAAGAAATTAGAATAATTGCAAAACTGTTCAGTGTTTACAATATAAGGCTTCAGTGGTTAATCTATACAAAGGCTGTTTTGCCTTAATTTTTTTATTTTTTTTGAAAAGTCTAAATGTTATATTAACTGCACTAATAAAATATATATTTTTGCAGACTTCAACAGGATCGGGCGTGTGAAGATCACTTTATAACGATTTGAAAAAGGTAGATTAATATGTTAGTAAAATTAAGCACATAAGAGTGATATAATAACAAACTGATGAACAAAAAAAAAATGTTGTCTTGTTATTGTCATTAAGGTTACCATGGCTACAGAAATTGGAGGAGTATCCTTAGATGACACCATACAACCAGCTGTGCGATTCCTCATGTCCCATGAATTGGAAGTCCAGCTCAACCTTTTTGGCCGACATTGGAAACAAGCTCTTGGACCTGCGTCTCTTTGATGTTTTGTATGGTAAATATCAGTTTTTATTGTCAGAGTAACTTTTTTTCCACTTTTCTTTCTTAAACATATGTTAATTTCTTTTGGTTGTTTTATGCCGTTTGTTTGTTATTTTTAGTAATTTTTTAGGTTAAAAATTGAGTCTTCAATTTGAACAGTATTCTTTCACTGTTGTTAAGAACTTAAAAATTTGAAGGTAATATTGTTTGCATTTCAAACAGTATTAACAAAATAACCACGATAGAACCTTTCCTATGCTAGTAGTTGATTTATATAGATGGATATATTTTAAATTTACAGTAAGAATATAGTTTCTGTACATAATAATAATGACTCAAGAGTCCTTTTGATTATGGCATATCTCTGCAAGCATTTTTTGCCCCATGAAGGGGGAGATGCAAATCTCATGAATGTTACATTGGGCTAAAATGAAACACTAATACAATTTCTACCTTTGCTTGTTATTTCAGGGGACTTAAAAGAAGTGATCCATCTACAGAATCACACAAGCATACGGCAAAGACTCTCGAAGTGGTTTACTGGAGCCCGTGACAGAGGTGGAAATAGACTAGAGAGACTGCCAGTTCAAACTCAGGTGGGGAGGTCTTTCAAGATGGACAGTTTCAGTAAAGTATGAGACATTTCAAATTTAAGCATGCATGTGGCATGTAGGTTATTCTTAAAAATGTTTGACAAAAATGTATTGTGAAAGATCTATATATGTGTGTATATTCACATTGTGTGTATCAATGTGAATATACATCTACATATAGTATTTAGATTTATACATTAATATAGACCAGGTGTGTCAAACTCATTTTTTGTTTTGGGCCAAATCAAGATCATGAAGGCTCTTAAAGGGCCGGTTGTGCCAGAATGTGTTGATAAAACCTGTTCACAAACTGTTAATATGTCAATGAATTCTTAAAATTACGTAATATTATTGAAGATCTCTTCAGTTCCTTCAGGAACTAATAATAAATGTGACTGTTTATTTACTTGCTGTATAAATCATGGACTATAATCATACATCAACTAAATTCTCAAGAAACTGGAGGGATTGATTGATATAAATTGGCATTAAACAGATAAAAACTGCATTGATATGATTGGTAATATAATATTTAATCACACTTAGAGTTTAATCTAGTCTGTGGAGGGCCACATAAAAAGCTACGGTGGGCCCGATTTGGCCCCCGGGCCTTGAGTTTGACACATGTGATATAGACCTTTAGGAAAAATATGTAGGTGTCTTTATTTGTGTGCATCTATAGATGTATATTTATAGATCTGTTTACACGTTTGTTATAGTAAACTAGCTTGTTATTTTCAAAGATGTCATGTGAATAATTGCAGATTTTTTTTTGTTGTTGTTTAACAGCACATTTCTTTTTCTCTTAATGAAGTTCTAATAATTGCTGTAGTGAGGTAAAAAAATAACTCCTGACAATATTTCAAATTACCAAATAAAAGCCTTGACCAAAAATAAATTTTTCATCTCTTTTTAAAGCTGGACTTTGGATTGTTGATCAAGATAGCATATATATGAATGTAATTCACTTCCAGGTTAGGTGAGAATGACCCCATTGTTCCTACAGGATTAAGGCATCTGGGCCCCACTGAAAACCCAGTTAGAGCCCATTGAAATCTTGGGTTCGGAGGTCACTGGAGATAAATTTCCAGTATGTGGTGAGCAAGCAGCAGAGTATGGGTGAAAGAACCAGAAAACATTTAAAACAGCAGAAGATCTACAGAGCTCCAGAGGGACAGCTGGTGTTATCACTCAGGTGTTGAATGACTGGCAGGCAGCTCCTCATATCCAACGATTCATCATGCTGATGAGCATGATAAATCACAGGTGTGTGTGGACGTCCTGCTTAACTCCGCCCTCCAGGGAAAACCTGCAGCTGCAGCCGAGAGGAAACACACACAGAAACTCCAAATTCTAACTATGGATCTATATCTATGTACAGGCAGGACTTTGTATTAGCTTTGATATATTTTAACGTGTTAAAAATGCTAACACAACTCATAAAGATGTTTTACATTCAAAGGTTTCCCCTGGAACAAGTGGCACCATATTGGAAGGAAAGGCTATTCTAAGGGACCCCACAATTAAACTAATTTTTTTTTTTTTTTTTTTTTCTTAGAAATAAAAAAATGGGGCCCTGTAATTACACAATGAATCATATTGTGTTTTATAAAATAGTTTTTAGCTGTAAAAATCAAATGTTCCCTCTCACAGACCAAGAACTCACATCCATATTTGCCCTGAACCTCCCTGGATCTGCAGCATGCGTTTCTCGTACGCCCATAAATGTGACGCAGCAGTGATTTTTTTATATTTATTGGAGATAAAAGTGTGGTTAATTGTCATTAATTAATGATGGATCTTGCAATTAACGTTATTAAAATGTCAAATCAAGTCCCGCCACTATTTCCATTTGACAAATTCCACATTGTTATTTATTTTTTTATTTTTTAGCTTTTGCACCCAATTCTTGTTTTTGAAATTCAGTCATGCTCCTGATAAGTGGATGTGAACTTCTGCCCGCTCCTGCATCCTAAACAGGTTTGACGTCTTATTGGCTGACATCATGCTGTTTCTGACATAAATTAGCTTCACAGCATGCATGTAATAACAACCACATCTTCCTCACTGTGGCTTCGTGGTCTCCAGTGGTGCTTCCAGTCCACGGTGTGAAGGCGCTCCCACACGGCTTGTCAAGCACCACTTCAGGTCAGCTGCTGCATCACTGCTCTGGGCTGCCTGCAGTATTTATCTGCTAACGTTTTGTTAAGCAAAATCCCACTGGAGATCTGAGTAAACTAACAATGCAAATGATGTTCTAACTGCATTATATGATGGTGAAAATGTCTGGAGTGTGATGTAATGTCTCAAAACAAATAAAATATGCATTCATAGCATTTTTCTTCAGACTTTTCTCCTGCAGGTGGCCGTGCTGGCTACAGACTTACTTGAACTTTATACCTTGAGAGTTTTTGAAAACTTGTGATGTGTCCCAACTTCATATTGTTGGAAAGGTTCTTTTTAAACAGTGTTAATTTTAAATGTCTGCCAGTAAAGTTTGACAAGAGAAATTAACATAAACTTTCTGAAAAATGTGGATAACCATAGTTAATGTGTGATCTGCTAAAACCAGGCTTGGCGAGATAGCAATCTTGCCATGTCAACTTAAATCATCATTTCAAAACTACATATTATATTTATGAATTTTTATTTGACATAAAAAAATTATTAAATGATCTATAATAGATAAATGTTAAAAGAAAGCAGAAGATAGAGGAAACAGTTTTCTCAGCGTTTTGCCTTTATTTTGGAGTAAGGAAGGAAGTAGTTTGATCTAGTTTGGCGGCCGGATTCGGCCCCGGCCCTTGAGTTAGACATGTGGTCTAAAGTCTACAAAACTTTTATCCTTCTCACTTTTTCAGCATTTGTAATGTGGTGCTTATATATCAAATGATCTGGCAGGAATCTGACTGAGGATCCATTAAATAAGTGAAGGGAATTAGCATGTAGCACTGTAAATTAGCACTAGAGTGTTAAACTGAAGTTACATAGAAAATAAATGAATAACCAGCAACAGAGTGACCAGGATGTTGACACAGTCTCCAGACGTTGCAGTGAATGAATGTGGATGTTCTGACCTGACATTTGTCAACATCATTTACATACAGGGCCTATTTAAAGTTCCTGGCAGCAGAGTGATGTATGGTGCAGCCTCACAGCAAGATGGTTTCAATTCTCACCTGATTCTTTTCAGTTTGGACTTTACTTTCCTCCCACCGTCCAAAAACAAATGAAATGTTAATTGGTCAGTCAAAAGGTTCTAATCGTTGCTCTGCAAACCACAAGGAGTCTTTAAGTTTTTTTCCACCCTGAGACAAGATTAAATCCTGCTTGATTTCAACTCTCAAGCTCGTCATTTAGTCTAACATGCTAATTAATCACAATTGCTCATTGCAGGAGTACAGACCTTCTTTTTCAACGTTGCATAAGCGACGTCAGATCATTCAAATAATGTTAAATCATTAAAATAATAAGTTAAATTATTAATTTAACTGTAATGAACTACTTGGTTTTATTAGATGTGGTTGTTGCTGTGAGTTTCCAGTTTGGATTCACTGACTGTTTTCAGGTTCAGATGCAAAACTCACAAACTTGCTGTGGCCACATAACAATCCGAGGAAAACGCTGAATTTGAATGAAGGAAATAATGGTAACACTAACTTTAATTTTAGCGCTGCAAGGTTAGCAGACTACAGGGTTAATCATCTGAGTTTAAAACCCATCTACAGTCATTTTTGGGGTTTGCATCTGAGTCAGAATCTTTCCAGACTCCAATGATTCAATTTAGATGCAAATCTCTGTTTTTGTGATAATATGAAGCTTATCACAAAAAGCTTCATATTAGTGAAAATGTAAAAGCCAGACAGACCCATATATCCTTTTCTAAATATTTCCCCAGCTCTCTGCCTGTCAGTTTATTGCAGCTCGTTTGTTTTTCCTTCCCAGAGGTTTCATGAGGCTCAGGTTACGCTTCAGGATAAAGATGTCAACCACAACGTCAAACATGGGATGGATTAAACTTTATTGGCAAGTAAAAAGCACAAGGTCACAAAGGTCACTGGTACTGATACTACTAATACCTTTTTTTCAAGTTGTTGTAGTTTGCCAAGGAAAAAGGAGAATCTCCTTACAGGGAGGATGGAATCAGGGTTTGGTTTATCAGTGCTGAGTTTCCTCAAGTTTTATTTGCTGGAAGTTGCAGAAATTTAAAATAAGTCAAAGTGATTAAATATATTATTGACACACAGTCCAAAGTGTGTCATCTGTGGCCCTGGAAGTGACTTTGTGCCCCTGACCACAAAAAAAAAAAAAAAAAAGGGCACATGATTGTAGTTACACAGAGGAGCATTATTTTTTATTTTATTTTTTTACAGATTATCTGTTTTACACCAAACTGTCACTACATAATAAGATATTCAAGAAATAAGTAAAAAATATATTTTTAAATAAAAGTTACATTCTGCCTGATTAGGAAAACATAATTTATAAATACCTATAAATAGATGTGATAATCTGCTGCATGGATCCATTAGAGTTTGTTTTCATCGTGAACTCAGCCACAGAACATCACTCTGAAAACGTGATTAGTGTCTGATGAACAGCTGGAAATCTCTGCCGCGTTACATTAACTGCTGCTAATTGCACCCATAAAGTCTGGAACTGCATCATTTTTCCTGCTGCAGCGTCCTCCCTGCCTCCTCAACCTCCCTCCCTTCCTGGTTCAGCTGAACCTCAGGTTTCCCTCACTGTCTTCACGTCCCTCCTCCGTCCCGCACTGACATGTCACACTTTGCCAGCACTCCTTTTGTCCTGGAGTGAACAGTAGGACTCAAAAGTTTTTTACCCTTCTTAGAAGGACGTCTTATCTTCCCTCTCAAATAATCACTCTAGCGGGAAAATGACTTTTTGAGGCAGGGAGGGGGTAACAGAGGATGTATTTGTATCGGGTGTAGTGTGTGTGTGTGTGTGTGTGTGTGTGTGTGTGTGTGTGTGGGTGTGTGTGTGTGTGTGTGTGTGTGTGTGTGTGCGTGCGTGTGTGTGTGTGTGTGTGTGTGTATGCTGCAGTTATTCTGCTGACTGCAGGACGTCCACTTGGCAGGAGTGGGCAGTGCATCAGCAGTTTGCAACTGAATGAATGAAGATAAGGAAAATAGGAGCTAAAAGATCAATGTAATTGATTACTATTGCACACACAGCTGCACTTCAGCACAAGATGAAAAAGACAGTCGGTTTATACACACACCCTTCATGGTTCATGTTGTCGTTCATTTACCATACATTGACTGCGATAAACTTTTAAAAACAATGCTGTGTTTAAAAACACAGCATTTAAAAGCTCAAATAATAGCCAAAGACTTTTAACACCTGCCTATTTTAGTAGTTCCATCAAAAATATACCTTAATATACATTGACACACAACAGAATCCATCTTAGCACTACAGCAGAAGATAATATCCACTGTCTTCATTATTACCACTCTTTGGGCTCCAGCCAATCAGTGCCAAGGAAAATGAATGTTGCTTCTGGATTGGCTGTCAATGTTAATTAGTATTGTGCTTTGATATCTCAGATCCCCAAGCTGCCTTTTCTTTCAAGTATTTTCGATACTCTATGAAAATATCTGCAAATAGACACATTTCCAGAGATCGTTTACAGTTACTTTGGCAAAATCTCCACTGAAAATATTATGAATACTGAACTGTAAATAGACGAGGGGCACCAATTAAGTGACTTTAGTTCTCAGTGACTGCAAATGGTTCTGGTGAATTTCATCCATGGACGACAGAATAAAAGAGCATTTAGCACAAATATACCAATTGCCAGTCATGTCATTGTCATTATTTATTTATTTATTTTTGTAAATTTCACAATTTACAATTTTTTTGGCTGTCATTGTTCAGGTGTGGTGTGTGCAGAATGTGAGGGTTATCCTGCATGTAGTCACTAGTCAGGGTTGAGATTGAGAGCAGCTGATTGAGGCAGTAACTCTGCGCTGTGGCAGTCTGCCTGCAATGTGGAGCTGCTGGTGATGAGGACATGCTGCCTCCTCACTCTGCCGGTGTTTCTCACACAGTAGGTACGCTGTCCTTCCTTTACAGTGTATTGTGCTTTTTGTGTTCCTCTGTCCTGATGGGATTCTTGTCTGAAGTTCAGTTTCTGCATCTCAAATTTTTTGATTCTGAGTCAACTTTGCAGTGAGACTCTGAGACTTTGTGTTTGGCTGTGGAAGTGCTCAAGGCGAGCCGGCAGCGCGCCGCTCTGCTGCCCTGTAGCTGCTGGAGATGCTGCAGGGGAGAGCAATGCAGATAGAGATGCTGTTCTCAAAGTTGCATGCTTTAATATGAGCTTTCTTTTCATCCTGCAACAATGACACGCTTCTACAGGACAAGTTTGCGAAGCATTAACCCAACGTGTGTATGTGTGTGTGTGTGTGTGTTTGTGCAGTGATCAGACCTGGAGTACAGTGAGTGAAGATGATTCCTGTGCTGATCTGTGCTTTGGTCTCCCTGAGTGTTGCGGAAACCAATTTAGATGTTCTGTACCCCGAGCTGGAGCACTCCAGAACCATCTATGTCACAGGTAAGTTTTGTTTCCCTGCTGTTCGCTCACAGTGCCGTCCTGAGCTCTGCTCTATCAGATGAGATACAGAGTTGTTTTAGTCTTCTTTGCTGTGTTCCGTTCATGACACTCTCTCTGCAGAATACCCGACTTATCAGTGCGGCTCAGAGACAAGGCTGCAGTCAAACACAGATATTGTTCTAGAGTTTGGTACTGACAGATGAAAACTCTCTAAATGGCAAAATTCCAAAAGCTGTTTGGAATTGATATCAAAACTGTATGTATGTTTATTTGTTTTCCCACCGGATAGTCCAGTAGACTCGGTTCGATCAGTGAACAAAATAACAATATTTGCTCTGTTTTCAGCTGCTGTAGTTCTCTTTCACACTGCGCTGTGTCAAACCCACCAAACCTTTTTAAAAACTTGTTCCTCTCCTGGCCTGCGGGTGGCGCTGCACAAAAAGCCACTAAAAGAAACGACATGAAAACCTCAGAAGAAGATTAAGAGCAACGTCCTTAGTGAAGTGTAAACACAAATGAAGAGGCATCAGAATTTAGAGGTTGTAGGATTTCTCTTTTGTTTTTGATAGAAGACACTAGACTTTATTTCAGTTTACCCAGAATGCCCTGCGATTATAGTTCTCTTCCTCCTTTTGGAGCAGTCTCCGGTCCAGTTGGCGTTCATATACACATTCAAACCAAACCAGAGTTCACTTCTACCAAACTGAACCCTAAGTTTGGACCAGAGTTTGCTGTTTTGGTCCTCATCAGACTGAATGCATCCTGAGTCTTCATTGGTCCTAAAATTCTCATATTAAAATGCAAATGTTCCACATTTTCTAATAACAAAGAAGTCAAATTGTAAAATCTATGTGAAAAGCATATTCATGATTATAAATTTGCTAATGTACCATCTTTAGAAATATCCACTTGACACGGTTGCTTTCTGAATGACTCAACTTGTCTCCACTATGGATACATTTTGACCGACGTCTTCATACTATATCAGTTCAAAGTTTGCATAACCCAGTTTGGAGCAACACACTGCCTCACACTTCAACCTATAATACTTTGGTATACAAAGCTGATGTTGACTCAGTGATTGCAGCGTGGCTGGGTTCTTGTAGCTGCAACATGAGGCCCCGTCATCAGCTGTTCATCACGATTTCGCCAAACATGGACATTGTTCCAACCTTCTGCTTAATTTAGGAGTATTTTTGCACACTGAGGTCATGCTGTCATTTTCTTCCCAGAGAAAAAAATGCTTTCTTTGGACACACATTTCTAATTGGAACATCATAAGCTTCGACGTCCTAGCTTGGGCCTTTAGCAGCTGAAATTAAGTTTCTATTGAATTATTTTCTACAATTTCTCAGCAATGCAATGTCAGAGTGATTTCTAAAAGATTGACTGCTGTCTTAAATGTTTACGACTTCTCAATTTTACTTTTGTCTTTGGAATAACAGACTTTAGTTTGCTCAGAAATGGTCCCTACAAACTTCTTCAGATTGATGGAGAATTTAGAGTGCATTCACATCGGCCCTGTTAAGTGTGCTTTAATCCAACTCCAGACTGTTTGCCTACAAAGTCCAGTTTGTTTGGGAAGGCATGAATGCGTAGTCGAGCTGTGGTCCACCTACAAACCCCAGCAGCTGAAGTGACTCTGGTGTGGTATGAATGCCAAGCAAACAGGTTACCTTGTGTTATGGTCTGGCTCTGGTACCATAACAAATTAATGGGAAGCAACGCATGGGATAACTTAAAATAGGATTTATTTAACAAAAGTCATAACTGGTTGAACAGAAAAAGGGAAACAAGAGGAGAGGTTGACAGACAGAAAGAAAAGGGCTGTTCTAGTGAGAGAAAGGTGGTGCTTTTTGAGCTGCTCTGATGTCATTCATGGAGACACTGGCCAGCTGCCTCCACTTCCAATCAGCACCAATCAGAAGAGCTGGAGCAGGGATGCTAAACCCCAAAGGAATAGCCTTGGGCCGTAACACTTGCTAAAAGCAGGAAGTGGACTATTGCACAGGGCATTCTGAGTAAATACCACCAAATCAAGTGGGCAAAATTAGTGCCAGAAAGTAGCAATGGATCAGAGTCTTTCACCAACGACAAAAGAGAAATTCTACAACCGATAAAATCTGACACCACTCCATTTTTGTTTACGTTTTGTGAAGAGGAAAGTTTTGCTTCTGAGCTTTTGGTGTCGTTTCCTTCAGTGGTTCTTGGTGGGTGGAGGGGCGGCATGTTTTCAAACAGTTTGACACAATGCAGTGTGAAGCAGAATCACATCAGCTGAAAATGTTGCAAATTTAGTCCCCAATCAAACCATGTCTACCTGACTACCTGAGAAAACATCCTAACTTGCTTCTTTAAGTCACTGCTGATGTTTGTCCTTTAAGTAAAACAAGGTTATGGAAATGTCACAATATGTGTTCCACCCAGGCTGCGAGGCGCAGACTGTTAGCAACGAGTGTCATGAAGAGGTTCAGGATCTCACTCTTTCAGCTCCTCAGCACAAAGCACGGAATCAATGTGCCATTTGCTGTTTAGCTAATCTCATTCATGCTTAGGTAGCAGCTGGAATGAAACATTTTGAAAGTAAGCTCAGTGAAGGAGGGGAGAGTTCACAGGCAAACCCAAACCAGGGCCATCAGTTTGCTCAGAATATTCCCGGATCATTCTGAAGCTGAAGATTTGTCAGAAGGTTTATGGAAAGGCCAGATGAAAGGAGATCAGGAGGTGGAGGTTATCTAAAACTGCCTGTTAGCTTTAAAATCTCCTCTGACTGACATCCTTTGTAAACATTGTAGTCCAACAGGGAACAATATAAACCTGACCTTTATTTACACAAGTAAATAAAGCAGTGAAGGTCAGGTCTGTGTTATTGAGGTTTATTGAGCTATCTATCAGAGAAACTCAATGAAGTTGTGGCTGTTGCCTCTTTCAGTGTCTCTTCGTGTTACTTTGAGATTTGTTTAAAGCAATTCTAACAAATGTATTTGGGTAGGTCAAAGGGATTTTAGGGATTTGAATTTGTTTATTTATTTGTGCTTTTGGAAAAACAGATTTTTGGTTTGCAACTCGACTTCTTATTGTATTTGTTTATTTGTTTATTTGTTTAGACATCAGATTGTTGTCCCCTGCAGGAGACAAACTGTCCTAAGAGATTCTTCAGCGTTGCTGTTGACTTGTTATCTGGAATCTCTCTAATTCATTTGGGAGAAACTGATGATGTCTCTGGTGTGCTTTTTATCTCATGTTTTTGGTGAGTCCCTCCAGCTTGCCATGGTGAATGGATAGTCCTGTGGGATTTCCTCTGGCCCTTCTCCTGACTGATACTTTAGTACAATTAGATAATTTTTAAGGAAAAAGAAAAAGCACTACCAGTTCATGAAAACATCCAAATGTTTACAAAATGTTGGTTGTGCTGGCTTTAACCTAATGGCAAACATTACTTCTGTTGTCCTGTTTGGTCTTAAATATAAATAAGACCAGTTATTGATATTATTCATTGTAATTACAATAAATCTCCGTTTTGCAGAAAATGGGCCCAAATTCAATGTGATGGCTGAGCAAGCTAAGGTCGTAACGAGGCGAGGGGGAAATGTAACATTACCATGCCTGATCCAGAGAGAGCAGCAACTGCCACCCAGTCGCAAGATGAGGATCAAGTGGACCAAACTGACATCAGACTATCTGAAAGAGGTAACAACTGATCCTAATTAGATGAAAAAGTTTTCTATTTTCTCAGTCAATGACTAGAGCAGGGCAGGCCGGGAGAGACTGAGCAGCTAAAGAACTTTCCTCTGCCTACATCTCCCAGAATGCTGTGCAGTTCTGGATAAGAGTTCAGGAAAAGTATTGAACATTGTATCCGACATAGTACCTATTAATATTGATAAGGTGTCTATCTTGATATACATTGTTCTAATTGATTTATTGTTTAAATATAATAATGACATTAAAATCATTGAATCCTTCAGTGGAATTACAATTCAAATATGAAAATAATTGCTTTGTGTGTTCCGCTCTATTTTGAAAGTTTTTTATAAGTATGTGGAAAATACAACCTTCGTTCTTTGACTGTGCTCTAGGTGGACGTGTTTGTCACCATCGGTTACCACAAAAGGAGTTACGGGACTTTCCAAGGACGTGTCCAATTGCAAGGCACGTCCCCGATGGACGCCTCCCTGGTGATGACAGATGTCACTTTGGACGATTATGGGAGATACAAATGTGAAGTGATTGATGGTCTGGAGGATGACACAGTGGTGGTGTCCCTCGAACTCGAAGGTAAAATGATTGGGTGGTCGAGTTTCTTAGAACGGAAAGCAATGAGCTCTTCGAAGGAGGACGCAATGTCAGTGTTGTATTGTATAAATGGGTTCTGTCTAAATTTAGCTGCAGGGTCAAAGACTGCTGGGAGGAATGTCAGCAAATGTGAGCATGGTGTACATTAGCGTCAAAGCATTTTCATTATGTTTGTGAGTAGCTGGGGACACCTGCCATTAGAGCCTGAAGCTAAAAACGCCGGCAGCAGCTGTGCTTCATCTCCTGTCATTCACCAGGGTCAATAAAAACTGGACAAATTCTAGTTTTGATTCCCATGCACAACAGAATTATTACATCAAGGCTTTCCTGTTGTTGGCCTCTCCCTGCAGGTGTTGTGTTCCCCTACTTCCCCCGCCTGGGCCGCTACAACCTGAATTTTTATGATGCGGAGCGGGCGTGTCGAGACCAGGATGCCGTGGTGGCGTCCTTCGACCAGCTGTACGAGGCGTGGCGCGGCGGGATGGACTGGTGCAACGCGGGCTGGCTGAGCGACGGCTCTGTGCAGTACCCCATCACCACCCCCAGGGAACCCTGCGGAGGGAGGAACACGTTGCCGGGCATTCGCAACTATGGCCTGAGAGACAAGGACAAGAGTCACTACGATGTGTTCTGCTTCACTTCCTTCCACAAAGGTGAGGGGTCAGAATTTGCCTCCTTGTGCGCGAGAAGGGGCTTTCTCCTCAATTCACCTTACGGTTCAAGAATTGTTTAAACTGCAGTATGTAACTTTCATAAAAAATATGCTATTTTTTTTTTACGTCTTAAAACTGTTATTGTCAACAGTGATACGAGAGAGGGAATCTGAACGATCTCCTCCCTGAGCTGTTCTGGTTCTCTTTATGTTTTTGCCCTCCAGGTAAATTCTACTACCTGATCCAGTCGTCCAAGCTCACCTATGACGAGGCTGTGAGGGCTTGTCAAAAGGACGGTGCTCAGATCGCCAAGGTCGGCCAAATGTTCGCTGCCTGGAAGCTGAACAAGTACGACCGCTGTGACGCCGGCTGGTTAGCGGACGCCAGCGTCCGTTACCCCATCTACCACCCAAGGCGCCGCTGCAGTCCCACAGATGCCGCTGTGAGGTTCAACGGCTTCCCCGACAAGAAGCACAAGCTGTACGGCGTGTACTGCTACAAGGAAAACAACTAATCCTGTGAAGGCCGTCCTGCAAACACCTACACACAGTTCACAAGCATGCACAAACATAAACATCAAAGAACACTCAATGGGTTGAAATGCATCGAAAAAAGAATTGTAATGACGAGTGATACTTTCACTCATGGGAGATTTCATTCAGGCATCATCATTCAGGACCTTAAAATATATTTTTCATATATATTAGATATTATTTAATCAATAATAATCGGTTGGGTGGGCTGGCGGTGTGTGGGTGAGACTTGGAAATATAAAAGCTGATGCAAAAATGTCATACAAGAAAAAAAAACAAAAAAACATGCCAACAAAACTAACAACAGCTAAGTGTGTCACAGTTGGACCAAAAACGTTTTCGGTCCCAACATGAAGAGCAGATGAAAGCTCAGCCTCTGTGAAGCTCGTTAGGCAGGACTTGTTAGCTAAACTGTTCCCTACTGCCCCTCCCCTCTCAACAAGGTGCTATAGCTGCATCCTACCGTCCGCTTTTTTTTTTTTTTTTTTGTCATGTTTTTTCTACAAATGCATTGGACCAAACTTGGACCAACAGCAAAGACAAAAACAAATAGGAACATCTAGCTGTTAGCAGCGTGTTTTCTAAGTATGTGGAACGTGATAAACTTAGAAATGTATTTGTGTTGATATTTTTTATACACTGTAGAAATGTTTGTTGTTGTCTCTCTGACCAATGTCTTCTTGGTTTACATAAAACATATTGCAGTATTAGCAGGGTGGGCTGGGTGGCTGTTTGCACTGATCAGATGACATTCAGGATAGCGGACGACATAAACAGCAATTATCCTCCCAAAATGCTTTGCCTGAGTAGAAGCAGCGTTGCTGGGGTCGCTTGGGTCGCTGGGGTTGCTGTCACTTCTAGAGCGATGCAGGGACTGTAGGCCGTCGCAGTGTTTGGCTTCAGAGCATGGCTCAGCTATTAGAAGCGCAGAGCTAAGCAGCTTCCAGAAGATTTACTCTCAACTTTGTGTCAATGCTTTGATATTTTTGATACAGTTAGTAGGTTTAAGTTGAAAGATCAGAACAGGCCTTGTTGATGCTTGTTATTGTATTCTTTTGGACTCAATACTTTTAGCATGACCTGTTCTAAAAGTTAAAATCGACTCTTTTATGTCTTCATCAGATGTTTGTTTCTGTAGTTGTAAACTGGATGAAACGGTGTTCGCTGTATTTTACGACTTAATTCAAAAGGATTTTCCTTTTTTAATGCTCCATGAAGTGTGGGTCTTTGAGTTAGTTGCTACAGTGGTTTAAAATAGTAAAGGAAACATTTTAAGATTTTTAAGTTTAGTACATTTACAAGATGATAAAAAAACAACATTCAGTACATGCAGTGAAAAAGTATTATGAATTCTTTTGGAGTTTTTGTTTTTCGTCACACTTAGCATGATTTAGATCATTAAATAAATTTGAATTTTAGATGAAGGCAAACTAAATACAAAATTAAGTAATGAAAAGTATTTATTAAGGGATTAAAAACTATCCAAATCGACAAATAATATCTGATTAATTAACTGCTAAAACATATTTTTTGAACATGCGCATCCAGACTTTGTTTCTGCCAGATGCACCTGCTGTCGTGAACAAATACACTTGTTTGTGCACAAGCTTGATTGACAACACTAAGACACTCTCCTTGGCTCTTATTGGTTGTTTTTAAGATTGTTCAGATATCAACAGAAGCACTGAGAAGAAGCAGAGGAGCTCCATCTCTTCACAGTCTCATATTTCACTCCCACCACATAATGACAGTTTTGCAAATATGTAAAAAATATATATTGTTAAAGTTACATGATGTAGCTTGAAGAGAATGAAAACATAAAAATGCACCAAAGACCATTCCGCATAATTATTCAGTAATTGGGATTCTGAGGGCTAAACTCGGTAGTTTAGTGAATTTGTAAAGTTCTGGTGTGAGTTCGGCTGGCAGCATAGCAGGAAGAACAAAAACCTGAAGGATCTGACTAACAGGGAGGTGTGTATGCTGGACAGGTGGTTGCTTAGCAGCAAGCACCAGCTCGGGCGGAGGCAAGGATCTGGAGAGAGCGGAGACAGAAATGACTGATAAACACAAAGCAGAACCAGACGCAGCAGAGAGATGAACACAACGCAAGAATGCATAGAAACAAAAACCTTAAAACTCCAAACCAGATCGAACCAAAAATCCCAACACAGCTGCTGTGTTTTTTCATGACTTTTTGGCTTAATTTATGTAACTCTTAGGTTTAAGTTACTTTCACGATGTGTTTGTCCTGTTATTCAACATTCAAACAGCAAAAATACATGAACCTCTCTAAACCTGCTTCAACCTTCATCTGAAGCAGAAATAGACTGACATCTTTACAGCTGTTTTTTCTTTTAAGTCTTTTTTCGGTGCTCATAACAAAGAGAAATAATGTCTTTCCTTTTCCATCAACGGATAAATTCGGATTTCCACTGTAATCAACAGTTTAGAGATCATAAAATCTAAATCCGTGCTGAAAGTGTGTAGCCCGCTCCCTGGGTGGCAGGTGGCAATAAAAACAGCCGGATGAGATTGAAGAGGAAACGCTTGGAGACAAAACGTTGATGGCACATAGTCAGCTGAGGTCACGCACTGGATGACCTTAGGCCTGTGTGTGAGCAGGGCAGATGTGCTGGCATGAAGTGGCTTCTGACATGCTGTCTCAGCTCTCAAAGACCCTGTTGGACGTGTCTCTCAGTCTCCCAGCATGCTGAGAAAACAACAGCCAACAGTCATTTCTATGTGAAAGCAGGAAGGGATTCTTCCATATAAGGGCATGACACATTCACAGGCACAGATTCAGCTTTAGGTTACCAAGCTGAAGGCTGGCCTGTTGCTACTGTCTCTGGCTGAATCCCTGACAAATTACTGAACGTTATTTCATCGAGTTTCATGTTTTATTTCTTTCATCCCGTCATTTAGTCCTGTACCGACTAAAATGAATCATGAGTGAAGTGAGGCAGAAAGGAATAAAAGCTCATAATGTCGGCACCATATTCACATGAAAATGAAATGAGATATTAAGATTGTTACAAACTTCTAAATGCACAAAAAAAAATAAACCAAGAATCCACCACCAAACGTTGGCTTATTCGGCGTCAAATCGCTTCGTCGTGATTATTTCTTAATTTCTCACTTTGTAAATAATTTTAAAAGTATTTTACTGAACTCATAAAGTTTCAATATGTTTAAGTGTATAAAATATGGCATTGTGGGATCTCCACTCCCACTTATGAAAGCTTTCTTCTGTAAAAGAAAAATCAAATCTACATATTTTACATTTACTACTCTACACTTCCACACAGTATGTCAGATATGGAACAAAATGTGACTTATACACATTTATCATGTGAAATATTTATCATTTGAAATATTGTTAAAGTAGTGTAGAATAGTTGACTTTTACATGATTACACAGCTGGAGTGTCTTATGACAGCCCAATGTCAGCTCTGTTTCCTGATTCATATCTCTGCTCTGTGATGGAGCATTAAGACCATGCTTAGAAAAAAATGAAAATAAAACTCGGAGAATAAAGCCATAGCATTATGAGAATAAATAGCCATAGCATTGATCTCATAATATTGTGAGAATAAAGTCTAAATAATACGAGAATAAAGTCATCGTATTTTGAGAATACGATGTTGACAATTACAATTCTCTGATTCTCTTATTTTTATTATACATTTATTTTCTGATAAGGCCCCTGATACTCCATCGTACTGCCCAACCACAGCGCCTGCAAAGTCAAAC
Organism: Poeciliopsis gracilis; assembly: GCA_911649635.1. Taxonomy (NCBI): domain Eukaryota; kingdom Metazoa; phylum Chordata; class Actinopteri; order Cyprinodontiformes; family Poeciliidae; genus Poeciliopsis; species Poeciliopsis gracilis. Next base: position 320,099 of record CAJVRI010000659.1, on the reverse strand, counting down.
TTGTCATTTGTACTCCTGGAGCCAGGATGCTCTGGCCTCCCCAGGATGTTTATGACTATCCAGGGCAACAGTGACGGTGATGCCCTGAGTAAGACTGTGGCTCCAGAACAGTCGACAGAGACAGACCTCATGTTGAAGAAACACGATGATGAGCGATCTGCTGTTTCCCAGTGTGAAAAATGTATCTCAGGAACAACATTGATCTGGAAACAGCGTTGATATTCTGGGTATTTCTTCGCTTTATTCTCTTCTTCTTGTCTTCCTCTTCCTCCACGATGCGCTCAGTGTAATGAAAACCGCAGCTCTCTGAACGGAACGCAGTTATTGAGCTGAACTATGACATGAACATGTTTGTTCATGAGGGCCAAGCATCAGATGTAGAGAGGTTTATCAAAATCTTGACTCACTTTGGTTAATTGTTGGTAACGTTGACCTGCGTGGTGACCTTTACTCACTGTCTGGACTGACTGTTGGTCACTCAGACGATGGTCTGATAAGCGCTTGTAAAGGCCTCAGACGGTTGGGGTGAAGTTGAAGGCTTGATGCAGAGTCACATGATTTCGAGACATTCGTTTTCACACACAACTTTGTTTCTGGGCGAAAGAACTGGAAGTTGAGTATTTGGGGCTATTGTACACATGAACAAACACAACATTCTGGGCAATCACACAATATTTTCGAGTGGAGAGAGGGGGGCATAGAGTTCACTAGAGGGGCAAGAAAGGGAAGACAACAGGAGGATGAGAACAAAGTGACACAATTTTCATCACACGACTGCAATGATAACTACTGATTTGGGCGGTTTGACCCGACCATGCAGAGCCCTTATTAAGACCTGATGCTGTACAGATGTTTCGTTATGCTCCTCTGCTGACTAGAAGCGCGCTGCTTTAGCTTCAGGTCAGATCAATAGTTTTCTGTGCTTCACTATGTTTATCAGTCAGAGTATTCTTTTGGGATTTTCTTTGTTCATTTGGAAACCTTTAAGATCTTGAAATAAAAAGTCAACTAAACGCATCATAATCCCTGACACCTTCCTATTTGCAGGCTTTACAGCAAATAGGAAAAAAAAAAAAACGATGTTGGCCAGAGGGAGGCTGTTTGACTCCACACAGGCCGTCTGCAGAGGGACAGTTCCTGAGTGATGCAGTAATGCAGCACGTGTGTTTCCACAGGGAGGGGCCACACTTTCACCGAACACAGAGCCAATTCACAGAGCTCCCGACAGTCGGCTCTGTAACCGTAGTTCAAGCTTCCTGCCAAAGTAAAGGTTGCTTTTAGGAAGCGAATGAGAGCAGCTTCGGTGACGTCTTGGTTTTCATGTTGACGCACATGAAAAACACATGAATCCAGTCTCATTCTGGATTCATGAAGGCTGTTTGTGTAAAACATGAGAAGTCAGCTGCCAGGACTCAGGTCATCTGCAACATTTCTGCCACGACTGGTAGCAGAGGCATCTGCCGTGATTATCTCATGAAATGAGTTTTTCTGCTTCATGCACAGTTTGTGTGGAAGAAAAACAGCTGAAAATAGCAAACAATATCAGCTTCCTTCACTTCAGGTGCAGTAAAGTTTGAAAAAGGAAAAAAGACATCACAGTTCTCAGCTGTTCACTAGGATCCATGTGTTCCCACAGCGGCTCCTCTGTAACTGAGTTTTGCTGTTTGAGGAAATCACTGATGATCTTCCACAAACAGGAGTGGAAGAGTTTGACAGGAGTTTCTCAATCGGAAAACCTCACTTTGACAAAATGACGATGAAAAAAATAAAGATTACACCAACATGAAAATCCACTTATATCATGTTCTTGTTGATTTCTCTTTTAAGCATTGGATTAATATATAGTGTCATCTGTGAATCTCTCCTTGTTTTGTTTGCTTTTGTTTTTGTTTTCCTTCATTTTTTTGGCATTGTAATTTTGTATCACACAATAAAACAAAATTGTTAAACACAGATTGTTGCAACTTAACTTCTTTTTTTTTTTTTTTTTTTAGCTGAAATTCATTTCCAGAGAAAAATCATCAAATATCAGAGAAAACCTGTAAAAAGCTGGTCAGGAATTATTAGAATATGTTAATATAATGCATACAAATGATTTCACTGATTATCGAGAAGAGTAATGATACTTGCAGACATGCCATTTATTTCTAAAATTAAAACAAAACCAGATTTTGTTTTCAAACAGTTCCTGTGTACAGACATTGTACTCGTGTGCATTGTGTTATTTTCATTTTGTGAGATCTCAGTCTGATTTCCTATAGATATAAACTTATTGATTGTACAAAATAACTTTCCGATTTAGCCTGGAGGAATGAATGACTCCAAGCTCTACAAAATCCGAAATATAGACACAATATAGGTACCGGTGAACAGGAGAGCAAACAGTGATTCATAGTGTTCAATGTTTTACAATTTCAATTAAAGAAAATGAGACCATAAGCATAATATCGGCCTGATTTCACTGCTTTTTCACCGTCAAACAGCACTCATGCTTTTTGGAACATCGGAACGCCTTATGTGGTCTAATATTCATCGGATTCTGCATCAGCAGGTCTGCAGACTGTGAAGCAAGAGTAAGAAATCCCACCAGAACCTTTTTCATAAAGCTGTAAAAGTTTATTACAACGTTTCAACTTCAAACACAAAATACAATAAAACACCGATAATGAGATGTAGCGCAGTTAAAATGGATGGAACAATGATTACATAAAGATAAGCCTTTTGCACCACAGATATAGCAAGTACAGTAACGACATAATGGAGAAAAATATTTCAAAAGGAGCATGAAAAGGTTTATATCTGTCTGTTATTTCTAGAGTTCAGAACACAGATCCCAGCTGTGCAGCATGTGGATGAAAAAAAACCTTATGATGGAAGAAACTACAAGAATTTGCACGGTCAATTTGTTGCACTGATTTTGAGTTGCACCACGTCGAAACACATACAGTATCAAAAGACAAACAAACAAACAAAAAAAACTAGTAATGCACCATAAAAGACTACATGGTAACAATGTCTCAAATTCATATTAATGAGAGGCAAAAATCTGTAAACATTAAGAATGATGATAATAAAGGATAAATCACCTCTGGCCCAACAGCCTTTACTTAATCACAGTCCATTCATAGTAAAAGTATGTAATAAGTTAAAGTCAGATGGCTTCATAATACATAGCTCATGAATAACCGGAACAGCACACATTGCAAATTTTGAATAAACCGTTTTTACCGTTGTGTGCATTCATTTCCCATTTTCACCCCAACAACATAAAAAAAAAAAAAAAACTCTAAAGAGAAAACAAATCATAAGAACAACTATGCGATTAGAATACAAAAAGATAAAAATTTGCTCCATATATTATAATTTCATATTTGAAAAGTGATCTACTTTTAATATTTTGGACATGTTTGAGATCTGCAATGGAACTGGCCTGTGAATGTACAGTCTGCATTTGATTCTGTGCAGGTAAGATAGCAACTGCTCACAACCTCTCCGCAAACCTTTCAGAAAATCAAAAACGCTCCGTCACGACTTAAAGAAAAAAAAAAATCAGTCAAACTGCATAAAAGGATCAAACAGGATGTGTTTGGCTGATCCAGTATTTGGTGTTTTATGAGTAACTTATCCTATAAGCATTAAATAAGGCACCAGTGCAACAGCTCAGCTAACTGACATGTTGGTTTTGAACACACTCTCTCCGGTGTGCATCACAGCTCCCTCCATGGCCACACCCAGGCGTGCAGAAAGATTACTTTATGGAACATGCAAACTTTATGTTATTAGTGCACTCCACCTGGTAATTTGTGGTAAATTGCCCCATCAGCTGCCGGCACCACTGCTTCATAAACCTCTGGAGCTCCAGACGAAGTCAAAACAAGATAGACACATGTTGTTCTTTTCCTGGGCCATAAAACCAGGACTAACAGACCCTCAGTCTGATCACAGTCGCACCTTAATCCTCAAAGAATAAGATCAGTTTATGTCGCATTACTTCATCAAATGATAACAGAACCAACGGCCAAAAAACACATCACATCTGAATTACCAAAAGATAATAAAGCCCTTCCATGTTCAGTCACGTGGAATTCTATTCCACTCTAAACCAAAGTGTCCAAGAAAATGACTAAAGGGGCAGTTCTATTTAAAAATGGACTTTTTTGAATTTTACATTATGTTATAATGTCATTCCCTCATCAAAAACATACCAGGGGTGTCATTTTGATTCATTATTGCATGATTGAAAATAATAAATCCTTTAATCTTCATTGCAACCATTCAGCTGTGCATGACGCCAGGGTGGACCTAGCCCCGCCTTTGAGACACAGCTCCTCCTCCGAGCTGCAGTTTCCACGTTTCCACCTCGCAGAGCAGCCCTCCCCACAACTCCCGCCCCTCTGCTCCTTCAGACTAGCCAACAGAAATGAGCAAACGCCTGGTAGAACGGCACATCTGCTGAGCCCATAGCAGGGGCTACATCTCAGTGAAACGCAGGTAAAATGTGGTTAAAGGATTAACAGAGGAGCCATGTTGTGATGACTTCCTGGAGGCGGAGTTTCAGAAAGAGCAGGGTTTTTTTTAAAAAAGAGACAGAGACCCAATTTCAAGGCGTTAAATCACAAAAGTCAAATTTCTTTTAGGTCTTATTTGATATGTTGAGCATTTTTATAAAAACGGAAGGCAACATAGTCACTTGAATGTGCCTGGAAAATACATAAAACCTTCCTTTAAATGATGATGTACACATGTCTGGCGTAACATTCTGACATGCTGTCCGTCCCCCTTTTTCTGACAGAACATGTTGGATCCCTCTGGACCACAGAGGTGTCCTGCAATGTCCTGCACACTAGCACTTCTGCACCACCAGAAGTGGAGAACAATCCTTCCATTTGTCCAGCACAACCTGCAGATGCTCAGTTCTATGGAAATCTGGGGAATTTGGAGGCCAAGTCAACAGCATACATTTATTGTTGTGTGACTGAAGTTGTTTTATTGTTGCTGTATGCCTGAGTGCATTGAACCTTGACACACAGCAGGGTACAATACTGGGTACAATGACTTTGGGTCATTTTCCCAGATGACCAGAAGTCATCTGGGAGAAACCGTTTTCAACCTGCCTGTTGGATTGGACTGAAACGCTCCTCATCTGGCCATCACTTTGAATATTAGTGGTTCATATGCTATGCAGTCTTTCTGATACTAGTAATGTAATTTATATTGACCATATTCAAAACTTCATAATAAAAATGGTAGTTTCTTGGTGTGCTTACAAAAATGGTGTTTTCTCACTCTATAAAAGGTAGAGCTGGTGAGTCCTCTCATCCACATACAAAACCCTCTGCAAAGTGTTCTCAGTATGAACATCTTCTGAAACTTAAAGCAACAAGAAAGAGTGTCAATGACTTAAGTTTTGCGACGTTGTATAAAAACTAAGACAATCGCTGAGTTAAGAAAAAAATTAATCAGTCCCAAGTGTTACAGTTAATATCCTATTGTTTTTTTTTGTTCTGTTTTGTTTTTTTTGTTTTTTTTTTAAGAAAATACATGTTGGTACATCTCACATGTTGTTCTTGTGAGAGCCATCAATAGACAGGCGATCTAACAACGCTGCTTCTGTCTATCGATGCCTGCGGACCAACAAGGCCTGCTGCATTGATGTGTTGCCATCACGGCTCTTGAGCAAAGCCTCAAACTCATTCAGTGACCGGGCTGATCCCTGTGGTCAGTGTGCTTCTTCTGCCGGAACAGCTGCTGAACTCGGGCCTGGATGGGGCTCCAGAGGCTCTGCAGGATCCCGTAGTTCTGCTCCTGCTCCTCGGTCTCATTGGCCTTCTCTTGGCCGTTGGTGTTATGGACGTGGTTCCTCTTTTGCTCTTCCCTCTGGTTGCCGTAGTGCTCAACAATCATTGACTGGTGGTACGTCGCAGCTGAGAAAGACAGATAAAAAAAACAGTGTCAGTAGGATAACTGCTGCAGGCGTTCAGTCCCATTCAGAGCTCACTTACGACTCATGCAGGTGATTTTGGGCGTTTCCCACTGGCCGCTGGCGCAGCAGCGGACGGTCGGGGTGTGTCTCTGGATGAAGCCCTTTTTGCAGTGATATCGGACCAGCGAGTTGATCTCGTAGCGGGGCTTCTTTGCTCCAAACACTTCGGCGTGTTTCACTAAAGGCGGCTGGCTGCAGGCCACTGGAGGGTAAAAAGAAAGAGCAGCTAGAGCGACGGACACGTTCTGTCATCAGCAATGGAGGGTGCAGCCACAGGTAAACAGTCTTATACGTAATTTGGAGAGAAATAAAATTAACCAGTATGAACTACTTGGAGTTCAGTCATTCTCCCATTCATGATGGTGAGCACCTGTGGCTACAATGCAGCAAAAACACAAAATCTCTTTTTGTGTTTTTGCACACACACACACACACACACACACACACACACACACACACACACACACCCACACACACACACACACACACACACACACACACACACACACACACACACACACACACAAAACAGTCTATTTCTATAAAATAGACTTGCAGACTATTTTCTAGTGCAAATTACCTTTAGGGTTATTTTCATTCACTTAAAATAAACCAGAACTAACTACAAAGTAAGAAATAGGAAGTTGTTTTGCATCAATAATTCCTTAATATTGATGAAAAAGTATTTGTTCCACTGACAGGTCATTTCACATTTAATGACCTGACATTAAAGGTGAATGTCAGGTCATTGAAATGTTTTTGTTATAAATAAACAAGACATTTGTTTATTTATGATAAATGTCTTGTTATAAATAAAATGACTTGCCAATGGAAGTAGTGACATTGGGGAATTACGGGCTTAAAACAAGCTCATATTTCCCCCTAAACAACTATTTTGTAAGTCAGTTTGTAAGGTATTCACTCTAAAAACTAGAACAAAAGTACTAAATACAATTTTGAGTCTTTGTGCCTGTGCTCAGGCAGCAGGGGGCAGTACAGAAAGAAAGCCATTCAGAGTAGTTCTGAACAATGAGGGAACTGGCAGGTTTGACATGCGGGTTGGAGCCTACCTGTTCCCTTCTTGCAGGTGAAGGTCAGGTGGTAGTTGCAGGGCACGTCGTTCCACTGCCCCCCCTCATGCCAGATCATCACCACGCAGTCCTCCCCCGACTGGAAGAAGCTGTCCGGCTGGTTCGGCCTCCAGTTGTCATATTGCTGCAGAACATGTTTCAATTTAGCGATGCAGCCAAACTATAATCAGACGCTCAAATTTCACTTCAGTTACACTCAAGATTAGACTTTTGAAATTCACATCTTGTGTCTTGTACCTGCTCCTTTTTGAGCAAATGAGGAAAATTGCATGCAGTGAGCATGGCGACTTGTTTTATTTTAGGTTTTATTTTTCCTGTGTTTACTTTCTATTTGTTTGAGATCAATAAGTAAAATGTCCAAACATGTAAAAATGTTGGCTTTTTTCTAGAAATTTTCAGAGATTAATTTAAAAATTTCAGGGTTTTTTTTTTTCTAGCATATTCTCAACTTTTCAAACTCAGACATTTCCAAGTGTTAGAGTTAAAAATTTATTAGATTTTGTTGAAAATATATTTCTCCTCTTCTTTTCCTCCATCGGTCCTAATATGCTGTTGCGATTATTTATTTTCCAGTAATTTCTCGCAGGCTCATTTTTCTTAGGACCATCTAACTGGAAAAAGGTCAGCATCTGATTCTTTCCTCATTCTGCCGACCAGACTTAATGAATGAAAGAAAACGGGAACAAAACATGCCCAGAAGCTTAATGAGCAAATGAAAACTGGAAGTTATTTCATAATAACCGCTCTCTAACATTGCAGACTCATGCAGGACTGAAGCTGCAAAACACCAGCAGCTAACATCACTCTTCTTTTTCCTCAGCAGGAGCTGGATGTATTTCACTGAGCTACCAGACGGTGGCGCTGGCGAAATAACCCAGAGATCAGGGGTGGAGAAGCTGAAGCCTCTTGTTTGGAGTAAACATCCAAACAAAGAGGATCCTGCAGTTTGGTTCAGACGGCCTTGGTAGTGAGAAGAAGTGAAGCTGCAGGTTTGACGTCTCTGGGTGTGTCCACTTTCTCAGTGATGACACATCAAAACAACATTTTCCTTGTTGCTCCCATCAACTAAAACTGGCCCACATGCAGCCCAGTTCCCCCAGAACACACACACGAGCAGCGCATACACGTGTGCAGCTGTGTTTGGGTCCCGTGTCAAATAGACGCAGGTCTGCAGGTCCGCTAGGCACTGTGTGTGTCACGGTGCTGCTAGGTCATTTTTGTAGCAAATATTTTACTGTAACTCAGCAGAGGAACGACTCTGTCTGATGGTAAGGTAAAAAAGAAAAAAAAAGAAAAAAAAGTTAACATTTTATGTTCAAATTCTTAAACTGTTGCTGTGCAGCAATCTGCAGAAAGAAAATCTCTCCAGAGTCCGTGTGTTTACATGATGCTTAATGTGCAAGCTGCTTTTAAAAGTCATTTAGAGCAAATTTATGTGTTCCTCTAGCATGTGATCTGTTGGCGTGTGTGTGTGTGTGTGTGTGTGTGTGTGTGTGTGTGTGTGTGTGTGTGTGTGTGTGTGTGTGTGTGTGTGTGTGTGTGTGTGTGTGTGTGTGTGTGTGTGTGTGTGTGTTTTATAGCTGTAATCAGTAGATTGAATAATATCTGATCACCTATACCTAAACATCCTCAGGCGCTTTGGATTTCTGGAACAGAAAATCAGTTTTAGATTCAGATTGACTGCCTGTCAGAAACAGAATCAGCTAATTGCTTCAGCCTGCCGCACTATGAACAGTTGATTGTTACGATGTGCAGCCAGGCACCTCAGTCTGCCTGGCTGACCTGCAACAAAAGGAAAAAAAAAACCAAGGCACAACTAATGATTAAGAGTATTTATATTAGTGTTAACGGGGCAGTATTATGTATTTACCAGCCACACAGTGTGGCTTTATATTGCAATCAAGTAACTTTGTTTCCTTCAGTTGTTATTAAAATGTTGCAAATATAACTTAAAAGAAATTTGACTTTGTAAATTAATGTTTTGAAATTGGGCCTCTGTCTCTGAGAAACTCCTACATTTTCCAACCCTCCGCCTCCAGGAAGTCATTACAACATGGCTCCTCTATTAACCCGTCAACAATGTTTTCACAGCGTTGCTCTGAGCTGTAGCTCCTATAAAGAATTCAGCAGATGTGCAGCTCTGCTAAGTGTTTGCTAATTGCTGCAGGCTAGTCTGAAGGAACTGCTCTGTGAGGAGGAAGGTTGGAAGCTGCAGCTCCAAGGAGGAGTTTTGTCCTCCTAGGCGGGGCTAGGAGCACTGAATGGAGGACACCATTCAGTGTTTTGCTCAGCTGAATGGTTTCCCGGGGAGAGTAAAAGATTTCTCAAATATGCATGAAAAAAATCAAATCAAATCAAGGCAACACTGCAGCTCTGTTTTTGATGAGGGGATTGCATCGCAACATGAGAAAAGTTCATTTCACTCAATGTTTCAACTGTTTGATCATTCTACCCTTTTTCACTGCTAATGAAAAGCAAATTGCAGTTTTCAAATTTGCTCCCTCCGGTCCACTCTGATCAATGAACCAACCCATCATCGGCTCACCATTGGATTCCCGTCGGTCCACCTGAAGTCTCTCTCAAACATCCGGTCATTCAGGCCGATCCACTGGTAGTCACTGCCCAGACCTGCAGATGGACGGACGGACGGACGGACTGGTCAGTGAAGCGGGAGAAGCAACGCAGCTCTGCCTGCGACAGACTCACGGTTGACAAAGATCTGCTCCTCCCGCGACAGGATGCTGGTCAGGTGGCCGCCGTGCAGACGACACTCCCTCTCCGCAGCGTCCCACGTCCGCCGGTGTTTGAAGTATTTGTAGCAGTGGGACTGAAACTTGGCCCAGCCGATCCCACACACCTCAGTGTCTGCACACACACAGCACAGCATGCTGAACACTGCTAGCAACAGGCAACAAACACACACAGTTCTTATAATTCTGGTATGAATTCTTCATCTCGTGGTGGCTTCCTCAATAGATCCTCCATGTAGTTTAGATGCGTTTCATCAAGTTGTATTGCATTTGTTTGGATTTCTTCATTATTGTTTGTGTTTGTCAGATCGCCACTTGGCTACAATCTCATGCATTTACAAGACAATGTAAATGCACGAGAGTTTAAGAATCAACTGAGCTGAATTACAACACAAGCAGAGGATGCTGCTCACTTTGCATGAATGAAAAAGGTTTTATTCTGCCAAATGTTCAGACTGTCCTGTTTATCATGGGGCTGAACCTGTCATTGTCTTCAATTATCACTAATCATCATGATTGGTGATTAGTCTGATTAATCACAGCTCTAGATAGGGGTTAATCGGCTCATTTTTTTTAATCGACTGACAACACAAGATAAAATAAAAAGGATCAAAGATATGAAATATAAAAGAGGTGCAACAAAATATTATTTCATCAACAAATGGATTTCATTTCTTTCTCTCTCACATAAAGAGATGTGATATTTAACTTATGCATACAATGACAAGTTAAATGTAAATGTATGCAAAACAATAAGCTTTTGAATCAGACTATTATTAACCATATTTGCGTTTTTATTTTCCCTCTTTTTTTCTGCCACAAATATAAAGAACAAATTGACAATCATCCTTGTGATCATTCCATCTCTATGAGTCAGGGTTGCCTTAGTTGACCGACTCAAAGCAGAGTAATGTCATGTCACGAAAAGGAAGTGAATGTAGTGAGTCAAGTAGTGAGTCAAGCACACAATGCAAGTAACTTTCACTGGAAGTGAAACCTGCTGGGTTTCCTTAGATAGAAACTTTTGAAACTTTGAATTATTAACTGAGCCTGATGACTGGGATCAACTGGAATATCAGTGGAGTTGAACTGGAATGACTTTTTCATAAAACGCCTGGAGGCAACATTTGTTGTGAATCGCTGCTATATAAATGAGCTGAACTGAATGACAATTTTTTTTTTTTTTTTTTTACAAAAACTGTCCTTTTCGCAACAGGAAAAGTCAAACATCAGCTGTGCTCACCCATCAATGAAACCAAACTTTGGCGAAACGTTAAACTCCGGCTGAGCACGAATGTGGAGACGTTGCGCAAGAACGCCACCCTGAACGGGCGCAGTAGACGGAGGGTCCGACCGAGCGTGTGTGTGACGGCTTTGTTTTGCTTTTTTCGGTGGGGCTGTGTAAATGAGGGAGTTGAGCTGGAGCCACGCTGCCTTAACAATAACCTCCAGCTGTTCCACAAAAGCTTTCATTTGTTTTCTTCTCATCAGACTCGGTTGTTGCGGCGGCAAGATCGATGCTGAAGTCCAGCTGGGGGAATAACCCTCACACACGCACTCACACACATACATGCACACACACACACACACACACACACACACACACACACACACACACACACACACACACACACACACACACACACACACACACACACACACACACACACACACACACACACACACACACACACACACACACTGAAGGAGTTCAGTAACGCACAGTTGGACTTCATTAACCCTCACAAATATCCCGTTGTGTGCAGGTCAAACACACAGACAGGCACATTTAGCTCCATGTACAATGATTCAAATCTCAGAGTCAGCGCTCTGCTTTGTTGGCCTCAGCAAACAAAGCCTGTTTTGTGTCACTGGCTTCAGGATAATGTGAACGCCAATAAAAATCGCAATGGAAAGTTGCTGTCAAGGCTTGGTGCTATTAGCCTTCGTCAGCCCACCTCGTCCTAATGGCTCCTCTGTGAGCCACCTGGAGGCTCAGGTGAGGCCTAGAGTGCTGCCCTCTGCTCGAGGCTGTGGGAGATGAGCTGTGCCGTTCTGACGTGCTGCGGCGCGGGGGTCACGGGAGGTCAGCCTCAAACACCTCCCTGTCTCCTGTCCAGGAAGCGAGGTGGGAGGCACCATGTGGCAGGACTGAGTCGGTGCCAAGCAGCTGCAAAAGTTTTCTGCTAGAATAATAGAGCAATTATCTGTTTTGTTTTGTTTTTTTTCTTCCAGATCTTTCCGCTATGAGAACTCTACAAGAGGACATCTGTGTCCCTATCGCTGTGTCCACCACCTTCTGGACGCAATGAGGAGGAATTCAGAAGTGTCATCTAACGCTACATGCAGCATGCAGCACATTTATCTTGCAAAAGGATAAACTGTGCAGACAAACAGTTTGAGGCTGGGGATTTCCTCCCCCCACGGCTCATAATGAAACGGGAAGCCGTGTAAATAATGAGAGCTTCAACAATACGCCCAGCTCACGAGACGACAAGATGCTGCGTGATGTTTGGTTCATGAGAATGAGACGAGACGAGATTTCACTTGAGCTCCTCTGCTGGAGGCAGAGATGGACATCTGGCCAACACAGCAGGACACTGAGTGAGACGTCTATCCAACATCCACAAGGATCAAGCAGGTTTTCTGCTGGATCACGTTGAATTAGCTTGCCCGCTTTCACAGACTGCATGGATGAGATTAATCAGTCAAGAAGAGGAGTCTTGTGCAGGGTTACAATAGTTTAGGGTTTGTTATAGTTTAGTTATTGCAAGAAAGCGTATACCTATTAAATCTGAAGGTTTTACATGTTTTCCACTTATCTCTGCTTTAGGGGGTTTAAGATGATCTTCGGATAAGCCGCTACATTTTCCACTGCCGTGCAGCTGACACATGATTTTTACCAACGGGTTTTGAAAAGCTGGACAGCAGTGCGTTGAAGAGGAGCGAACAAGCCAGGCGTGAGACAAGTGAGTGTGAGGCTGTTCACTTCCGACTCTGAAGACGAAACCTGTAGTGGTTTCAGAGCGAAGCGGCAGGAGGAAGATAAAACAGCCATCAATGGCTTTCATTTTCTTCTTTCTGTTCGGGACAAGTATTTATGGTAAGTATTCAAGTTACAGCCGGTATGTATTTCATTAAAAGCTTTAAAAAAATTGTAAATATGTCGTGTTACAACGTCTTACAGAGACGTGTGGCCTACTGATAGACAGTTTTGTTGTTTTGGAAGTTAGTGGGTGTGGCTTCAAGTGAAATGACCTCAACAGTCCAGAAATTACAATAATTAGTTTTTCAGACGCTTTACATTTTAGCTTCAATATTGTTGAATAAATGATGACATAGTGAAGATTGTGGTTTGTATATTTCTACATGAGGATAAATATTTCAACCTGTTTGTTCAAACAGGCTTGTTGTTTCTTTGTCTCAGGACTGCAGTCTAGTTCTGTTAAAGCAAATCTTGAGATACCAGCAACAACAATCTGCTTCAAAAGATCACATGCCTAACTTTTGAAAAATACATGCACCTTTCCCCCAGATGTGAATCCAGTGACTTTAAGCTCTGCTTTTAAAGTTAGATAACTTCTAGCCTGCAGTTTCACAAATCACTTTAGATTAGAAGTTGTGTGAACAATCCTGTTACCTCCAGATATAATACGCTGGCTCACAAACCGGAGAAAGAACGCAACTGGCCTGCCTGAAATTAGTCCAGCGTTCAATATAGTCAAGATTATAATTTTTTTAAAATGTACTCAGTGCTCATTTGAATACAGAATAACTCTTGTGACTGAAAATCAGCCGTCAGCTCTGGAAAATCAGAATCTCAAGCGCCTCTTGAGACCTCGTCCAAACCTGGATGGGAGGCTGAGTAATGACAGAAGAATTGGACGACAGGCTGAAACTAATCTGCAGAGGAGCCGACGCCCGGTGCTGGAGATCGTCCAGCTGCACTCACAAATGTGTGCACAGCTCGAACAGACCGATGGACAAGTTGGACTTAAGTGCATGTGCACAACGGCGTGTGGCGTAAAGCTGGAATTGAACCCGAAACTTTCAAACTGCAAGACAAATATCTTACCCACTGACTCAATACATGTATTCTTTGAAGTGGAATGATGAAATATTACTGTACAGTGCCTTCTAATATGGAAGTTAAAGTCTCAATTAGAGCCGTCAAAACGTTTGTCCCTCATTCATCCTGCACTTGTTTTTGTACATCTCTACAGCATAGAGATGGAGAGAAAAATGACATCCAAGCCAAACACAAAAAGTGTTGTGAAATAACATTTACATTTGGTGCTCTGATTAATGTGTGGATGGATAAAATGAACTGTGATTAAGATGAATGTTTTATTAAAGGGGATAGCAAATCAGTCACCGGTCAGTGTTGAGTCCATACATTTGTTCAGCTTTTGTAGCCTGGTAAAAATCAGCCCCACTTTGCTTCATGCCGAGGGTCTGAACCCTCCACTATTGAGAGACGATGGCTTGCTACAGGCGTGCACTCTGATTAAATTAAAAATTTAACCCAATTGCTATGGTGACATTTTTAATACAGCATGAGCGAATGAGCTTCCTGGAATTTGCCTGTGATGTGAACAACCAGTGAAGAGAGAAGTGCCTAGCTGAACTAGTGGTTGTTAATTGACATTTGGAAGTTTTGCCAATGCTTATTGAACAACTTCGTTAACTTCCTCCACTGCCATTGCCAAACTGCAAGCAGAACACAATTCCAGGACACGCAGAGAGTTGACGTCATCGTTCACAGCTTCTACTTTTGTTTGCCGATTGGCCCAGTTGAAATACTACTGGAGAAAGTCCAGACGGATCACTGAAGTGAGATCAAAATCGCGCGGAATTGTGTAGAATGCAAAGGTCAAAAAAAAAAAAAAAATGTTCTACTTCCAGGTCTTATAAACCTCACATTTATTGACCTAAGACAGAGCAGGCAGCAGCATCTGAAAGCTCGTCTCGGTGTTGTACTCCACCTTGTTCGCAGAGCTGTCCTGTGTAGCTGGGCAGACAGACACAGGTGAAGGAGTTGACCCTGTCCAAGCAGGTGGCTCCATTCAGACACGGATTAGAGTAGCACTCGTCTACATCTGCAGACACACAACACAGGGCATTATTATTACACATCATCAGTCTCTCAGCATGGGGATCGAGTGGTCGGCTCTCTGTGTTTGGGTACCCGTTTCACAGCGCGCTCCGCTGAATCCAGGTGCACAGACGCAGATGTCCACTGGGCCTTTCTTCAAGCAAGAACCTCCATTCAGACAGACGTTGACTGAGCACGGCAGGAGGTCTGCACGCATTAAAAAGAAAGGATGGAATAGTCAGCTGAGCTGTGATGTCCAGTTACTTGTACTCAATTGGTCCAAACCTTATACCTTGGACATTCACAGGGCTGGGCTCCACAGAAGGCTCTAAACCAGACCTGGCCTCTGTCTGCTCTGTGATTCCACTCTCTACAAAGATATCCGGGCGCGACTCCAGCAAAACAGGGGAGCTTTTACTGTCATAGTCCACAGTTTCTTCCTTTGGGAGAGCGTTAGCTGAAGGGTCATGGATTAAAGCCCGTTGGGGGGTGGAGAGGATTGTCTGGTCAGCAGGCGTAAAGGCTGCTGTGTTTGGAGCAGGGTTATCCCTCATACTGAGAGTGGAGCTTGTGGTGGATGGACCTGTAGTATGGTCAGAGGTTGGAGGTGAAGGCTTGTTGGTGACAGCTGAATGTTTCTTGAGATCCGGTACAGTGACAGAATAATGCGTAACCCTGCTGGTTTTGGAGTATGTGTCCTGTGTTTGTGTTGTACTTTGGTGTCCAGGAGTCAGAGGTGCCACACCTGGTAAAACAGTGGCTCTGACCCCTGGAGGCAGGTCAGCTGGACCACCCTGATCCCCAGAGGCCTCACCCTCTCCAGACATCTGCTCTGCACCTGAGCCTGTTTCTTGAGCTCCATCAGCAGTCTCTGCAACTCCGTCTGTTTCATTTATGACTGTTGCGTGTAGAGGCTGCTTGGTGTGAAGGGTGGGGTGAATTGATGGGGGTGTCTTGGCAAGGCTGGGTATATCTGGAAAATCATCTTGCCCCGAGGCCTCCTCCTGTCCAGAGGCAGATCCTTCAAAGTTGCTTATCTGGGTGTGTGCGGATGGTTTCTGGGACTTTATATCTGGGCTAAAAGTTGGAGGTTCTCTCCCTCCTATCTCTGCCTCATCCGTCATCACACTAGGCAAAATTGAAGCCGGAGTGGGAACATTTCCATCTTCAGAACGCTCTTGCGAAGCCTCAGCATTATTGTCTGCTGTGCCTTCATGGACGGTGTGAGGGCCGGTCTGGGAAACACTATGGACACCAGGACCTGGCAGTGTTGTAGATGTTATTGATGAGACTGTAGAGGAAGATGTGGCAGTGGTGGCTGCTGCTTTTTCTGGCCCTTGAGATGCAGTGATCTGTTGGTCCACGAAGACTTTAGGGGCTAGTTTATAATCAAGGACTGGAACAGTAACACCCTGTTGGGCTCTGTCTGGGGGAGGAGTGGCCGAATCTCTGGTCTTGTCTGGGTGACTCTGTAAAACACTGTGGTCTGAAGGACGCATGCTTAGATCGTGTTTGTCTCCAATGTCCACCTCCCCAACGTAAACAGGTGAAGCCGTCTCAAACTGATCCCCTCTGGCTTCTTCTGGAGGTTGTGGGCTGAATGACATCTGGATGGACAGAAGCAAATGTAGAAGTTCATGAAGAATATTGGTCTGACATCACTGACAGACCCTAACAGGAGTCAAAGAGTCACGTGTGAATCATTTTTCTTCTATCTTGCTGGATGGGAACGAAGACTTTAAAGCTTCAAAGTATAAACAGATGGTCATTTGTCCAGCAGATGACCTTGCATGGTTTTGGTTTTTTTGTGTTTTTTTTACAGCCAAAACTGAGGCTGACACATTTTGGAGTCTAGTCCTCTCAGAAGTCTGGCTGAAGCCACTCCTGGTTCAACAAAGTCAACTAGTGGACTTCTACTCATTTAATTATCTAGAAAACAATCAGAACCAAACCAGCAGAGTCCGCCAGCTTATAAATAAATAAAAAAAACAGCTTTATGAACATAGAATGTCTTAACTTGACAAGGTCCAGGCCTACTACTTTCTCGGTTAACTGATTCACTCAACCTACTTTCAATTACAGTAGAAATAGCAATTATAGACTTGTTACTGCACATCTACTACAACTGATAGAAAAGGAGAGACAACGGCTGGAATGACAGACTGGCTGAATTATCAGGTGACTAAAGTCTCCTCTGTACCTCATGGGTTCCATTGAGAAAGCGGATCGTCTCAGAGAGGAGGTCAGAGTCTTCATTGTTTGGAACAGCCTCACTGGATACCTGAGTGAGTCCGGACATTTGTGGAAATAGAGGATGGGAGCCATTTGATGGCTTGTTCAGGAAATCCAAGACTCGACTCACTGGAGGCAGAGGAGACAGAACAAGCTTTAACAGAAACAGACACACACTGGTCTGACGGAAAAGCCTTTGTGTACTATTTGTACCAAAGTGTAGGCCATGATGAATATGATGAACCATGACTCAATGGGTCATCATATTCATCAATGACCCTCGAGAACTACAGTTCGGAAAAAGATGGTTCAGGGTATTTTTTTCTACAGCTAAACATGATAATGGGTCACTTTTAACCCGCAAGACAACACAAGGCTTAAACAGATTTTGATCATCTCAAAATAACTGAAAAAAAGTTGTTTTTCTACTTATGCTGATGAAATCTCACTGCCGCCTTTCAGAAGTTTGTAAAGTAATTTTTTTTTCTAAGTTCTAGTAAAGAACCAGATTTGCCCCCAACTGCTCACTTGGAATCGTGATATTATGAGAATAATCTTTGAAAATCTATCCGTTTGTTTTCTCTTGTCTTTGCCGCAGATTTATTGAGTCTTCAGTTTCCATGCAGACTCCGGATCAGGCCGTTTACTTTGAATCCTGCCGGAGAAACACTGGCTGATGGTTCTCTGAAATTTATGTCCTCTAATTACTGTATGCAAACTGTGATGAGCACATATTAACATAAGTTTTTAAGAAGAAACCATTTTTTTCCTCTGTGAAAAATGGTGCCTCCGAGAAACCATTTGCATCAATCAGGATTACCAAAATATGTCTCTGCTGAATTCCATAAAGATGAGAGAAGAAATAACAATGAGAGAAAACGTTTTGGGTTTCTTTTTTTTTTTTTTTTTGCTTTCTTAAAAGACTTGGGGTTGCATGCTCTAAATTTATGGTGCATTAAAGCAATTTGTTTAGATCCAGAAGATTATGTCAATCTGATAGATTAAATTACAAATTTTATCTGTGTTCTGTTTGTACATCTTGTTTTTAAGTGCTTGTTTTTGGACCGTGTCCTTGATGATCTAGAAAAACCTAGAAATAAAATAGTTGTGTTATTATTGAATGCATCTGTGGATGTATTTTAATGGAAGCAGCTCAAAGACACGCCGTCTTGAGTGGCATCATGTGAAAGAAGAGCAGCAGCTGTGAGGCTCAGTGGTGGCAGCATGATTCAGAGGAGACGTTGCTGCAGGAGGGACTGGTGCGCTTCACAAAATACGCATCATCACGAGGGACGGATGATACGTAGAAATATTACGGAATATCTTAAGACATCAATCGGGAAGTTGAAGCGTCGGCATAAATGGGACAATGAATGTTACTATGCATGTCAGCATCTGAATTTAAAGAAGCAGAGGTGGAAAAACAAATCCCTAAAAACCTTTCTGTGACAAATTGTCTTGGTAATCCTAACTGACTTAAAGAAGGAAAGGTTTAGTCTGGATTAATGTTGTCATACAGTGAGGGGGGGAAAGATCTCTGTCGTTTTTTAACATTTATGGAAATGTGTGGTTTCTGCTGTACTTCTTCGGCAACCAGTGTTGCCCCACAGCAGCTCCTTTCTGATATTGATTTAAAGCAGCCACAGATCATAAACAGTTTCTGGCCTCTGTTTGTTATGATTAAGACCCGCCACTGCCAGCAGCTGCTCTGAAACAATGCATGCTTTTGTCTCCTCATTAGGATTTTATGTTCAAAATGGGAGAAAGGTTGTGGGAAGTTGGGTAAAATCCTGCTAAGAGGGATTCAGACTGACATCGGAAGACGAAAAGAACGCCATGCCTACGACTTTAAGAGGCCAGAAATAGTTTCTTGATAATTCAATGGCTTAAGTTCTGTCAAAGTTTAATGAGACGAAGGCTTTCAAACCCTATGAAGGCTTATTACTGAAGTGATAAGACAGCTAGAACTGCAGAGGAGAAGCTAAATCACACACTGACCTGTGTTTGTGCATTGAGGTGTATGCAGTGAGTGTTTTTCTCTTTGAGAGATACTTTTAGACATTCTTCAAATGCATGCAACAAAGCTCTTCAAAGTTTTCATAAACACTTTTCACGTTAACCTTCCTTTTCTCAGTCAGGTACACAAATATAAAATCTTTCAATTTCAAATGACCTTCTGTGAAAAAAGAAACTCTAGAAAAGCCCCAGAATGTACTTTTGCTCTGCCTTGCTGGTACGCAGGAAAAAGACCAAAGTGTCCCTTTAAAATTTGTAGAATTAGTATTTTTATTTAATTTCTTCAATTGAGCAAATATGGGGCAAGGTTTATCATATTTCTCACTGAACCACAAAGATCGGCGTCATGGTTCTGTGAGCTGATATCTGGGTGATTTGTTTAGTTCAGCCTTGGGACGCGGAGCTCCATCAATCTGCAAAGTCCACAGATCAAGAGTAAAATGTCTCTGAATTGTTGCGAGAGGCTGGAGGCGTTTCGATCCCACTCTTTGTTCGTGGCAGAGCTTTTGGGCTGAATCGTGAGGAGGCCCACTCTTTTGGATGACAAGCAATCCCACATGTATTGGATCAGGATATTTTATGTTTGCATAATACTGAATTCACTGAAGACCTTTTGTTCTCTGGACAAATGATTTCCCAGATGCCCCCAAGGGACTTGGATCAGTACCTCCTGCACAATTTCAGTCTGCCCTTGAAGTTTTCCTTGGACAGTAGGAGCATGGCCTTCTGGCCGAGCGAACAGACCCACTCAGAGTTACCTGCTGCCAAAGCAGAGCAAGCTCTGTGCTGGAGGTTAATAGGGCTGGACAATAAATCAATAACAGTATATATCACGACAGACATATCAATAGATAACACATCTAATAGAATATTCGATTCACAGAAGTCGGATCCAGAACCACACAGCGTGGTGGGAGATTTAGGCAATGGAAAAGTTTTAGCAGCTCAACCTCTCACAGCCAGCAAATCAAAGTGAGTGGTATCAACTAACTAAATCTTTGATTACCTAGCAACAACCTAGAAACATCCCCGTGACACATCCTCCAAAGATCTGCCCCAGATTTTTTTGTGCATCATCAGCAAACACTGCTGCACACATCAGTGTGTTACATTAATGACATCACTGAAGCCCCGCCCATCGAGAGGAGACACTGAAGATTACTGGGTGACTTCTGCTTCCCCAGCTGTAGAAGTTTAAAATAGTATCCACTAATTCTTGACAATCATACGACATGTTCAGAAGCCGACAGGAAGTCTTAGCCAATACTTCACCACAAAGCTGGAAGTGGCAATAACTTGGCTTTCAGCAGAACTTGTAAGAATCGCTGCTGGACTTTTTTAGCTGAATAAACATAACATATAATAAACATATATAAATTACCTTCACATATAGTAATAAACATTTCCACATATCACCGCTGATGTCCACCAGACTATCAGTTGCCATGTCAACTGTTTGGGATTCCCTCCGTTCTTACATCAGCGCGCTTTCTGATTGGCTGCCTGACACATTCAACAGGCAGGGAAAACCCCACAGGCTGAGAAAAAAGACAGTGTTGACAACATGGCACCAAGACCCCACCAAACACTGCAGGACGTTGTAAGATTGTCGTAACAACGCCCTATATGACGCCTCCCACCCACCACCATTTTTGCATTTGTTATCTCTGATCTCCATGTCATTTTAGAACCGATGCTTTCAAAATGCTTTTCATCGTCTTAACCTTTTATATTTAAGTTTCATTTTACCAGTCTGGTGGTTTGCAGAGTTGTTTTTATCCAGTAAAGCATTTTGAAAAGCGTTTCTGCTGAGCATGGAGGTTCTCAGATGTGAGAGAAAAGGCTGCGACGCTTTCCTCAATAAAATGCTTTATTGTGTGATTTCATTCAATTCCTCAACCGCAGCTATTTTAAGGTTGGACTCAAAGCCATGTTCTCCGCTGGCAGTTGTATATCCATCACTCTGGCGCGCTCCAGCTTCCTAACATGGCTTGATTTACTTGTTTATAGGAAGAAGGTATCACTGTTTTATTTTCCATCTGTGTTTCCTGTTGGAGCGTCTGTGTGTAGCACCTGCCTGCTTGCAGGAAAGCGGCGGTAAAGCGACCAGCAGAGCGTTTAGACCCCGACACAAAGACGGCCAAGGGTCAGCGTGTGATGATGGGATGGGAAATAACAAGCTAATAGGTGCTAATAAAAGCATGGAGTGGAAGCACTGAGGGAAAAGAGAATATCTTCGCTGACTGATGAGTCTGGACTGTTTCTGCCCACCTCAGCAGCTGAAGGCCTCATGCAGACACTTTATGGCCTCTTTCAACACGGCCCTGCTCTCAGGTGTCATTTCACCTGGAAACAAACATTTCCTCTGCTGCGCCTGCTCTCTCCGTGGATATTAGCACTTTTTTCTGCCCTTGTGGCAACATTTGAGAAAGGGAGGATCGTTTCCTTCAGTCTGTTGCTGTGAAGCCTGAATGGTGGACTGGAGAAACAGGATATGGTGCAAGAAGCCGGTGAAATCTAAAGAGCTTTTTTGTTTTTCCCATAGAAAATGAAGAAAAATGACATAAATACAGCAAATCCACAAGAAATGCTAAACAACCGGGAATATAAAATCTGTACTCCAAGATCAAAAAAATTACTAGTTGTGACAAAAATGTCTGTGCATGCCTCAGCTTGTCCACTCAATAGGTGAAGTGATATTTCTGCATGTCCATGTGACAGTCAGCGGTGGCTTTGTGGTGACAAACCTATGTTTGGCCTCCACAATGTCAGTGGTATTTACTAACCTGACAAAACATCCTGCACCGTCGGGCCCTGTTTGTCACGACGAGCCAATCTGATTTGTTATTCGTCTCAACATGAAAAGTCATCTTGCTGCGCTGTCCAGCCATGTTGTTATGACTGTGGTAAAGTTAGGTCTAAACATTTCAGAGCCTCCAGTTCGTATGATCTTGTGAGTCTAAAGTAATGCGGAAACTGATTTTAGTGGGCTGGAAAAATCAGAAACATCCATTTTCATACCGTTTCAGGGCCTTCCATGTTTCATATTTTTGAATTATAGATTTCTTTTGTTTCCACCAGTTTGTCATGTACATTTTTGACTCTAAATTAGTTCTGACTTGTATGCCTCCTCTGAGACAGTACTGCATTATCAATGACATATTTTTCAATGTTTTCACAAACTGACTTCAACACGGTCAGAACAACAGAGAGGCAGCTTTACATGGTGATGGAGTCAGACAGCAAATCCCAGCGACTCAGCAAGACAACAGACACAAAGACATGAGGAGAAACTGAAAGCACCAGCTGCAGTGGAGCACCAGGATGACAGTGCATGTGCAAACAGGGAGAAGAATTTTGGCAATTTCGGACCTCTATGCAAACAAATCTCTGCAAACCAGAGAACCTGATTCACATGTGACTGTAGATTACTTGAAGCATTTAAGAGAAAGGGGGTTTTTTTGCAGGTGTGAGTAGAGTTACAATAAATCATCATTATCTTACCTGCAGCTGACTGGTGATCCTCATTGTTCCCTGGACGCACCCAATGGTATGAAGATAAAAGAGAAAGAGGACAGAGTGTTGGGTTATTTTCCCTGATGCAACTCTTTACAGTTTCAGTGCAGACATCATTACAGATATGTTCACTGTTGTGCATCGTGATGTTCATGAGTGGATCTCACATCATGTTTCATAAACTTTGAACTGAACCATCGTCTCTTTTTCTACAAAGAACTCGAAGTGATCACAGCTCATCCTCATGTCCGCTGATAAGGAGTTTTTTTCATCACAGTTTTCTTCAGTGGCCCACTTTGGATTCTTCATGCAAAAGATTTGGCAGCAGTTTCCCTCATGGTGAGCGCTGAGTGACTGCAGTGTGGAGCAATTTTTACATGTTTATGAGCACTAATATCAGCATCACCCCTCACTTGATTATTCAGCTTCATTTCATGCATTGTGTTTTTAACTCCAGTCTCCAACTCTCAAAACTTATAGACTAAACTGAAGTTTTCTCACATTTTTGTTTGTGAATGAAAGATCTATGATCTATTACACTTATTAGTTTTCTCTTAGACCAACCTATAGGTGAGTATGTTTGGGAAACTAAACGGATGAAATCTTTTACTTGTTATGACCTACATATTCTGTATATTTTTACACTTTATTTCAAACTATGAACTGCGTTGTTCAAGTTGGAGCTGTAAACCTCTTGCACCATGTTTAGGTGGCACATCAGGGCCAGTGTAGATAGAAAAAAAAGGAGTCATTTTCTGCCAAAAATGTCTATATTTTTTCTAGATTTTCTAGAAAAAATATAGACAACTACTGAGCTCCAAAAGTTTAAAAAATTCTAGGAAAAAAAAGATCAGAAATGATGATACTAATCTGGAACATTTTCTAGAAAAACACCTGGAAATTTCTGACTTTCAAGAGTCAAAAGTGTTCAATGTTAGGAAATTTTGTTAATTTCAAAAGTCATAAATCACTGACTTTTGATTTTTTTTAAAAATTGCCAATTGTTAACTTTTGTAACTGAGAAGTTACCTTATTTCTACTTGATTGATTGATGTCAACATTTCTGAGTTTTTGGCAGAAATGTGCTCTCCCTTTTGTCGATCTACAATGGCCATTAACGAATGGATCTAAATCTGGCTCAGCTGAATTTACAACTGGCTTATTACAAGGATAAACCGGCACACCACTGTTGATGCTAAAGAGCTGAAGGGACAGAGCCTCTGCTCTTGCTGTGAGGATCTGGTGCTTCGCAGGATAAACTGACATGTTTGCTGTATGTCTGGACACACTACCGACCACACAGTCATGTCTACTTTCAATGAGTCAACATCTGGCTTTGCAGAGCAACTGTGTTCATGTGTATATTTGAGAATGTAAACCTAAAGGTCAGAAGCTGTTACACACCAGAAACACTTCAGAATTGTTTGCAGGATTTTCCTCTGGGATTTCTGACAGCAACTTCTGTCAAACCTTGTATTAAAAGACAAAAATGTTGCTGCCCAAGAGCTTACAGAAGGAGCTTACGCAATGTAAGCTTTGTCATATGTTGTAACATATGATGAAGTGGACATAAGAGGGAAACGTCTCTGCCTCTCCAAGCCTTGTGCAGATCTTAGTGATGGCATGAGCCGCCTGAACCGTAACATACGAGTTCGTCCTTCATTCTACAGCGAAATGTCGAGTCAAGGTTTCAACCAATTTGTTCCGTATTTCCATGAGAAACACATCAGCACCAGATGCAACAATAATGAACAAAAAATAAAACATTTTTACGTACTAAAGCCAGTTGTTGTGATGGGATCTATGTGGGACAGCCGGCTGGCTATGCATCCCTGTTACCTGCTTTGCTTTTGCTTGATGATTTTGATGATGCCATTTGACAAAAGTCTGTTGTTTGTTTCATGATTGGTGACTGTGCGATGCTCTTATGATGCAAAGTTCTTTGGTCTAGTCTGGCCATTGCTTTGCTGTGCAATTCTGCTCGATTTTAATCTCGATTCACAGACAGTCCTGGCTTTCTCCCATTGACTTGGATTCCCTCTGGTTGATTTCCTACCAGGCCAACGAGTAAACAGAATTGTTTTAGAATTGTTGTCTCGCTGTAGTTTCAGCAATGGCAGAGGAGGAAGTGAAGGAAGTTTTAAAGATTTCAAATTTTAATTTCTCAACTTTTACAAAAGCCTGAGTTGCATCTAAGAAGAGTCAATGGGCAAGGAGAGCATTAATCAGAGAAGCAGCCAAGAGGCTCAGGGTTACTGTAGAGGAGGAGCTGCAGCTGGAGTCAGTCATTATGACACTTTCTGGCCAGTCATCTATGTCAGAAAAGTTGTCTTTATGGAATAGTGGCAAGAAAAACAGCATTACTGAAAGGAAAGCATAGAAGTCCTGTTTGCAATGTACAAGCCACGAAGAGGGCAGAAAACACGAAAGAAGGCACCATGGTCAGTTGAGGCCAAAATGGAAGTTATTTGGTCTACATGCAATAAAACTATGAGACAAAGAGGTTTTTCTAAGCTACGAAAAAGATGAACAGAGTAAAATACAAGACAAAAACCAGACAGAGGCTGCAGGACAACGACTCTAAACAACACAGCAAGAGCAACAAGGTTTAAATCAAAGCATATCCGTGTGCTAAATGGCCCAATCAAAGTCCAAACAAACACGTGTCCATATTGAGAATATGTGACACACTTAAAAACTGACGTTGACACACACACTTCAATAATTCTGACTGAGCTTCAGATATTTTTAAAACATGGTAAAAAAAAAAAAAAAAAAAAAAAAAGACATAAATGTAAGTACAGCTAAAATGAGATCTACAACATATTAACTCATGGAGCAGAGTCAAATTTTTTCACTTTAAGATTTGTGAAACTTTTAGCAACAACCTATTGTTTTTGTCCTCTGACATGATTATCAATCCATCACAGAAGATCCTGAAACAATCCTCTGAATTTAGTGGTTACAACGTGACAAAATGGTCAAATTCAAAGGATGTGAAGGTTATGAATCAGCAAGGAACTAACTGTGATGACTCATGGCTCTTTGCTTGACTTACTCACATGCTGCAGGTGCACTCCTGCTGCAAACCTGTGCAGACTCACCTGACTGATTTCCCTTCAGCACATTGACTACCAGGATGTGGAGCCTTTTGTCTAATGAGTCTCCACTTAAAACCGCCTCTCCGTTTGGTTTCATCTCCAGCTCCGTCATTGGCCCTTGGCTGACCTCGTCCTTGAACACCACCGCAGGCGTTTGACCCTCTTCTGGCTTGATGAGGAGGGGACTCGGCTTTGATGGGCCGGCTTTGGGCGATGAGGTGGTGAATTCTCCAGCCAGTCTTGGTGTCAGGATGCTTTCTGGTTTAACTTCTCCTCCCATACCCACGTTGGAGCCCAGGTCAGCACGGCCTGGCTCTCCACTGCGGGAGGTGGGTGAAGGAGACAGCTGACGATGGAAAACGTCCCCTCTTTTTGACTCTAACTCCAGCTGGCCAAGTGCCGTAAAATCTTGAATATCAAACGTATCCATGGTGGTGGAAGGAGTGGGCAGATCTCTGATGTGAGGGGAGGTGACCAACAGCGGGCTCACTGTGCCGGGCTCTGGCGTTCTGCCTTGAAGCTCAGATCTGTCTGGGTGTGCGGACGATTGAACATGCAAACCGGATGCGGAGGAGTCGGGTTGGGATGCAGCTGGACTCGTTGGAGAGCTGTCGGTTGTTTCTGGTAGCTTAGCTGACAGACAGGAGGACATGAGACAAAAGCATGTTTAAAAAATGTATTTGCATTTATCAAAGAGCTTCTCATTACTTCCAGTCGTCCACTCGCTCACATGCTGATGGCGGTGAGCTACTGGATAGTAGCCACAGCTGCCCTGCAGTCTGACAGAAGTGACCTCTGACCACTAGCAGGCAAGGTGGGTTAAGTGTTTTACCCAAGGACACAATGATGGAGACAGGGCTCGAACCAGCAACCACCATCGCCCTCATTAACCATCCTAACCATCAGGCCCACATGCTGAGGACCGGTCACCCTGGACTGGTAACCAGTAACCAGTCCAGAGTGACCCTGCCTCTTGCCCGTTGATCCCCAGAACCCGTCATGTCCCCTATAGTGATAAGCATGTAAGATAATGAATGGATGAACTTCACCCGCCTTGCCAGGTGTTGCCAGTTCATAGCAGCCTTCCCTCTTTTTTTTCTAACTGCTGAGGTCAGAAATGACTGCTGATCGGGTAATAGTTTGCGGGGATATGTTTGAAGTTTTCTTGCTTCTTCCAGCAGAGCTCAGGCTGACGGCGTCCTGCTCCGGCAGGACCCGGCCGACTGAGTCCTCGTCGTGTTCAGGGTTTCTGTTTTGCGCTGTGAAAGCAGCTCCGGCTACACGCTGAGCCCAGCCCAGGGATGATGTCATGTTTTTTGGCGAGCTGTGGACATCTGGCCCAACTGAGCTGCTTTCTCTTTACTCCACATTAACTCTCTCCTGCAGCTCTGCCACTGCTCTGAGAGCCTGGCAGAGGCTGCCATGCAGCCATCAGAAAGTACCTCTGCAGAGCCAGACATGGGGATGTTTGTAATTATACAGTGTGGTAAAGCGTCACGCTGGGAGTGTGTGCTTCTCTCTGCTATACGCTGACCTCTTTATTAACACTCTGTTGTGTTATTGCCTGTTGTCCGCTTTCTCTGTCTGTCTGTCTGTGCTGCTTGGGCCGAGGTCCAGCTGTGGAGTTTCTGCTCTATCTGTGTCGGCCTGCACATGCTGGGTTTTCCCCTCATAAAAGCTGCCCTCCATAAACAGGACAGGAGAGTTATTCTTCTCCTGCTTGGGTCTGAACGCGGTTTGCTTCTTTTCTCTGATATCCCTGTGGTCATTAGGTGGCTTGTTTGTGCTGAAACACGCATCCTCAACTTAACAGCTTGCAGCTGAAGTTAAAAGTTCTGGCAGTTAAGCAAAAGTTGCATTTTGCAAGATTTTCCGTGACACTTTTTATGACGGTTCATGTCGTTAACAGGCCGACATAATGGATTGATCAGATTCATAGTAAATAACTTCAATTTTTATGCGCTTAAAATACTTAGTATGTAATAAAAGCACCATATTTGCTTTGCTTTTGTTTAATTATCTGTGTTTTCAGTATGAACTGTGTTTAGCCCCAACCTTTAAAGCAGAACGCTCCGTGCTTGTCAGAGGGGTCTGGGAAGCCGGTTTGGTTGGCGTACTTGTAGAGGCTCCGGACCCCCAGCAGGCCGCCTCCACACTGAGGCAGGGGGACGTTCATGGGGTACCGGACGCTGCCGTCAGACAGCCAGCCGTAGTCGCAGCGGCTAAGCCCCGCCCTCCAGGCGGCAAACAGCTGACCTGGGGATGCCAACACAGCCTCATGCTTCTCGCACTCCGCCTTCGCCTCCTGCCAGGTGACCTTCTCGGTGATGGAGGACGGATAGAAGACTTCCCCTGCACACAGACGGCAGAAGAGTCAGACGGTTGGGTTTGGATTTTTAGACCCATGAAAGTCGTTTCTGTGAGCTTCGAGCTGCTCAGCCCAGCGTCTTCCATGAAGTCTTCCATGTACAGTTACAGAGACAGACGATCCTCTGATTGCCAATCAACACTGAGTGCTTAAAATGTCAACACATCCATGGTCAAAAGTTTTTCTAAACATCAGCTTCCCTCCCAAAAAAGGAATGAGAGAATATTTGTAAATAAGTAACAAAAATAGAAATGGATAAAATTTCTAAAATGTAAAAAATATGACTTAAATAAAGCACAGTTGTAGATAAAGTAAAGCTGATTAAAAAAAACCCTACAATATAAATAAAATGAAGAAATCAAAATAATATTTAAGTCTCAAACTGTAGAACATAAATATTGGGGAAAAAACTAGAAAGATAATATATTCTAACAGAAAATAAAACCCAACCGAACAGTGTTTACCCTGCAGCTCATCTACGAAGCAGTACACATCGTATCTCTCTGTGGGGTCGCGGCGGCCGTATGTTCTCACACCCGGACGGCGCAGAAGGTCTCCTTCACAGCCAGGACGAGGCTGAGTGATCGGATACCTGCAGCAACAAGAACACATCTGAACCAGTCTTTCTATTTATGTACTTATTTTAAGCACAAGAGGCGGGAACCTGCTGACAGAGAGGCACAGATCCATCCAAAAATACCCATATTATTGACACGAGTCGGTATCAGTGTCAGGTTGATGTTAGCATCATAATTCTTTGGTTTCAGATTCCCTCTTGAATTTTTTATGTTTGAGTTTTAGTTTCTAAGCTCTGCCTACAAATGTTTCGATTTGATTTCTAATGAGAATTTTGATTCGCATTTATTGTTTTAGAAAAGAAAATGAACGTAAATTTGTTGCGTTTTCCTAATTTTTCTGCTCCTAGTCTTGTTTTTAAAGTGTTTTCTAGAGACCTGTGAACTTTGTCCAAAGACTCTCCTGGTTTTAACAAAATAATTCAAAGAAAAAAAAACAAACAAAATACCAAAAGGTCAGAAGTTTGTTCAAATAACAAACTTACATATTAAAAAAGTAGCAGTTTCTGTATCAATATCAATATTGGTATCAGTATCAATATGGGCAATGCCAATATCGCTTTCATGGATGAATAATAATCGTTTATGCCAGAATTTTTTTCCCCATTTTTTCTTTATTTTTCTTAAGGCATAAAAAAAGGTAGGACTTTTTTTTTTGTTTTGGGTGATCGCTTATAATTTTCTCCAAATACAAAGTTGTTATTTGAAAAATACATCAGTAGTATTGTTCTTTATCAGGGGTTATCTGATGTCACAATATTTATTTCTACCTGCAAGAGTTGTCTGCAGTTGAAGGGTTGGTTGGCATGCCTTTTTTTTTTTTTTTTGCTTGTCGGCCATATTGGATTTAACAAAAATATATTTTCTTTTTGCATTTGCAGCAGATGGCCAGTAGTTGATAGTGTATTTTATGATGCAATAGTGTCCACTTCAGTGGACTCTGTGTATTTATAACATAACAATCCACAAGAAGCACAAGAAAATGGCTTTTAGAAAGCTGTTCACTGTTGTGGCCACTATGCTTTAAGGCCAACTCTTACAACGTTTATATACTCTATCCACCTCTGTATTGCACTGACAGCTTTCTCCCCTACCAGTAGAAAGCTGGAATGGATGTGTGAATGGGAGAGATTAGATGTGAACGAACCGGACAGTGTAGTCAGTGAGCCATCCTGCGTCGCACTGATCGAGGCCGTCATGAAAAGCAGCAGTCAGCTGGTCAGCTGTGGCCATAGAGGCGTTCACAGACAGACAAGCCTCCTTCGCTTGTTTGAAGTCCAGAGAGTAGCGGCTGGAGTTGGCTCGGTAGTGAAACACCACGCCTGGACAGACGTCACAAAGGGTGAGGGGAGCAAAAATGAGCTGAGTTAATGGGATTTCAATGGTTTGAACTGGAACTGATTTACCGGTAACTATTCTAAAAAGGTTTTCATAATCTTGAATAGGATTAAAAGTTGTTTTTAATATGCCATTTTATAGCACAATCAAGAAGCTCTGTTACCTTCAGTTGTTATAAAAATGCTTTATATATAAAAAATGACTTCATAATATAATGCCTTGAAATCAGGCCTCCTACTCTTTTTAAAACTCCACCTTGAGGAATTCATCACAACATGGCTGCTCTATTAACATTTTACAATATTTTTTTACCAGTGTTGCACTGAGAAGTAGCTCCTATAATGAGATCAGCTGATGCTCAGTTTTTCCAAATGTTTGCTAATAGCGGCTGGCTAGTCTGAAGGAGCTGAATGAGGGGGCTGCAGCTTTGACGGGCAGAAGCTCAGAAACTGCAGCTTGGAGAGGAGCTTTTTTCATGAAGGTGGGGCTAAGTCCACCCAAGTATTTTGCACAGCTGAATGGTTGCCTTGGAGACGAAAGGATTTCTCAAACCTGCATGTTAGAATCAAGGCTCCAGATATTTTTTTGATGCGGGAATAACATTACATTATAAAGCTCAAAAAGGTTTATTTTACATGATGCTGCCCCAACATACAGGATGCTCCATGAAAGGACAAAAATAATAAAGAAAACTGGAAAAGTGTCTCTTTCCTCCACAGTTATTTATAAGACCAGAAATTTGCTGCTGACAGATGCTGAATCGGATACATGGGAGTACAGAGAGAGAGCATTTCAGCTGTCACTCTGGGACTAAACGTATCACTGTATCCCTGTGTCATTAGGTCTGGTGGAACATTTCTCATTGAGGGGAAATCCTGGCAGAGCCACAGGAGGACGTGAAAGGATGTCTGAGCCGTTAAATGGAGAGTTGTGTGTCTGTCATAGGGAGGGCCTTTGTGTGGTTGACCCCCGACAAAGAGTTCTGTTCAGCGTTAATGTGGAATCTGTGGAAATGTCTGAGAGAGACAGAGAGAGAGGCTGGATTTGGTCGTTGGATGATCCGTTTCCAGGGGACTGATGGATGCCAGAGAGCTGAGAGTTTCAAAGTGCCTCCAGTGAACGTCGGCTCACCAGCCGCCAGGGTTTATAACAGGGGTCATTTAATGGCTTTAACGAGGCTAAGCAACAAAACGAAAACAAATTCAAACCTTTCAGGGGATTTTATCCGCACCTGCAGCCATAGAAATAATTGAAACACCTGAATCTAATAATTTTGGATACTGATTGTATTTGTCTGACAACTGAAGCTTAGCATTAACTAGTTTATTCAAGAGGTTCAAAGTGATGCAAAGCAGGAGACTTTGCATCATTGGTTCCTCTCCAGCTGGGAGGGACCACTGGAGACTGAACTCCAGGACAGGCGGGGGCAGTAGTCATCTGATCACCGCTGCAGATCATAATCTGGTTAATTTAGTCTGTTCTAAAGGCATAGAAGGTTCTGTAGATTATGGAAACTCAAGATTTTCTGGAAAAATTATTGAATTTTTGCGCACAATGTTCATACAGTTTGACTCCAGCTTTACAGGACGAGCGAACGATGAACATTTTAAGATCAAGTGCCTTCCTTCATCCAGCTGACGGGTAAGAACGCAGACAGACTGAACCTGTTGGAGGCAGGGGCTTTGAAGGAGGCAGCATGTGGACAAGTTTTACTTCATGCATTTGTTAACACCTTTAGCTTTGAACTCCATCAGCAATAAACATCTGGAGGTGGTCAGAGGGTCTGTAGACACTTAAAGGAGTCTGTTTATTTGCCCCCTAAAGACTGTATAGAAGGTTTTACTCACCGGAGACGCTGAGGTGGACGACGTTCTGCTTTTCCTCCAGTCCTTGTGTCACTTTGCAAAGGTATGGTCCTGCGTCTCTCACCCGGAGCCTCGTGATGGTCAGTGAGGCGTGCCCCAGTGACAGCGGGTTGCTGGGCACTGACACCCTGCTTATGAACTCCTTCCACACCTTTACCTGCCCGTCCTGGGCAACCAGTACAGGCTTATCCTTCTCCAGCTTCACCCACTGGACTCTGACCTTCTCGTCAGGAAGGCGTCCCTGTGTGGAGGTAGCAGGGGGACCGCTGGGAGAAGCTGGCATCGTGGGGAGGTTGCACGGCAACTCCACGTTGCTGCCCAGAGAGCCAGCTACATGCATGCTGCCAGGTATCCTCACTGTGGTTTAGGAGGGGGGGAAGCAGGAAAACAAGTTTAGAGTGAGGGTACTGCAGTCCAAACACATTTTGCTGTGTAGATCTGAGAGAGTTACGCTTCACTGCAGATTACTGAAGGTCAACTGACCGATGTTACATTTTATTCAAGTTATCCTGATGATGTTTTTCACAAGTCATTTAGAGGACAGAGCAGACACATGTCCATGCACAGGACGAGCGTCAGGAAGGAGTCACTGTGTCACTGTGTGTGGAGAAAAACTAACACTGGGCCGCTCCTTAAACGCAGCATTCACACTCCAAAACATGATGGTGGCTGCATTAGGCTGTGGGATTGTTTTTTCCATCAAGTAATGTCAGTGTTAATAAGAAGACAGATGGGGTTGCTAGGGTGGTGTAGGGGCTAAACATGACCCACGTACTGAGGCTTTAGTCCTCGTGGCGATGGTCGCAGGTTCAATTCCTGACCTGGTGACATTTGCTGCATGTCTTCCCCCTCTCTCATTGCCCCTTTTTCCTGTTGAACTATTTTCAGATAAAGGCCACAAGAGCCAACAAAACCTTTCAAAAATAATAATAAGAAGAAGACAGATGTTAGTAAATAGAGGCGAAATATAGAAAGGAAACCACTAAAAAAAAGCTGTATTTGCAGTGAAAGGTGGAGCGACAAAGCATCGACTCATTGACCAATGTGAAAACAATGCATCATTTTAATTCTCTTTGATAATAATCTATGTGGAATGTGGATTAGTGGATTACATGAAAACTCAATAAAATAAGTAAATATCTGTGGCTACAGATCAGGAGCGTGTGGGAAAGTTCAAGTGCTCATTTGAACTGAACTGTTCAGCCCTGATTCCTTCAAACACGAATCATTGGTTCAATCAAACATGGAAAAACCAAAACAAATTTAAAAAGTATCATCAACTTAGCAACCCAGAACAACTGGAACCAACATTTAGTTTTAGAGTCAAACATGGAGAACCAACATTTAGTTTTATACTTCGCTCACCTTTTTGTTTTTCTTTTGGTTTTGTTATTTTGTTTGTATTTCCATCTGATTTATATAAAGCAGTTTGAACTGCCTTGTTGCTGAGATTGTGCAATATATATAAAATTACCTTGCCATGCCTTACCTTACTTATCTCTCTTTTTGAAAAGCATATGGTTTAAATAACTATTTTCACCTACTCCACTAACCTTGATGCAATTCTAGTTTTGAAACTGTATACAATTATAGGTTGAAACTAAAACGAAGATATATTCATTTGGACTTTTCTTTGATATGCTGGCGAATGGAAAGGACATTTCAAAAAGTGTCATTGAAAACGTGAAACAACGCGGGTTGGACACTGACAGGAAGGCTCCTCCTGGAGGACACGATTTACCGTCATGCTTGAATCACACGGTTTGTTTCTGGACCAACTCACCTGGCTGAGGATGAGCCGAGCAAAGACACACCAGACAGAGCAGGCGTGTGACGACGTGTCCCGTCATCTCCATCCGGTCTGGAAGAAATGTCTGGAGGTCAGTGTGATGTGAGGTTGTTTGTTTCCTTACGCTAATCTGCTGATGTCCTCCATAGATTTTTGGTTGTATTTTTTCAAGCATTCCATGTATCAAGGACATTTCTTTGAAACATAGAAATCAGCCTGAATGTCAGACTGAAAATGACAAAAAAATTTGAAATATTTTATTTAAAAATTGCATCTGCTAACAGCTATGTGACATTTGGGTTGCACATGTATATGAATCATAACCACCAGTTAATGTTCACAGAGGAACATCTACCTGCTTTCTCTGCAACTGGAGTAACAATGATTCGATATTCCAACCACACTGATGTCACAAAACAGTGATCATTGAACCATCGATTAATGCCATACATCGTTTTTAAAGTGAAAAATATTTAGTAACTTTTTTTGTTTTTTAATGGTCAGAGTAGCAAGGCTCTTTTTTCTAAACGGTTGACTTTGATAAAGGCCTTTATGAATTTAGCGCCCCCTTAAGGAACCACCAAGCAACGACACTAGAAACCTGCAGGTCAGAGAACAGACTTTAAGATGATGTTAGTTTATAAATCACTGAACGGATTAAAGCTCCACTGCTGTAGTATCAACATGACAGACCTCTCAGGTATTCTGGTTCTGGTTCTGGTTCTGGTTCTGGTTCTGGTTCTGGTTCTGGTTCTGGTTCTGGTTCTGGCAGAGCAGAACCAGAACCAGAACCAAACATGGAGAAGCAGCATTCAGCTTCTATACACCACAAATCTGGAACAAACTTCAAGAAAACTGCAAAGATGCTGAAAGACTAAAACTTCACCTGCTTAAGGCTCTTTGATTCAGAACTGGAACATTAATCAGTGTATTTGATGCATATTTGCTGGATGATTCTAATGATGGCATTGGACAAAATGTAATGTTTACTGCTTGCTTCATAATTGGTTACTGTATTATGATTATGGTCTGTGCAGCGCTTTGTACTGCAATGTTGCTAAATTGTGCTACACAAATAAACTTCAGCTCGACTAGAAACAGGAACATATTTACAAAACTTTATTTGCTTAAAGTATAAATATTTGCCTCCATTGCTTTAATCACACTTTTTTAGAAAACCACAAGCATCCTGAAAGTAAAAAGATATGTTCCTCCGATACTCTAAAAGACTTGAATGTTCTGCCACCAAAACAGGATTCATTATTATGAAAAATAATCTGCTCTAAATGTCAGTGAATATCCTCACAGCTATGATCTTTTTCAAGAATAATTCCAATTAACTGTTTGCAAACTTATGAACCTGAGTTGCTTTAATTAAAACAAATTAAAAACTAACCTGGAAGCAAAATTACCCAAACATTTCTGACATTTTTCACCAAAAATCTGTCTGTAGAAAAGTAATATTGGTCTTTGTACATGCTGAAAATAACAGAAAGAGCAGCTGAAGTGGTCTGAGTTGATAACAGCGGCTCCATTAGCAGCTGTGACACAGCCTGGTCATTGTGTTTTACAAAGAGATCAGCTGATAACACTGCCAGTCAATGTAACTGGCATAACTGGTCCCCAGTGTCAGTTTCCCTAATGAGCTTCTTATCTCCCTGCTTCATGTTGTCAGCATGGGAAAAAAGTCACAGCCACCAGAAATCAGCCTTTTCAATTGAAAAACAGCAAGTAAGCACATTCATTAAGCATTATCTTTTGACAAAATCCCTAAAAATTTTATGTATCTCAATGGGGTTGAGATACATTGCATACAAGGCAGTGTTCAAGATGAAAATTCAGTTCGGAGACTCTTCCTCCCTTACCTTGCAGTCCTAAAATTCGGAGGGATTTATCATTTAAGACTTCTCAAGTCAAACTTCCCTGCAAGCCCCAGATGAATGTCTGTGCAGAGCTCCTCTCAAACAGATGTCCTCGCCCACCACGAGTAAGTTCAGATTCACTTTGCAACCACTTATGAGGTAGAGGAGGAGCCCGCAAGGCAAACTCGCAGAAGGAAAGGAAGAAGAGGGAAGTGAGAGAGGAGTGGGAAGTAAATTTGGGGAGTAGTGGGGGGCTGGGGGTGAGAGAGGGGAATTGCCAGAGACTGGTCCAAATGGAGAGAGTAGGAGTGACTCACAGCAGAGTGCTGAAATAAAGTAAAATACAAAGAGAGTGACACATTAAGTCTGCATGTCAAGAACAAGCAAGAAGTTTATTCATCCAGAGAAACTTATAGATCAGTAGATTCACAACATTTCACAGTCCATTTGCATTGCATTTATCTTCTTTACAAGGAACTTATTTGTAGAATATATGAACATAATAAAGTTTTAAAACCTTTGTCATAAACAGAGTTGCTAACATCCATACGTCCATCTCATTTACCCTTCAAGGTCGCCGGTCACCGGGTAAGAGGCCGAGTTCTCCCTGGACGGGTCACCAGTCTGTCACAGGGCAACACACACACACACACACACACACACACACACACACACACACACACACACACACACACACACACACACACACACACACACACACACACACACACACACACACACACACACACACTCATGCCTAAGCACAACTCTAAGAGAATCTGTTTCCATGGTAGGAATAGGATTTCTATAACAAACATTGTGTTAGTTGATGTATTTCCTTGTCATTTTAACAGCTATATGAATCAGATGCTTGCATAAAGAGCATGCAGAGCTCCCAAATGGCCCACACATATTTGCTGGACCTGACGCCATGGAGGACAGACAAAACTGAATGAGTGGTAATGGAACAGAGGGGAACATTTGCTCAGGGCCCTGAAGGATCTTTGACTCTAGGAAAGTTGTCCACACCTTCCTGTAGAGCAGTAAGTGTCTCTGTTGCAGGTGTTGATTTGGAAAGCACAGTCTAATTTAGCTTTAGTCGGCCGTTATTCTAATTACATTTTAGGCCACTAATGACTTGTTTGCATTCAGGTAGGAGATAAACAGAACAGAGTTTCCACTGCCAGGTGGATTCTCACTGGGTGGGCGGGGCTAAACCCAAACGCTCCACAATTTTCTGATCCCCACTCAGTTGACTGTTATGTGACAGACTATTGACTATGTCTGAGATGGCAGTAGCTCCATCTTAGTCTTACATTTTAGTTGCATTGTGCCATAGTTCTATGTTCTGCAACAGAAGGGAGTCCAGTGATGCTGTGCTCCTGGTGCTCATAGTGGCCACTTTTACAATAGACAAAGTAACATAGCATCAACCTGTGCCATGTTGCTCATTGGCAATAAGCCATTGGTCTTACTTGATTGTTATTGACTAAATTTACTTTCAATCTTGACAACTATAAGTCACAGAGAAATGCTTCATATTTAAAAGCTTCTTACATCTTTACATATAATCTGAACAAAATGTACATATGAAATGTTACAATTTTCGCCAGCATGCTACTGATGACAAATTCTCAAAAATGTTAAATAAGAAACATCTTTCATATCATCAGGGATTAATTGGAAAACCTGAAACAGGAAGTGCCATCATTCCAGGGTTACAAACATCCATCCATCCATTTTCCATCACCCTTCTCCCTAACGGGGTCGGGAGGCGCTGGTGCCTATCTCCAGCTGCGTTCCGGGTGAGAGGCGGGGTACACCCTGGATAGGTCGCCAGTCTGTCGCAGGGCAACACAAAGACAAACAGGACAAACAACCACACACCTAGGGAGAATTTGGGAAGGCCAATTAACCTGACAGTCATGTTTCTGGACTGTGGGAGGAACCCAGAGAGAACCCACGCATGCACAGGGAGAACATGCAAACTCCGTGCAGAAAGACCCCGGGCCGGGATTCGAACCCAGGACCTTCTTGCTGCAAGGCAACAGTTTGGTTTTTTAGATTTCAGTTTTTGCATCCAAGCTGTTGAATTGCTCTTCCATTCTGTGTTCTGTTGTCAACCATTAGAAGAGATATTCTATGACTGATGTCTCTTCAAGCCCACAGCTGGTATCTCCACACAGGAAGTGTCTTTCTGCAGACTCTTCTAAGCAGAAACATAACCTTCAACTCAGAATGGACAGGTAGACTAAGTCTCATATTTTGGTTCCATAGACAAGTGAATAACAAACTAAGTATGAGTACTTTGCTACTTTTCTTAAATACACACATACACACACTCTTGTATTGTGAATCTACCTTGACATGGTGGGGGCAACAAGACCTACATTCTGTTTGCCAAAGTTGTCAGGACAGGACCATTGACCCAAAGTCAGTCGTTATGGAGCAGCTGGAATATTTGAGTCGTTTTCATGAGCAACGGTAAGATAGAGAGTTACAGACCAGTGAATCATGGGGCTCACTAATGAGGGCACTGCATCAGTATGTTCCAACCCTAACTTATGATCGTCTTAGTTATGACTCAACCATCTAAATAATTAGTTTAGCAGGTATAAAAATTGGGTTATGTTGGGAAAGTTTGGAGCAAAGCAGTTGCTGCTTTACATAAGTAGACCCAGAACTTACCAAGGTTATACACGTCTTGAAATTTAACAGACAAGTGTATACCTGAGGTATTTTGCTTGCTTTTCTCTGTGTTGGATCTTTTTTTGGTTTTCTTTGTCCATGTTTGTGCCTCTCCAGTGCAGACCGAGTCCTTCTAGTTGTACGACTCACCTCAATAATAATTCTTCTGGAATCTCTTCCTGATCAAGTACCGTTTGCAACTTCACAAAAGTGGTATATCGAAGGTTAAAGACTGAATTTGCAATCTGTAAGTTTTAAACTGATCTGCCTTCAGTCCAGCTGGAAGATCTCAGTTCAAGTTTATAATTTTACCTCCACGACTAAAAAAGCCTGGAAATTACAATTGTATCCACTGAGCTCTCCGTCTGAAACTCAACATCTGCCAAGAAATTTAAACAGATCTATTAGAAGTTACAATGTAATCAAACATTTTATTGAGACCTGTCAACTCTGGAAATTTGAGTTCTACCTATAATGAACATCTTTAACATCTTTATCTTCTCTGCCATTTGGCTCCACTAAAGAATCTGTTAAAGCAAAAACAAACCAAGATTCCTTTCAGAAATCCTCTCCAGCTTAACTGAGGAAAATACATCTTGATTGCACATTTGTTACATTCTAGTATAGCTTTATTTTGTGCTTGCTTACTTTTATTTTTTTTCACTATTTAGACAAAATAATTTTTCGGCAAGGATCAATAAAGTGATACTGAATCAATGAAACACAACAAAATTGTTTTGAAATTATGGCAAAAAAGTGATTCAAAAATAATAGTCATCAAAAATGAGACTATGAAACCCAGTGTAATTGTTTCTTGTATTTAATAACATAAAAAATTCAAAACGTGAGAAAAGGCCAAAAAACGCATTGCGTTAAGATTGATACATTTTGGAATACAAACTGCTCATCAATACAACTGTGACAAGAATCCATTAGGCTTCTTGTCACAGAAGCCTACATACAGCAGAAAATATATAAATCTTACATTTTATGTACACTGTTGTCTTTTTTATTGTAAGGACACTCAAATTCCAATTTATTGTGAAATTTGACAAAAAAAACCACACACATACATATTTGACAAAAATATGTATCTTTTATGAAGGCCTTGATTCTCAGCATAGATACAAAAATATATGTATATGCTCTTCTGCATTTACAGATAGCTCATTATTAAAGGGTTTAGTGTCATCGCCATCATTTATTCACTTTACTTTTAGAAAAACTCCTTGGAGATGAATACATGCAGCAGTAATGGAACAGAGGCTGTTTGGAAGTCAGAAATCATCAAATAGGTCTTGAGCTTCTGAAGTTTCTGCTGAAGCTGCTTTTGTAGCATCTCCAGAGCGCTGGGTGGTCTGCAGCTGACTGGATGCTGCAGAGTAGTCTGTTCTGTTCAGTTCACACACACACACACACACACACACACACACACACACACACACACACACACACACACACACACAGAAAGAAAGAAAGAAAGAAAGAGAGAGAGAGAGCGAGAGAGAGAGAGAGAGAGAGAAAAGATGAGTGGGATATTGAATATGATCTACAGGAGAGAGAAGAAGTTTGTCATGTGACAAGACCAGGCACAGCCTGGAAGGGCTGGTGTGTGAATGTGACGTAGCTGCGTTTCCATTGACCATACATCAAAAATAAATCTGCTTAATGAAAATATGTCAAATTTGAAAAAAAAGCTCCTTTTTTTTGAGCCATATCAAAATTGGGTTATTTCAAAAAATTGCAATGGAAACACTGTTTATGCATCACACGAATCCCGTGAAGAATAACCAGATGTTACTATAGGTGTAAACCACTAAGAGCGAGACGACAGGAAGTAGTTGAAGGGTCACGGCACGGAATGCTTTTTAATGACTTTTTGCGTGAGCGAGCTTATTCATATATGATTTTAATTGCGTTTCTTATTTAACAGAAACACTGCAATTGAAAATTGTGTTTTTTAGTTGAATACTGACAAAATATTATGCACATTTATAAAGAAAATGCAGCCACTGTCAATATGTTAATAACTTCCCTTAAAACTGTCAGGGGCAGGAAGTTGATTCTCTGTGAAGCAGTCACATCCAAATCTAACGACCAAACAAGACTACTGAGAATCTGGAGTCAACTAAGCGTTCTTGAACCTTGCAACTCTTCTCACCTTCCTGAACCTAAGCACCAACCTGAGGGCTGAATACAATCCATCATCATCCTCATACCATAAAAGTTGAACATGAGAAGAAAATACAGTGTGAGAGAGAGGAAAGAGGCCCAGAGGTAGTTTAAAATCATTACCAACTGTATTTCGGGCACTGCTGGAACCAGTTAAGAACAAACAACAGAAGTGTTTCAGTGGAGAGGGAAGTCTTTGCATGCTGCAGAAGAAGACCACTAAGGGGGGCATGACCAGAGGATTTTTTTCTTTTAGCCCCAAGGGGCGAGGTTAAAATCGGGTGGCGAGTTTGAGGAGCCCCCACAGAGAGCTGATCTGACGAAGAGTCAGAGCAGCAGGATGTACAGTACTATAATAACGAGTTTGTTGGCAACAGAGAAGCTAAACTGAGCTTTAGTTTTGACTTAAGGAGAATTTGTTCTGCACAGGAAGAACCATAGCCAGCTTTTGCTGATGTATGCAATATTGCCATAAGCATAGAATCAAATCATACACATAAAACTTTTATTCTTAACCTCCTGAACCCTAGACCTTTTCTTTTTTTTGAAGAGTTCTACAAGAAAATGACATTCCTAAAAAGAACTGGATCCATTTTCCAAACTAAAATGGTAAATGGACTTTATCAGATGCTGATAAAACAAAGAAAACAAGACCTCATCACCCCAACTCTGAAATATCTCCACTGGCTCCCCATCTCATTCTAGATATAATACAAGATTTCCCCCCAATTCATCCTTGGCTCCATACTACCTCGAAGAACTGTCTGCTCATTCCACTAACAGTAATGTGGGCAAAACTGCACCATGGCTGCTCTGTTGCACCTCATCTGTGGAATACCCTCCAAACAATCTGAGGAAACCACATGCTCCTAATAAGTTGCAGAAAAGGATTGAAGACTTTCCTTTTGAAGAGATTTTAGAGTGTTAAATGCATTTCATTGTTGCTTTTCATTCTTTAATATTTTCAAGAATGAAAATATTATTTCATTCTAATGAAATTAGATAAATTAATAATATGAAAATATTATTCTTGAAAATAATAATAGCCTATAGACTAGCCTATAGTCTATAGGCTAGACTATAGGCTAGACTGTATTGTCTCTAGTCTTGCACTTTGAGACTGCAAAATGTAAAGTGCTGTACAAATTCATTATCAACACAGCAATCAAATTATTAATAGTAGTTTTGCTGGGATCCTAATCTGATTAAACTACGTCCTCCTCTGAGGAAAAGTCGACAGGACACAGACGAGCTCCAACATATCCAGCAACTTCTAAGCATGAAAAGCTTCTTATTCTAGCACACCATTATTCTCTCAACATGTAAAAGATCACAAAAAGAGTTGAAATACTGTAAAATAACAGTTTCTGAAGAGCAATTTGGATGATTAGCACGTCCATTAAACAGTTAAGGGCCAATAGATTGGATGGAGTGACACAGGGTCAATAGACTACAGGAGGTGAGTGGAAATATGTACTCTCTTGTGGATTATGACCATAAAACAGCAAAAGTGTGTCTTTTTACATTTTTTTTTTTTTTGCCATTTAGCTGCTTCAAATTGGAATTGGATTGTTTTAAAATGTTTTGATCCTTTACAAGAGTCTCCCCTCGTTCAGTTGATAGAAAATAATGGTTTATGTATACACAGTGTCTGACTTGAGATTAATTTTGCTGATCAAAGTGCTGCTGGTCCTAGTCCTGTTCACATTATACAGTTGTGTACAAAATGCTTCAACTCTTCTGGTGAAGTCTGCCTATGAGGTTTAAGGCCATGCTTACTGAAACTGTTGTACACTCTTATTGGAGCAAATTTGTGACGTCAAGCACTGATGTTGAATGAGAAAGTCAGACTCTTCTAATTTCATTATGACTTCAATATAATACCACTATCATCTGAATGTGAAATATTTAGGAGTGAGGAGCCTTCCTAATGGCTTTACTGCACAAGCAGCATCCTGTCACAGTACCATGCTGAATGTCGAGGTGCTGGATTTTATACACCTGTGTCCATGGGACATCTGGATTTAATTACTTGCCAGTAAACTGGAGCATGTCAGGTAAAAGAACACAAGATCAATACAATATAATCAGCATCTTGTTGAAGATGCAGTTTATTTGACCATTATGGATAGAGAATTCATAGCGATTTATAACACAGTGAAATTTGGAGAAATACAGTGTTGTGCTCACAGCAGCTTTGTTTTCAATTTGAACAGATTTTCTTTGAACAGAGCTTTGTGTATTTCTGAGTTCAGAGGACTATTTCCTGATTTACAATGAAGAAATAAAAATGTCATTTGATGAACATTGTCGTTTTATTGTTATTGTTATTTTATTGCTAGTGACCAAATAAAAACAAAAACAAAAAAAAAAAAACATTGTGAATTAAACTCACAATGGCGAGGTCAAACATATATGCAGTTTTGTTGTGGATGCTTTGGGAACAACAAAAATGTTTATTTATGTTTGTGGAAATTGAATCTCTGATTAAATAGCAATGATGGACAAATACTTACTATTGATGATGCTGAAGATTGATATAAAGTCTAAATCTCAGAGACAGAAGAAAAGCTGCATTAACCGCACAAGTAAACTGACACAAGATTGGAGCTTTGTGTACAACTCTAAAAGCTTTATTAGGCTGGATAACTACAAAAATAAAGGTCCTGTTCAAAACTGCACAAAAAGCTGGCAAAATTTCACAAGGACTGTTTGGATGCAGTATTTGATGATATTTAATAGAGTATAAGATCTCAAGGGTCATAAATCCATGTTCTGCACCCCAGAATTGTATCTTGACAGTTTAATGAACTCTCCCTATCCTTAACCACGCAACCCTAAAATAGACAACAAAGTGAGACAGTAAGGCTCACCAAAAGTGATAGCACCATTGTGAAAAAAAGAAAACCAGAGTAGGGAAAATGTGGCTTAATTAACCACAAACACACCCACTGTGAAGGCCACCACCAAAGTTTGCAAGCTATAATTTGTCTTGTTGAGAAGTAAAGCAATTGTTCTTTATTGCTGTGGTTTCTCAGTTCATTCTGTTGAGGTTTTTTTTTCCTTTTATTCTCCAGGTGTAGAAGCACAGCCAGGTGTTTTTTCTTAATCCTTTATTTCTCTCCTTACTTATCTACTCCTCATTTGTCACACCTCATTAAGTTGGTTTTGTTACCTTCTCTTTTTCATCTCCATTGCTTTTGAAATCCCAAAGCAATTTTGAATTCAGTTTGTTTTTATACATCTTTTGGAGTCGCATCAAGATGGGTTCCACTCTGCTTATCAAGGCAAATATGATGTTTGGACTATGGTAAGCATTTTTAGAGGGGTCTCAAGTATTCACAGATTTTAGCTATTTGTGGGCAACTGTGCTCCTTGACCCCCATAAATACTGCAGGTCAACTGTGGTTCACATGATTTTACAAAAACATCAGGATATGATATGATGGTGTGTGAGAAGTTGTGAGCAAATTTAACCATGTAAAATTTGAAATAATGAACAAACAAAGGTAACAAGTGTTCTTTTCATTATGCTTATGAACTGAGTTTTGACTGGAGTACACTCAGAAGGAATTTGCTGTTATTGAAGATTGAAGATTT
The DNA here is from genome assembly GCA_911649635.1 of Poeciliopsis gracilis. NCBI lineage: Eukaryota > Metazoa > Chordata > Actinopteri > Cyprinodontiformes > Poeciliidae > Poeciliopsis > Poeciliopsis gracilis. The sequence continues at coordinate 276,058 of CAJVRI010000659.1, read as the reverse complement.
CCATCAAAGATTATTCAAAAATTATAATGTCCTAGCTTGTTGTGAGCGGAACACCCCGCAGTTTATCTCTCCTCAGATGAAAATGAAGAAGTTATGTTTCTAACAATGTACAGATTCTCCCTTCTACCTTGTTTTAGTCCCAGTTAACACGTCATTTAACTTTAAGTGTTTGTGTACTTAAAGGAAAGTTTTCCCATGAAAAGCAGCTAACAGAAAGTCACAGTAAAACACTGGCTGTCCTTGAAGCATGCACTGGTTCTGCAAGTGATCAAATATGGCTTCCAGTAATCATGGATAATCACTACAAGACACAGTGGTGCAACTGCGGGTTTGACTTTTGCTTTTAACTAGTATGGGACATTTTATGGTTTGAATGGAAAATGTGCATTACTCTGACAGAACATGAAAAATAGTTGAAAATGAAATCTGACTTAACCCACTATTCTAAATTGATGTGTGAATATTTTTTTGTGAGTGAGAAGGCATGGAGCAAAGAACTGAACCCTAAAAATAAACTGTTTCTATAGTAACTTTCATTAAGGCAGCCATATTGGATTTTGACATTTGGATTAATAAAAAACATTCATAACAAAAAAAAAAAAAACATTTTACTCTTGGAATTCCAGTTTTCTATGGAGCTTCACATCATTTTTTCCAACTTCAAAATTTGAACATTTCAACTTCTGAGTAAGAGTGGAACACACTTAAACTGCACCATTTAGTGAAAACTGCAATGCCAAAAACCATTTTAGCTTTAACTTTGATATGAAAAAAATACTGCAGTCTTTTTTTTTTTGTAGATGGAAAACTTATTATTTTTGGGTACTTGTTATAAAAATGTTTGAGAAGCACCAGCTTAGAGGATGCAGGATCCTAACTAAATTCAATAACAGATTTTTAAACTTCAACTAGATGTCACATTCAATCGACTATTGCTCACCAGACTAATGGAGATGTTCCAGACAGCTAACGCAGCCTAAGGACGGTGGGAACAACTGAGTGTGAACTGCTGATCGCGCTATCGGACAGATCAATTCAGTCCTTCTGTCATGGTGACTGAACACTGAGAACTGTAAAAGCTTCTAGACGGAAGTGAACCTTATAATAAAGAGTAGATTTTTGTGATGACATTAACATGATAACATGAAAACTGGAAAGTTGTGGCTAGAACGCCGAGAAACTTCAAACAAAATGCTCCATATTGAATTCAGCATCAACTGACTCACTAAACGAAATTGTAATGCCACAGTTGCTGCAAATAATTTCCGAGATTTCACAAATCCTTAATTACTCATCTCTGCTCTTGTTCAAATATGACCGTTCATTCCATTCTGGTTCCAATAAATGTTCAGTTTCTTTTTCTTTAACTCTCCATTCCAAAATAAGATAAAAAATTGAAAAAGGGAACGAAAAAGGAGAACAGTGAAAACTGAAAGTATGACCACCCCTGTCCACTAACAGCCACCAGAGAGCAATGATCTGTTGTCCAGCCAACAGCAGTTGCTCACTGGCAGGCTGGGAATAGAAGGCAAACTCTGGCGCAGTTTACAATCAGCTGCTCTTGGGAAAGCTGAGATGCAGCGTATTCACCTATTATTTGATGGAGTAGGACTGCTACAGAGAAAGTCAGACTGAGACAAATCTTTGGATTACCTTCTAATTCAACAAGTCCAAACAGAAGTTGGCTCATTAAGTATTTGGCCACCAAATCAGCACCTTTTTAAAGTTGCTGCTCATTTAAAGTTTTAAATGAGCAGCAACAGAGCTGGAGCACTGACACAGACACCATAGAAAAGTTACCTAACTGCCTCATTGAGGTCTGGAATTGACTTTTTAGCTTCAAGTCCTAAAAGTCATTTAGAAATCTGTAGAAGAAGAAGAAGAAGAAAAAACATATTACTGTGAAGCAAGGCCAAGGAACTTCTATAGCCCAGCCAAGCTCCGTTTGACCCGGTCATACTGGTCCTATAGCCCTGGTCGTTTTGCATTAAGCGGGATGGTCATGTAAATCAAATTCTTGCTAAAGCTGCCGAGGCGATCGCCACAGCGACCTCAGAATATTTTCCCTCTTGGTTCTCCCGTCCCGCTCTTTCTGAATGCACTCATGAGCGAGGAAGCTAAAGGAAACATTTCCCTCAGCTATACATTTAACAAAAAAATAAATCTCATCTGAACGTCGTCTGCTGCTGGTGGGATTTCCCCGCTGGAGCGACGCCAGATGCGGAAATCCCCTCGTTCACAGCCTTGTCGACTTCTGATCGGTTCAATAGGAGAAATGTTATTTACTCAAGGGTGAAACTTTGTGTTGCAAGTTGGTGGGGAAAGAAGAAAGTTAGGGTGCTGATGCACCCCCAGTCACTGCAAGATCTTTTCTTTTCTAGTGCTAAGAATAAATACAAAGCTTAAATACCAATGCCAGACAGTCTTATTCAATCAAATATGATATGATATGTCTTTATAGCAAATAATAAAGACGCAAAACCTCTTTTGGTTGGGGTGGTCGGTGAATAGAGTGATTATCGATATCACTGTATTCTATAAATGTGGCTTAAAGCTGAGATGCTGATGTTTGGACAGCATTATAATAACATGATGTAAAGCTCAAAACAGTCAATTATCCTTCAACAGGAGCACAAACACAGACGGGCAGCGTTGAGGAAAACATGGAACACACACTCATACCTTTTCTTCTGTGCCGCCTCTGGATTTTGCTTTTTCACAGCGAGCTCTGGAGGACCAAGATGGCGGAAACGACGCTTGCGACAGGGAGCAACATCGGTGATGTCACGGAGGTTCAAAGGGCTCGGAGTAGCAGAATCTGGAGAGAATAATATGAGGCATAAAATGTCAAAAGAAACTTCATTGATTACCTACAATTTATGAGGTTTAAATATTATGATTAAGCTTACATGTTGAATCTTAGTAATGATGAGCACTATAGCACCATCAAAGGGAATAAACCCTGATTTATTTATCCATTTTATTTATTTACTTATTTTTATTTTTTTACAGACACAATGCCAATTACGACATCAATTTAAGTCATTAGCTGCCCTTACTAATAACTTCTCTTCATATCTAAGACTACTTTTCATTAGATACCCATTTTATGTATATATTTACTTTTACCTATCCAAGTTATCCAAGTAGTGTAATTAAAACCAGATCCATTTTTGCTTGGAAGGCTTGACCCGGATAGAAGTCTAGCAAAAAACATAGAAAAAAGAAGTTTTATTGGAAACTTTTTCCCCAAAAATTCGCATGTTTCCATTAAGAGAATGAATTTTCTTAATCTCAATTTTCACAATTTTGTGATTAATGGAAACGAATCTAGTGTTAAAGTAGGTATCATGTGTCAAAGTAACATTGCTGAAAGTGACACTTTGCCTCCACCACTTACTTTCTTCCACATCTGGTCAAGTTCTGATGCCCATGTGTCCATTGGTGCTTTCAGCAGTGTGGGCATAACTGCCACTGTGTGGCTCAGAAGCCCCAATATAACGAACTCTGATCCCCCTACAAATTCATATACATTTTAATCAGAAGGAGAACGAACTTCTTCAAAAGTCTGAGTTACAGCAGTTTAGCTGTTGGGTCCCCACCTACATCACTGAGTCATGACCCCATCACCAGTGTTCCTTCCCTGGCCCACTATTGACAGAGATTGGGAACACCGTACAAGAGCAGCACTTTTGAAGAAGCTCTGATTCATTTGCCTACTTATCACGAGATGACTCACCAAAAAATGTTGCCAGTGCAAGTATTGCACTGGCAACAGTGCAATACTTTTTTTTTAAACAAAAATCCACCTGTTAGTGGTCACCTTGCTTAAGATCAAATTAAATGAGAGAAAAAGTCTTTTTCCTCCTGGTTATTACTGGGTGTGAATATCAGAGTACACAAAATTTTACCTACTCTGATCTGTGCTCATTTTTTTCCTTGACAGCAGTTTCTACACAAAACAGACTCATTTTCAGACAAAACAAAACCCAACATTTCCCAACACTTCCTTTACCCCTCTCCCCCTGCTGACTATGTTAGTTCGCACCATGGCAACACAAACAACATAAATCCAGCTAGCTTTTCCTCTTAAAACGGAGGAGGAAGGCCAACAGGGACCAGAAAGTCGGGAAAAAGAATCGAAGGATAAACTTAACCTGGCTGTAATGTTCTAGTATGTAAAAAAAAAACAAAAAAAAAACAAAACAAAAAAAGAAACTATGACACATATTGGGAGTTCTGCCAACTAAAGGCTTCTCACAGCTGCCTGAAATGTAAATAATGATCTGCACATCATATTCACTGGTGATGGCGCGCTACTTGTGTCCAGGACAACAGCGAGTAAAAGTCAGCAGGAAAACAAAATGTAATGTCAACATTAGCGGCTGCTTGTATTTAAGGCTGTGTGGGAATATTAGTTCACAGAGGTCCAACTCGATGTATTACCTAACCTCTCAGTGACGTCATGACTGCTACAGTAATGGAGCAAAAACATTCGGCTCCAATGACAACAGCAGCCAGAAATATCACATTGAACCAAATATTACAAATCTAAAGGTTTTTCATTACACTTCCCATGAAGGTTCTCAGTGATGTTGAAGCATATATATACTGCTCAAAAAAATAAAGGGAACACTCAAACAACACAATACAACTCCAAGTACATTAAACATCTGTGAAATCAAACTGTCCACTTAGAAAGCAACACTGATTGACAATCAACAATGATTTTGTTGTCAACACATTCAACTTTGTACAGGACAAAGTATTCAATGAGAATATTTCAGTCATTCAGATCTAGGATGTGTTATTTGAGTGTTCCCTTTATTTTTTTGAGCAGTGTATAAACACCAAAATATACATCTGCTCACTTCAGAAAAAAAAAAAAAAACGCCCAGTAAACTACAGTAGTTTTCAGAAGACCCAATTAAATGTTGACAAACCTACGTAAATTAACCAACCTGGAACTTAAAAAACGCTACAGCTGGATTTTATTAACCAGGATTACCACGTTCAGACTCATCATCAATACATCATTTGACATTTCTTTCATACAAAATAAAGAGGATGAGAAGGTATGCTTAGAAACACATTAAAAAACATCAATATTGCTGTGATTAAGACATAAGAAACCAGACTTACTCCTATCCTCTACAACAATTCATCTCCATCTGCAGCAAAATGATATTTTTAATCTGTTAGATCCAATCTTGGCAGTTGAACCGATTTACAAACTGCACTCTTATTCTGTTGGGATTTTATGTAATAGACCAACAAAAACTAGTGCATAATTGTAAGATGTAGAAAAACAGCATGTTCTTTTTCTTTTTTTACAAATAGAACTCTGAAAAATATATGTGTTTGAGTCAAGATAGCAGCACAGCCGGGGAATCTCACAGCTTTCTGACTATTCTTTGAAAAAACAGGTCAAGCTTACACAGAGCTGCTCTTCTGTTAAACTATAACATTTAGGTTACGATCCAGCTGCTCGCCTGAACAACAACAGTGACTGGTGGACCTTTTTGAAACCAGGTATAACGGTCCGCGGTGGTATCAAGTATTAAGCGGATGTAAAAGCTCAGATAAGCAGCAGAACGAATGCCTTTTGTTGCAGGTAACAACAAAAACAATCGCAAATAGCAAATGTACTTTGTTGTACTACTCAACATGTTCCATTTAACAACTTCTGGTAAGTACTATATGCATTACATGAGGACTTCGTTGTCCATAAATAAACTGAAATAAACAAATTGAAACTATTGTACGACTTGTTTTTTGAGGGCAAAAACTGTTTAAAGTCTGAGCAATGTCCTTTATAACCACATAACATAAATTGAACGTTTGTCATATTCTCCATAAACCCCTTGTAACTCCTGCAAAATCACTTTTGTGTGCTTTGGAATTATAAGTATTTCATTAACAATAATCTGACCTCTGGATGACAGATGAGAAGCTCCTGTTGATTGCTCTTCCTTCAGCTCTTCGTCAGTACTGCCTCCATATTCATCGTCCTCGCTGTTGTGACCTGCTGTTTGATCCGATTTTGCAGAATCCTTGTTTTTCTGTTCATCAGAATTCCTACAAGAAAAACAACAGCGTAATAAACTACTTTATTATTTATAGCTCTGTAAGATCTAACATGTCAATTTTCAAACACATGCTTCTGAGAACTTTAGTCAAAAACATCAATCCAATAATGCTTTTCTGCCTTCTGATGAATGGTCTGGATCCAAAATGGCAACACTACAAAGTCCTTCTTTTGAAATAATCACAGGACATAAAATAACACATAAAACAGTTTTTTTTTTGTCCGTTATTGTTTTGAATAGGGTCGTAAAAACTCACGTTAAAAGCATAAAATAACAGAAACTGGAGAGAATGTGCATCTATAATGTCTTAGATTTTCACTCAGTAGTTTCTCCCTTTTTTAAGTATAGAAACAATTAAGGCATATATGCTATGAAAATATAATCAGTACATATGAAGAAAAACTCCGAATGCATCATTTGTGTTACAAAAAAAAAATCTTTGTTCCTTTTTTAAAGTAGAACATTTTCTGACTTACTTCTTTTAAGAAACTTCAAGGGGTTTAAAAATAAGTGAGTAAAACCATTGTGTCATATATTGAAGTAAAGACACCTAAAGTTTATTTTTCTTGGTTGTTGCTCCAAAGAAAATATCTCTGGAAGATATTAATGCGAGTTTCATCAAAACGACAGCGTCAGCATGCAGAGCTCATGGAAAGCCTGGTTAATGACAGCCCGACACCTTGTTTCCTGCAGCTTTGTGAAAGCTTCCTGCAGACTCCTAATCTTTGTTTTCTTCTCGTTGAGGAGCAGAACAAACCGAGAGTAGAGCTCTGCCTTCAGGGTCTCTACACCTTCAGCGTAGTGCTTCAGCCTGAAACATACACCAACATAGGTCACATATGTGTCAGACATGAAGCAGCAACTTAACACCGACTGCTATCCATCTGTGACGGATGACAGAGACGGAGGGCACAGAGGAATTTCACCTTAGAGAAAGACAGGTTAGTTAGATTTTTATAAGTTTTCTGTACTACTTAAGGGGTAGTGATATATGCTCAACCTTACTAATGAAAGTACATCAAATATTAGAGAAGAGTAGACATTCAATTACTGTGTCATTATAATCTCAAGTTGCTCAATAGTAGTAAAACAGTCTTAGTGCATGGTTTGCAGATTTATAAGAAGTAGTTGCCATGCCCCAAGAATATTAAAATCACATCCCGAAGACTTTATACGAGTCAATAAATTATAAACTGGATCAGTTGTAATAAGTGGAGAGCAGCCATTTAATGTGTCAGGTCTGGGGAAGCAAGTTGGCTGCTGACTACTCAGTCTGGTTAGTTCATAGAAGGATTAACCACATCTAGGATGGAACACTCAGATGTAGGCCGTTAGAAATCCACAATGGTCTTCTCCAATAAACCAGCATGGATTTATCATCCCGAGGGTGAGAAGGTCCATAAATCTCACCCTATAACCCTGTGTTAACCTCACAGATGTGGGTAGTTAGTTAGCTGGGAGAGGCTTAGCACTTCAAATAAAAAATAGTGTTGACCTCTCAGTGAAGGGATTTAGAGGGGAAGAGTTCAGCAACACAAAAGAAGGATGTTACCAGGACACGTTACTATAAAATCTAAACTCTGCTGGCTGGATATCAAGCTATCATGAGTCTGTTTACAGCAGCAGTGTCTGCAGTCAGAGGCCTCAACACTAAGAAATGTTGCAAGACAGACTGCTGTCTGAGATACTTCTTGCCCGCAGCATCACCAATAATTCACGACTCTTTGATTATACTTGGATGGATGGATGGATGGATATGAGATACAACAAAATTCCTTTGGGATGTTGTTCAAGTCAAACCAAAATAAAAATAGCAATACATTGCTTGTGAAAATGGGACGTTGGCAAAGGAAAGCAAAAGTTTATTGGTTATAACTGTAGATTTAAAGAATAAAACGGCTATTCTCTGTCTTATTGTTTAAAAAAAAGGTAAATCTACTTGGAAATATATTACAACAATGATCTGCTGCATTAGCTAAAACACATGCTAATGCAGCTTTCAGACTTTTAGTTTCCAAACTCTTAATCCAAACATATGGAGTAGGATCAGGTTTAAGCTGTCTAACCTCTCCCGTACAGATTCAAATAGGTTTTGTTGCTAACAATGAATCATATTTTCCAACACTGATCATGAGCTTTAAATGAAAAGCTGAAACATTGACAGGTCAATGCTGTGTTGGCAAAGAAGCATATTTTTTTTAAACATTTTGAAGAACAGCTTAGGATACAGACCAAGTGAATATTAAACATTAGCTGAACACCGTGACAGTCATCATGAATAAGCTTAAAAAAAAAAAAAAGCTTTTGAATTTTAAAAGTTTCTTGAAGTTTTCTTGGGTTCTACTGATACTAATTTGAAATTTATCCAACATGCCTGCCAACTTCAGCCTTCCAGGAGCAGAGCTTATCTGTCTGCAGTGTTTTATATGCGCCAAGTGTGTGTTTACTTTTCAGTGATGTATTGGTGTTCCTGCATCAGCCTCTGGTTCTCCTCCTTCAGTTTGTGGTTGTGTTGCTGCAGTTTGTTTCCTCGCTGCAGTGTGTGTATCAGCACCGCTCTCACTGCCTCAGCTGGCTCCTCGACGGCTTCCAGCAAGACAGAGCCAAGTTTGAACTGAGGGAGACAAATTTCATACCATTTAGTTTATTTTGTTTGTAAGGAAGTCAATAAGTCTTATTTCCATTCACAAAGATCTGTTTTTAAATAAATGGGTATCAGATTAAATTCAAATGACACTTTCATTTTATAATATTCAAAACCTGCCAATGCATGGCTTCTCAGTCTGTAGTATTTTGTCCATTCACAGACTAGACAGAAAGAAAACCGACTTCTTTCCTTTCTACAACCTTAAATTGAATTGGAAACCATTAACTGTTCACCTAATCAGATTAAAATAGTTTCACACCATTTGCTTTTAGTTTAACAACAGCTGAGATCAATTACAACAGGAATTATGGCCCAAATTCCTAACTGTACCTGCACTCACAGCACAAAATAAGATGATTTTATTGTGTTTATCTGCTTGTACTTTGTTTAGTAGTTCGATATACTGTTTGATCTATTTGACAAGTTATTTTCTTGTCATGATGATATTCTTATTATTAGTAGATAAAAGCCACACTTGTATAGTGGTGTGGTAGCAGTGACAGGTGTCTGTGCAGCAGCCAACTTAAAACCGATAAACAGACGTTTCTGTCAGATCCACTGACCATTTTGCAATCAAGTTCAAAGATAAACCAGAAAACAGATGATGGTTGTAATTACTAATGTTTGCCTGAATGCAGTAAATCGATTTTGATGCAAATGAGTAAAGAATTCCTCTTTAGTATCAATTATTTTGATGTTTTGGTGCAACATCCTGATCAGGATTAGTATTCTAGAATATAGAGGAAACCAAAAAAAAAAAAAAATCACAAGATTTAGTAACCCTAAAATATATTTTCAGGGGATTTCAGGGGGAAAAAATACGGGGATTTTCAACACATATCTTGAATAACACATTAAATCTGCCGTCTTGTTGACAAGTAACATTCACTGATCATGAAACCTTTTTTGTCAATGTTACAAGTATAGTTTTTGTGACTGTTCGATACGTACAAATTTAGCGATGGCTAGATTTTAGTAAAAATTGGGATGACAATATCAGTGGCTTATGCTTATTTAGTTCTTTCCTCCTTCAGTGCTTCCATCACTCTGTGACCTTTAGCATTTTGGAAAATATCATTTGTGTCCACTGTGAGCATCTGCTGGTGTGAGACCAAATATTACTTTAACATTAAAAATCCGAGTTCAAAACAATTTGATTATCCAACAATTATTGCAACCCTTTGTGATATAAATATTGCATACACCGATATTGCAATGACAATTTAGCCAATATATTTTTCAGACCTAATTAGCATCACAATATTCAGCAATAACACTGCAAATATATAATTTGCTGCTATATTTCAGCCCTAGTTGTTTAAAGCAGAAATAATTCTTGCTTTGGACATACAGAGTTATTACAGAGATGTCTATGCTTGTTACATGAAAATGACTGCAATATTAAATGCAAGAAAACAATTCAATGTAGACATGACAGAATTTAGGGTCAATCAAATTATTTTAATATTTGAAAGCAAATCTCATAAGTTTGAATTTTTAGATGTTAGAAAGCGGCCTGTCCCCACATCACAAATAGTTGGGAAGAGAAAATAAAGAAAGAATAAGCACCAAGGATGAAGGAAGAGAGGCCAGAATTTTACCAAGATGACTCCTCAGAAGGAAAGTCCTCACACTACTTGCATAGCTTTTTTGTTTGTGCTTTAGAGAAAGGAAAATCTCATCTGACTATAAACTTCTGCTGAACTGTCACTTTAATTGTCTCCGTTTCTTGCAAACAGTGATTCATTTCTTCCTTTGCTGCAACACATTTCCATTCTGTCACAACAACAAGGACTTTTTGGAGTTTCAGCATAAAGGAGGATGTATACACAGCTGACCCTTAAACAGGACCAGCTGTTTAAGGGTCAGCTGAATTGTGAAAATGTTTTACAAACTAAGACTTATGTACAGGATTTGATGAGCGGAGCAACTCTAGTAATTAATAAGTTTTATTTATATTTGTTGAGAGAAGAAAATCATAGTAAAGCAAGACTATTGAAAATTACATCAAATAATTTGTTCTTCAGTCACACAATAAGACATTGTGTTAATCTGTCAACTAGACTTCCTGTTAAAGCTGCACTATTCAATTTTGTTCAACTTTTCTTTATTTGTGAATACACAATATGCTTAAAAAGTAAGCAGCGCTCACGGATATGTCCTTCTGCATCTTCTCATATGTCAGAGTCACAGTGCAGCCACTGGTGGGTGGGTGTGGCTTCAAGATGAAGCAGTAGGAGTCAGAGGGTTCTGGCTCTGTTAGAGCCTGCTGGAGGTCCTGGACGTACCTCTCCTTCACCATCTCCAGTTCCTCTGCCTCTTCATTCACCACCGCCTCACTTACTGCACACAGACAGAAAACATACCAATGTTATTAGTGGTATAAAACGGTTACCTGCATATAAAATGCTTTTTCTTGTATAACCTTCCTTCATACAGTCAGACAATAAGTGAACTCCATGACTGAGCAGTCTGTAGAATAATCTTTAACAGCCATGATACTCAGTTATTGTTTTCTGTATGACTTTATGTATGAAGAATTTTGGCTCACTCTTCTTTGCTTCAGTGAATTGAGGTTTGCGCACATTATTTCCTGCACAGCTCCCTTGAGGTTCCTTCCAAAGCATTCCAATAAGCTCAAATCTGGACTTACTCTGTGATTTTGCAACACCTTTATTCCTTCTTGTTGACATTCTGCTGCAGACTGGCCACTGGGGGTGGGATCATTGTCCTGATCATAACTCAGCTTCTGCCCACATTCAGCTTCTGGATAGATAGCTTCACATTTAACTGAAGTATTTTATAATAAATGCATTCTTGACAAACGCTTATTTAGTTCTGTTTAATGCTGTTGTGCATTACAGTCATACAGCGTTATGATGGTTTCATCTGCCAGAGAAAATTGTCAAAGAAAACATACATCTAAACCTTGAGCTGCTTATTGTTTTGAAGAGAAAGGCTTTCTCCTGGCAATCCTTCCCAACATGCCATAATTCTTCAGGTTTGTTCCTGTTTTAGGGTGTAGAACATTTAACATGCTAAGTGAGGCCTCAAGAATCAGTGAGTATTTGTGCACATTTGTGCTCAAGACCGACAAGCTGCCAACAATTCTATTTTTATAGAGCTTTTCACACCACTAATGATCAATTATTAGTGCTTTAAATAGCAGAATGAGGAACCTATGATTCCTTTAATTTATTGCTGCTACACCAACTCCAATCGTTTACTTTGTTTCTATTGGCACAGAGAACTTAGTCATCTGAGATTTCCAGAGCTGGTACAGTTCATGAAAATACATTAAATTAATTCTTAAAGGCCGAACCTTTAAGACTGGAGGAGATTCGACTAGCACCTGTAAAACCACCAGGACCGACATGATCTTTACAAAGACCTCCAGGAAGTCACAGGGAATCCTGTACAATTGACCCTCCAATTTTTACCAATGGTGGCAGTGATGTTCAATAGAAACACAGGTGAAGTGGGAATAGTGTGTACAGTTAAATAGTTAAATAACTTTAGCAAAAAAAAAAAAATCGGTTGTCTAACATCTTCAGTAAATTATCATAAAGGCTGACTTACCCTTTCCTCTCCATGCCTTCTGTCCATCTGTCAAAAGCACCTTGAAGCCGAAGCCTAAGCCCCGCCCCTCCCAGTCCACTCGCAGAAAGTAGGAGAAGTCGGTCTGAGAGGAGAGTTGGATTTCACGCACTGATGTGTTCATCCCTGGAGAAACACAAAGAAAGGCATAAACAGGTCAACCTACAGCATAGTACTCTGATGCAGCTTGTTGTAAAGAAGAAGTAAGTGCTCCAACTTTTTCACTATTAATTTAGGAAATAAGCAAATAAATAAATACTATTAGAAGCTCCGAAATTGCCCTAAAACTGATTGCCCAGCTCCAAAATTCTAAATCATATTTTAAGCATGAATAAACTTTCCACAACATATTTTTTATTATTATCTTACAACGTTTATTTTCACATATGGTGGAAATATCACTTGCTGTCACTGGGAGCAATATTAGGTTTTTCTCTCTTCTCAAAAGCCATCAACATGGATGTGGAATAATAGTAGTTAATGATCAACAAGATCATGTTACCTGTAAAGACTGAATGACATGCAGACAATATCTTTACTGAATCATTATGCAAAATGTTGCCTCATGCACGTCTATTCTTCCTGATAAATCTCCAATTTTATGTCTTTTCTTAAAAAAAAATAGCAATAATTACTGTTGAATTTGCCATTACAATAATAATCTATCATCATGCCTGTCTGCATAGTGGCACAAGTTTTAGCTTTGCTGCCTTTCAACAATTTTGCAGTAACTTCTTTTTCTGAAATCACTTTGTTCTTCTAGACAGTATAAAAACAAGCTCATGAAGGTTTATAAGACGAATACAGTTATTCATCTGAGCTAAAAAAATAAAAAAAAAAATATGAACAGATGCGCATGCATGATCCAAGTGGCATTTATACATGGACTTAGGGAAGTATGTCCAGCCTTTTTAGCTTTTTCAGGTCATGAAAAGAAGCTGCACCTTTGAACTATTTTGTCCCATCATTCTGCATCCAAGTAATACTGAAAGGAAGGGGACGGAGGGTGCATTCTGTCAGAGCCATTAGCTGCAAGGACGTATAAATAAAATGCAATAAGTGTTTTTGACCAAGACAATTTCACCTTCCTGGTTCTGATCATCTTCTTTTTACTATAACTGCAGGCATTTGACTGTGCAATAAGAGCTTAAAAGACAAAGAAAATAAGAAAAAAAATCTGCCAGTAAAGAGTGACTGCAGTTACAAGCATTGCCTAAATATAACATTCTTCTGCCAAAATATATTTTCTGTTGGAAACTCTAAGATACAACTTAATAAAATGGAGACAGCTTTTCAATGTCATATTACAAATCTGCTCATTAGAGAATGACGCCAGGAGGCATTGAGTATGACGCCATGACATATTCTATGAAAATGTACTTTATTTTAGATGCAGTGAAAAATCAAAGTCTACACTCCCAATATGGCGGCGTCTTTGACGTACAAAAGTGTGTGTTGTCATTCTTTTGCCTATTAATTGTTCCAGCTGAAAACCAAAATGATGGTAAACCCCTCCTGACACATAAAATGTCATGACTGAAAGATTAATCATTAGTATCCAACCTGTTCGATATTAAGCTGCAGAAATTAAGGTGTTAGCAGTTAGCTGGTCAGAGCTAGCAGACCGTGGAGCTGTTTGTAAACACAGACTTGTTAGCTCGCGCTAACAAGTCAAAGGAAGCGCGAGGAAAAAGCTCGTTACTGCTTCAAAACAACACATTAGTTCTTGACTTACCGCAACAGGAACAGTGACCGTCTGGCGGCTGAGTTTAGAAGAAACCCGGATGTTTCACTTGTTTGAAACAACCGCTGACTGAAAACGTGAAGCCAGTGTCACTAGAGGCCACACAATCCGAGGCTTACATTGCGTCATCAATAAGCGACAATACGGAATAATGTAATATACATTTTTCAGTTAGAAAAAAATGCAGACGAAAGACAAAAATGCCTTCAAATGGGCGAGCGACGTCTGTGACAAGATCCCTGTGATAATCACCTGGGTTCTCCACTTTATGAACTGCTGACATTCATACTATCATGACGTCAAAGACAGAACTTGATTTGCAGGAGAATGGTGAATTACATAATTTCAATGAATAGAAGGAATCAGACCAAATCTTGATCAGATATCTCGAGGCCGCAGAAGAGACCGAGTTCCCTGTCAAATGCAGATTACAGCTTAAAAATCTGGACATTTTGACTCTCGTCCATTTATGATAGGACCACTGCTCTTCCTTAGTGCTATGATTTGGGCACCAATAGCTTCATCAGGAGCCAGCATGAAAGCAAGATAAGGTAGCTTTATTTATGAATAGCGAATCTCAGCCAAAAGCAATTCCAAGTGCTGGTACATAAAGATAAAAACAACACACAAAGTACGCAGTTACGCATCAAACCATCAATATAATAATAACTCAATTAAAACTCAGAGTTAAGATTGGGCGGAAGCAAATAGAAATGTTTTTAAACTAGTTTAAAAAAAATAAATAAATACGTACAACAGCAACCTACCTACAGTCAACTGGAAGCATTCTAGATTTTCGTTTCACAGTAACTAATAGTTGCTTTATTTTAACATTTCTAATATTGCATCCAAGCTGCCTGATGTGATGTTCCTGCTGTTGATGTTCCCATGACTATGATTTAATAAATTTATGTTTTTCTACATTAAGTGTTCAGAGAGAGAAAGATTTTTGGCTAAAGTGTAGAGTAACTTGGCAAAAAGCAGATTAATGAGTGAGCAGTTTTGACAATGTTTTTTTCTTCAACATTGTGTCTGTTTGCTGAGCTCAAATCACTGTCCTCCAGTAATCCTTTCATTTCCTCCTCAGCTACTGAATCCATCAGATTGTTTCTTTAGTCTCTGAGTAAGGAGACTGAAACAACAGAGACGAGCAGTTAGATCTGGGGGACTAGTAATAGTTTTCTTTACTGTCTTCCTCTCATTCTGTCTTATCTTTAATGTGGCTATGAAGAGGCAAACAACTTCATAGGGTTATGGTTGTTCATAGGGTCTCAGCGGCAACTCATGTTGTATCATCACGGTGTGCATAAGAGTCAGCTCTCCGCCTTCTGTCCAATTACCTGTTTGAGTCTGCTATGTGTTTTCCTCCCTGCCTTGAATGCATCGCCTCTCCAACCCTCAGCAGCTCTGCTCTTTGCATGTGCCTGTTCCTTGCTGTTTTTAACTAACCTGTTCTCTATATAGCCCTGTGATGGACTGTCCACCTGGTCAGGGTGTCTGACTGCTGGAGGAACCAGCCCCACCACCAGCCTGCAAGAAAACTCAGGTACAATTATTGGATATGCTCTCTACTCCAGCTTCTGAGGTTTTGTCCAGTTTCAGCAGGCTGCTGACTTACCTTGATTTTCTTTTCTGTCGTCATCAGATGTTTCTTTGTTTTCCAGGCAAATTTCTCATCTCTGAGATTTGTTGAGGGATTTTCCATTGCCGTTATCTCAGCCTTTCAGCTAAGTGATGGACAGTAATGGAGTATTACCTTGAGTACTGTACTTAAGTACATTTTCTGACTACCTTTTCTTTACTTGAGTATTTATTTTTGGGGTACTTATGCTAACAAGCATTGTCACCAATGACAGCAGATAAATGGTTGTTGTGGAATGGTGAGTTGTTTCTCTGCCATTAGCACATTGAGCAGCATTGATCAGCAGCACTAAAGCCCCACTCCCGGCTCCGATTGGTTGTTTTTGAACAGATGCAATAGTAGCCATCTAACATTATATTGTCACTATAAGGTGATAGTTTTAACAAATATGTAAAGAACATATTTTGTAAAAGTTACATACTGCAGCTTTAAGAAGTGTGTGTAAATGAGAGAGACATGTGGAGTGGACAGAGTGATTTGTGACAGGATGGTTGTAAAAGTGAAGCACATTGCAAGACTGAAAAAGGATGTTGAATATCGTCACCTTCCTTAAAACAATGGACTACATCTTTTATTGGCAAAAGGGATTTTTTTTTTTTTTTTGCCCATATCATCTTTTGGCAAAAGAAAAAATGTGATGATTCTTTTTTGTTGCCAAACCACTTTTGGCATAAAATGACTTAGACCATTATTTTAGGAAGGTGATGGGAACTGCCAAGGAGAAGGGAAAGAGGAAGGCCACAGATAGTTCATGGATATGGAGGACTGTGTTGGGCGAGATGAAGGCAGATCATCTACTGTAAAAAAGAACATTTAAAAAAATGTTAAATTTTTCCTCAAATATAGTCTTTAAAGGCTAAGTAGGACAATTTATCTTTAGGTATCTTTAATATTTTAGATTGTACAATTACTTTTAGATATTCTCATAATGAACAAGACTTTTCTAAGACATAGTTGTTTTAAAATGTGTTAATTGATTAAATTGTAACAATCCAAAGCCAAAATTGACATCTGAACTCTTCTTTTTAAATTCTCATTATATGATTGTAAGAAAAAACAAACAAAACAAAAAAAAATCAATGTCACTTAATGGCAAGAAAGCCAATGGCCCCATAGAGCTGAACAGACAGCAGAGAGCAGTCTCTACACAGATCCACACGGCGCCTTTGCTTTCTGACCTCTTCTCCAGCGTCATTAGCTGTACCTCACTTTCATCTCTCACTGTGTTCCACTCAGGGATCCTTCCTTCCGCCCTGCATCTAATTGCCTAAGGTTCACATTTGTACAGGACTGTGAGCATGAGTCCAGCTCTTCAGGCTAGATACTGCAGTAATGACTTCCAGCTCAGTCTTTAGGTAATGAGCATTTCCTGGTAGCTGCCGCCAGAGGACGATTTACAAAAAATACACTGACTTTCTGCGGACTAGCTGGGGCTCTGTTTTGGAATCTGAACTACATTACTGTTGTAAAAATAAAATATCCTCTGTCAGTCCTATGTGAAGGTCCTCTATTGTTGTACAATGAAGGTCAGCTTTCCTGTTTTTTTTTTTTTTTGTTTTGTTTTGTTTTAACAAATAGGTTACAGTTTCACCTGAACAAATAAAAACACAACAAGCTCTGATTAACTGAGTTGCCCATTATATTTTTCCCAGGCTGAGACATTTTGTCTTGGATTTATGGAGAAGAGACCAATGCGCCTACCTGGAGAGAACCGTAAGTAATTTTGCTACAAAGCCAGCAAGAACTGAGGTTACAACTGACCTTTAACCCTGTCTTTCACCAGCAACTGTCCTTTCACAGGGAAGGCACTTTAAACACTTTCCATAAATGGAATCAGTAAAGTTTGTTAGGCTGGGCTCACGTCCAGTAGCAATTGCACCAGAGAAGCCATAGATTACATAGACCGCAGCCTTGGAAAATGGATGAGATTTGGGGCATTTCCTACTGCGTGGATCTCAGTGAGCTGTTTGCAGGAGAGCCAAACAGTCTTGAAATGATCCTGCTTGTCGGGATTATAAAACATGGGGTGGTCCTCATCCAAGTCTAAGAAAGCAGCAACGTATTTCAATGCAAACTCTCTAAAACACTGTAATGTTCAGCAAGAGCGGCATTAAAGTAGCACTGATCTTGACTCAAAACAGTGAGTTTACCTTTTATAAAAAGAAAAGTCAGTGCAAACCTTATAGATAGGAAGAGCCTGGGGCATACTAGCATAAAGGAATAGGGATATTCCCATTGGGTCAATGGGTAAGTGGGCCAGTATTTTAGAGCACCGGTGTGTTAGTTGGCTGGTGTATTAGTGGGGCAGTGTATCAGAAGGCCAGTATGTTAGAGGGCACTCTCCCTGACGTCACGCAGCACACTCTTGTTTTGCAGCACCACAATGCCTGGAACTCTGCAATATTAAAAGCCTTCTCTATCTCTCCTTTGCTCAAGTCAGTCAGGTCTCAGCGCACAGTTGAATTCGGCAGAGAGACGCCGGTGGCTCTACTTTAAATGTGATTTAGGGGATTCTCACATCACCAGAACATCACCTTCACTAGCTACAGATTTGGTGGAATCTGGGAGAACGGACCAAGTTTAATTGGACCCACCATTCATAGTCTAAAAAAGCTGATTATTTGCTGAGATTAATTCATGAACAAACCAAGATCAAAGCATCAGATTGTCACAATTGAAACACAACAGTTAAACAAAGGAGATTAGTGTTTGCACTTTTACTAAGTATAATCCCTAATTAAATCTTTTTCATTATTTATTTCTGAAACTTAAATAAAATTTCAAGAAATTGTCATTGTTAATAAACAAATGTAAAATTTTTGGATCTGTAGTCTGGGTTATGATTCAAGAATAAAAGAGAGGGGAAAAGGGTGCATAATATTTGGGGGATATATGCAGCTGCTTTGGACCAATTTGTCATCATGTCAGTCTTTCACAAAACCATTACTATGTCCCATTATTATTTTTTTCTGTATTATTATTTCAAATATGCAATTAATACCTAACTTCCCATTTGTTACAAATTAACATACATTTTACAATATAAAAATCAAAATTAAAGAAAAAAATTAAGAAAGCACAATACTATAACACTCTAACTTATGGCATCACTTTGATTAACAATGCCATAAAGTAAATATGTCCACATTAGTCATGAAGATGTAGTAGCAAAGACAATATACGAAACATAAAGTAGAGAGAATATAACTGAATTGTTTCTGGGCTGCTTTTTGGAAATCAAAATATGGTCATCTTAATAAAAAAAAAAAAAAGAAGTCTCACTGTAACATCAGCTATGGTTGTCTGGTGCATTTTTGCCTAAAACCTGTTTGCTCATCAATAGTTCAGTGACTCGCAGTGAGTACACATTTTACACAAGAACAGAAGTAATTTATAGTGACATTAAGTACTACTAAAAAGTAGGATACTGTGAAACTACTTTGTAAAAGCATATTT
The DNA here is from genome assembly GCA_911649635.1 of Poeciliopsis gracilis. Classification (NCBI taxonomy): domain Eukaryota; kingdom Metazoa; phylum Chordata; class Actinopteri; order Cyprinodontiformes; family Poeciliidae; genus Poeciliopsis; species Poeciliopsis gracilis. Next base: position 256,883 of record CAJVRI010000659.1, on the reverse strand, counting down.
TTTTTCATAGCTAATTACAACCCACCTTTGTAATCAACATGTGACTGCCATGACAACATAGATCAAATAAGTAAAACTTGTAGTCCCAGCAATATATACACGAACAAAATCTTTCAAAATGTGGTCCTGGGATATTTAGCTCAAAAGAGGGGAGAGAGATTTAATGAGGTTAAAACAAGTGAATCTTTATTATTATTATTATTATTATTATTATTATTATTATTATTATTATTATTATTATTATTATTATTATTATTATTATTAATTAATATTATTATTATTATCAGATGTGTACCTGTGTGTGCATCTGTTCGACATTCTAAATAAAGTCATGTAAGTCGTTATTTTAGAACGTCGGTTCTCTGTTTATATTCATAAGAATCTCGGTTCATTTTGGTAAACCGAGTCCCAACTTCTGCTGCCAGGTGGTGGCGGTATTGGCCTAACCACACCTGGAAAAGGAGGAAGAAGAAGAAGACGGGGCTCTCGCTAGAAGCTACACGGGCTCATATCGTCTTAAGGTAACAACGTTTGGTTCTCTTGTAATACTCAGTGTCTTTACAGCCTAATTTCGACCATATCTGCTTATTTTCTTGGAGCTTTTATACCAGAGGCTTTTTCCGGTGACATGTGCTGAAAACACACAGAACCTGTTAGGTTTATTTTCTACCCACGTTGCTTTCACTAAAGCTAATGGCCAAAGCTTTTCTGTGAAGCTCATCGAATCCTCTTCAGATAGCGACTCTTCCACTTTTTCAGCCCGTTTCGGTGTTTGACTGTAACTCAGCATTTAATTGGAAGAAGAACAATCAACATTCAAGTTTGGATGTAAACATGCTGCACTCATCCTGTGTTTATTCATCATTTGCCTGTTTTCCATCCAACGACAATGTAAAGTCGTTGATATATATATATATATATATATATATATATGTATATATATATATATATATATATAATCTTGTGGTGTGAAGGATGAAGCTGTTGTGATTTTATATCAGCCAGGAGGATCCTGATTGGTTCAGAGCTGTTTCACTCTAAAAATATATATTTATTTAAAGTTCCCCGAAATATGACGGGATGGTCTTAATATGATATTTAGAATTAAATGGACTTTGAATATGAGATAAGAATGAGCTTGTGATTCTCTCAAATTATATATTCTTTCACTTTAGGAAAAAAAAAAAAGAAAGCAGACAAATTTGTTTTTGTTGATCTGTTGTTTTCGTTTAGATTGTTCATGTGTTTGCCTGCCATGACAAATTTTGCTGGATGATAAATTGTTCCAGAAGTTCTCATGATAAACAATTGTGTTATTGTTTTGAGGTCATTTTTAAGTGTCATAATGCTGATGCCATAGTAAAGCAAGAACGCATTCTCAGAGGTCAATACATTTGAAATTCTAATGAACATTTAGCACAGGAACAGGAAGACATTTTAAATATCCAAAATAAATAAATAAATAAATGCAACGACAAAAACAAGAATTATAATGAATTATCAAGTCTCTGTAAACAAATTTCTCCTTCATGAAAAAGTGGGTGGTTGAAATCAAAGCACCAGACTGAAGGCCTGTCGTCCAGTTTTTGGTAGAAAAACCATAAATAATGCAAATTGAAATTATTCACATGTGTCATGCAATTAATTGGCTTATTGTGACGGGCCTACTGATTGTTAGCTTTCTAAAATAATAGCCGAGGTAAATCACAATTTTTTATTATAGCCAAAGGATGATTCAGGGGGAAAGGAAAAAGTCACTGTTGGCAAAATTGACTATTGCCATTAATTTAGGAAGCTGACAATGTAAAGTCATTGATCAGCTTTTCATGAGGTTAAAAGGTTTTCCTGCTGTTTCTAGGCCTTCCTTCGAAGCCATGACGAGGTGGGCGAGAGCCAACAACGTCCACAAACACAAACCGGCCGAGGCGACTCCCTGGAATCAGCTCAGATCAGCCGGAAGACGAAAAAATGGAGGCGTGCCTGCTGGGCCGTCACGGCCAGATCAGACGGACCCTCTGAGAAAGACCTGCACTTCTGCTGAGAGGAAGCCCAACCGCAAGAAGAAAGAGTACACCAGCGAGGACGTGAACGGGTTCCTGGAGTACCTGAAGCAAAGCGGTCAGGGCGGCAGCAGGGAGGGGCCCGAAAAACAGGGGGGAAGACAGGAGGGTGAAGAGGCAGAAGGACAAGAAGAGTAAGATGGTGAGCTCTGCTGACGCTGAACCAGTGAGTTGGCGTACTCACTCCTTGTTGCTTAGATTTTGTGAAGCAGAATGATGAACTACTAAAATCAAGCGTGACTTGCGTTCGTATTAAGTCCATTCTTGAAGCAGTTCTCTGATCGACCTCTAAGCCTGTCACAATGAAAAATGGAGCTGGGCAACACATTGTCCCTGAAGTTAACGCAATAAACAATAATACTATTGTTTTGAGAGCATTTTCAAGTATCATAATGGTAATGGCATAATAATGCAATACCATATTCTTAAACTTTAAATTCTGATCAACATTTAACAAGCGAACTAGAGGAAGCTGACATTTGAAATGCCAAAAATGAAATAAGATGAATTGTGAAACAAAACACTCTCTCCCTGCCTCTCCCTACCCCCCTTCTCTCTCTCTGCCTTTCTCTCTCCTCTCTCTCTCTCCAGGTGTGCTTTAACTGCAGGAAGCCAGGTCACGGTTTGGCCGACTGTCCAGAAGCCGACAGAGACGAGGAAATGGGCAGCGGCATCTGCTTCCGCTGCGGCTCCACGGAGCACGAGATCCAGATGTGCCGAGCCAAAGTGGACCCAGCACTGGGTGAGGCCCCCCCCACACACACACACACACACACAAACACACCCCACCTTCACCAAGCCTGACTACACGTCTGGTCTGCATGTTCAGCTGTTGTAATTGTTATTCTCTCCTTCAGGTGAATACCCGTATGCGAAATGCTTCATCTGCAGTCAGACTGGTCACCTGTCACGCTCCTGCCCTGATAATCCCAAAGGGCTCTATGCTCAAGGTACACACAAACACACACACATGGAAATGCCCTCTCTGGTTCCTGCTGGGTGTTCTACATATGGAGACGTGACCGAGAGGATCATTGTGTTTGCAGGTGGCTGCTGTCGTGTTTGTGGTTCTGTGGAGCATTTTCAGAAGGATTGTCCAGAGCACCAGGCAGCAAGTGAGTTTAAAAATTCTGATTGTTCAAAACACAATTGTTTCCATGAAATGAGATGCATAATTAAAATCAAATGTGGATAAGTTAGTTAAAAAACAGTAACGACACAATAAGTCGTTAGAACAACAACATGTCCGCCATCATCTGCCTCCCACTTCTTGTTATTTTCTTCATTATTTGGCCCAATGCCAACATCAGGTTGTTGATCATGTGAAACAATGTTTCTGCTACAGTGTTGCCAAATAAGCAAAAAACCTCCTAAACTTTTTTTCATATAAACAAGTTTTTTCAAAATTTCCATGTTTCCATTAAGAAAATTAATGCTTGAAATGTCAAGCTGCTCAATTACATGATAAATGGAAATGGCGCAATGTTGGTTTCCTCTGACAACAATGTTCTCGGGACAAACTGACCAAATGCCTTCCTGGATTCTGGGCTGTTATGACATGTTGATGATCAATCTTTTTGTATTTTTATTTTTTGCTTTTCTTTAGAAGTACTGACCCAAAGTCATTTGCACAGTCATCAAACAATGTGAGCTTCCGTTAAATCAAATGGTGAAACTCTGCAGTTTGTGAAACATTGAATTTAGTTCATAAATCATCGGGTCACGACCTCAAGGATCGGCGCCAGTTTTGACTTGTCTCATGTTTTACGTTCTGTGATTTTGCACAGAGTCAGTTCTGGAGAATCAGCTGCTGTGATGCCACATTATGTAATAACATCACTACAGATGTGGCAGAAAGTATAGCTAAATGTATTCAAAGGTTTTATTAAAATGTTATTTATATAATGGCAATTCACAACAAATGTCTCCGGGGACATTTTCCACCAATTATTACAAAAATCTTTTTTTTTTTTTTTTTAGAAATGATAATGTGACACATATGTAATGAACAATCACAAAGTGTTTGTGTTCATCCTAATTATTATTTTTCTAAGAGCAATCATGTTGTAGATCCTGTTCGCTTCTTCGTTGAAATAAATGCTGAAGCTTTGGACGTTTAGTTGCCTTTTCAGAACCTTTGTTATTAACATGTCGTTCAAGACAAAACGGTTCAAACTGCGCTCAAAGATATTATCACATTTAATGTTTATTGCTATGCATTGGGGTTTTAAAGACGTATTGTGACATTTTAATGCTGGTTTTATGACATTATTACATATTGTGGCATCACAACCTTTTGTCCCTGGATTGATGTTGGTTTCACTGTTACAATAGGAAACTTTGGCTGTTTCCTATGTCTAGTTTCCTGTGATTAATGACGAGAGGCATTAATCACCTAAACCATTACATTCAGTTAGAATCATGTAAGAGTCTTTTGGAGGTTTCATGTGTTTAGTCCGTCACATTTTTGTGTTGGTCCTTCCAGCTAACTCGGTGACTCTGGGCTGGTTGTCCAACAACATGAGCGCAGACCTGGAGGACGTTCAAGTTCCTGTGAAGAAAGCCAAACCCAAGCAGGCCAAAGTGATAACCTTCTGACCCAAGAGGACGTCAGAGCCTTCAATCTGTGGACTCTAAGGAACCGGACCGATTGGTCAAAACGTGACTCACAGTCACTGAAGTTTTGTGTCGAATGTTTCCTTCGTTGGCTGACGCAGTCTGCTGGAGGTGAATCATCACTGAACGTCTGAATCCTGGCTGACGTTTCACCAAATGACAGAACTCAGGAAAGCCAGACTGTCCAACCTGAGCTGTGAACCGTTGGTGTTCATGTGTGTTTGCATAATGTATTAATTATGGACATATGTTTTAATTCACACATAAACTGTGCAGCACAGTTTTTTTTTCTTTAACCAGTGAAGCGCCTTGTATGCAGTACATTCAAAGAAAAACGTTAAAAATAAATTCAAATCCTTTTCTAAATAAGGAAATATTTGAATGCCTAAAATGCAATTCTTTTGTGACTGAACCAGGTGAAGCTAAATCTAAACTCAAGTTTTAGCCGAAACTTGAGGGGTATTAAATGATTTTTTTTTTGTTACAGTTTTTGCTTAATAACTCCTCTGAATATGTATTTTTTTGTTTCTCACTAAAATAACGTTTTTGGACTCTGTATATTCCAATTAACAAGTTAGTTGAGGATTATTTCAATAATCGATAAACAGAGAGTGTCGCATTCAGAGCACAGCAAGAGAGCGACTGGTCTTGGTAAGTTGGACTTCACTGGGTCTGGGTTGGAGAACCGATCCACGCAGCAGCAAAGAAAGTCTTCCCCCGAGGACATTTTCTCCAGTGGGAGGTGGAAAGACGACGAAAGCTTTTATTTTCTTTTGTGTATCTTCACACAGCTGGCTGCAGCTTGACGTTCTCTCAAGACAGTGAAACTGTAGCCAGGCAGCTGCTGCTGGCTGCCAGCTCACTGATTACGCAATTTATCCACGAGTTTCATCCACAGTGTGTGTGTGTGTGTGTGTGTGTGTGTGTGCGCGCATAACAACATAGAGGACTGATTTTAATGTCTCCTGGTTCTAATTTGACAGCAGCTGAGAGGACTTTGGACAGAAGATTGTTCTGCTCTTGTTGGGTTGCCCAATATCCCGCCTGCAACCCCCAAACTTTAATTCCATGCGTTAAACTTTGCAGGGGGGTCTTGTGGTAATTGGGGCCCTGCCATAGCAATGCATAAGGAGAGCAGTTACTACTTGCGAAGCAAGTAGTAACTGCCTCCATGCATTGCATGGCAGGCACCTATTAATCTACACCCAATAGAACGTTTCTTTATTATTCTTAACTTCTTCTTCCGTTACCGTTAATGCGGGTCCACCCACAAAAGTGGTATCAAAACGTGCGGCTCCTGCCCGGCATGTGAGCTATTACTGGTGGTGGGATTCGGAGTTACGATGAAAAAGTAAAAAGCGAAAAACCATCAAAAAATTTTTGTCAGTTGGAAACTGCCCAAACTAGAGTGTAACTGACGTTTCGTTAGAGTGTGGGAAGCAGTGCGATTCTGACCCCAAATTAATTTTGAAATCGCCGTCACGCCCACAACTATCGCCCGATCGGTATCAAACTCGGTCATGACATTGATACGCATGCCTGCTCCGGTAAAATGTTTTCGAAATTTTTCTAGGGCTTACGGTTTTCTGTCAAGGTGCTTCAGAGCGAAGTCATGCGACAGGATTTTCACACGCTCTGCCAGGATCACTTCCATGTATTTCTGAAAAATGTCAGACCCCAGCGCACACCATTTTTATCTCGTCGCTGTTATTACTGTGAGTGATGTACAGATATGAATCGCGGGACTATTGGAGACGAAAAATAGGGCTCTCAAACGCTTCAAACGGTTTTCCGATACGTATCACGGTTTCCGAATGGGAAGGAGCTGTTCGGACTGCTTTTTTCATTCAAACTGACTGAGGTGTCTCACAAAGATAGAATTCTTTCTCCACCATTATGTCTCACACTCCACAGCTGGCAGAGAATCCATGACCATAGCAACGGAACACACCAGGGCCGAGCAGCTAATTAGAACTACAAAAACGCATCACTGTAGTTTTTACAGTGGCAGAGCTCTGAGGAAGTCGTTGGCCTTTAGAACTACTTGTGTTTTGGGCATTTCATAACTGATTTTAACCAACCATTGTTACAAATGGAATTAGTGTGTCAATTTTAAATTAACCTTAATGAAAATTTCAAAATAAAAGCTTGAATATTTCAGGCCTTTCAGAAAAACTAACTGATTCAAGCATCTAATTAAGTCTCTCCTTGTGTGTCACACTGACATGACAGTTGACTTCCTCTTTAGAACTACAATGACTGCAGGTTAGGACAACATGGCGGAACACTCAGTGCCTACAAAAGAGGTCAGAGCTGATTCTCAGAACTACAACATGGCGGAACTGTCAGTTACTACTGAGGAGGAATGAGCTGGCCTTTAAAACTACTTGTGTTTTGGGCATTTTATAACTGATTTTAACCAATCTTTGTTACACATGGAATTAGTATGTCAATTTTAAATTAAGCTTGATGAAAATTTCAAAATAAAAGCCTGAATATTTCTCTCAGGCCTTTCAGATAAACTGATTGAAGCATTTAATTAAGTCTCTCCTTGTGTGTGACACTGACATGACAGTTGACTTCCTCTTTAGAACTACAATGACTGCAGGTTAGGACTACAACATGGCAGAACACTCAGTGCCTACAAAAGAGGTCAGAGCTGATTTAGAACTACAACATGGCGGAACTGTCAGTTACTACAGAGGAGGAAGGAGCTGGCCTTTAGAATTACATTGTGTTTGGGCATTTTATGACTGATTTTAACCAAGCATTGTTACACACATGATTAATGTGAGAATTATAAATTAAGCTTAAAGAAAATTTCAAAATAAAAGCCCTGACATTCTTTTTATATGACGTAATTGCCTTCTTTGGTATTATGTGACTTTTTTCAACAAAACCAATGTTACACTTGGGATAAGTTTGGCAATTTAAAATGAAGCTGACTGAAAATTTCAAAATAAAAGCCCTAAAAATCTTTAGATCAGGTTATTGCTTTTTTGAGCATTAAATAACTGATTTAATCCAATCAATGTTAATCATGGTATTAGTTTAGACATTTGAAATGAAGCTTACTGAAAATTTCAAAATAAAAGCCTTAAGATCAGTCTGTGTCTAATGCAGGGTCTTGCATAGCAAGACAGTGCATTAGCTTTAGCCTTTTACCTTAAATGAGGTATTAGCTATTTGTCTGACTTATTACACATGTTTGGTATAGTGAACAGAGTAAGTGAACTACAGAAAACATGCTAGTGATGCGCCACATGCTACTGATAGTATTCATGCTAAAATTAGCATTTTGGCTAATTTTAGCTTATACACTTATTTTAACATACTGAATAGTGCAAGTCCATGTTAGGGAACATTCTTGTGATTCTCCACATGGTACGTTTGTCACTTTTGTCAGCCAAGGTTATCATTTAGCATCAGAACGCTGGCTCCAAACCGACGGGCACACTTTGGCAGGGCCCCGGTTAAATTTCTTCAGGAATTTTCTAGTTATTCTTAACTTCTTCTTCCGTTACCGTTAATGCGGGTCGTACCGCTGCGAGCCCACCCACAAAAGTGGTATCAAAACGTGCGGCTCGTGCCCGGCATGTGAGCTATTACTGGTGGTGGGATTCGGAGTTACGATGAAAAAGTAAAAAGCGAAAAACCATCAAAAATTTTTGTCAGTTGGAAACTGCCCAAACTAGAGTGTAACTGACGATTCGTTAGAGTGTGGGAAGCAGTGCGATTCTGACCCCAAATTAATTTTGAAATCGCCGTCACGCCCACAACTATCGCCCGATCGGTATCAAACTCGGTCATGACATTGATACGCATGCCTGCTCCGGTAAAATGTTTTCGAAATTTTTCTAGGGCTTACGGTTTTCTGTCAAGGTGCTTCAGAGCGAAGTCATCCGACAGGATTTTCACACGCTCTGCCAGGATCACTTCCATGTATTTCTGAAAAATGTCAGACCCCAGCGCACACCATTTTTATCTCGTCGCTGTTATTACTGTGAGTGATGTACAGATATGAATCGCGGGACTATTGGAGACGAAAAATAGGGCTCTCAAACGCTTCAAACGGTTTTCCGATACGTATCACGGTTTCCGAATGGGAAGGAGCTGTTCGGACTGCTTTTTTCATTCAAACTGACTGAGGTGTCTCACAAAGATAGAATTCTTTCTCCACCATTATGTCTCACTCCACAGCTGGCAGAGAATCCATGACCATAGCAACGGAACACACCAGGGCCGAGCAGCTAATTAGAACTACAAAAACGCATCACTGTAGTTTTTACAGTGGCAGAGCTCTGAGGAAGTCGTTGGCCTTTAGAACTACTTATGTTTTGGGCATTTCATAACTGATTTTAACCAACCATTGTTACAAATGGAATTAGTGTGTCAATTTTAAATTAACCTTAATGAAAATTTCAAAATAAAAGCTTGAATATTTCAGGCCTTTCAGAAAAACTAACTGATTCAAGCATCTAATTAAGTCTCTCCTTGTGTGTCACACTGACATGACAGTTGACTTCCTCTTTAGAACTACAAATACTGCAGGTTAGGACTAGAACATTTTGGAACACTCAGTGCCTACAAAAGAGGTCAGAGCTGATTCTTAGAACTACAACATGGCGGAACTGTCAGTTACTATTGAGGAGGAAGGAGCTGGCCTTTAGAATTACATTGTGTTTGGGCATTTTATGACTGATTTTAACCAACCATTGTTACAAATGGAATTATTATGTCAATTTTAAATTAACCTTAATAAAAATTTCAAAATAAAAGCTTGAATATTTCAGGCCTTTCAGAAAAACTAACTGATTCAAGCATCTAATTAAGTCTCTCCTTGTGTGTCACACTGACATGACCGTTGACCTCCTCTTTAGAACTACAATGACTGCAGGTTAGGACAACATGGCGGAACACTCAGTGCCTACAAAAGAGGTCAGAGCTGATTCTCAGAACTACAACATGGCGGAACTGTCAGTTACTACTGAGGAGGAATGAGCTGGCCTTTAAAACTACTTGTGTTTTGGGCATTTTATAACTGATTTTAACCAATCTTTGTTACACATGGAATTAGTATGTCAATTTTAAATTAAGCTTGATGAAAATTTCAAAATAAAAGCCTGAATATTTCTCTCAGGCCTTTCAGATAAACTGATTGAAGCATTTAATTAAGTCTCTCCTTGTGTGTGACACTGACATGACAGTTGACCTCCTCTTTAGAACTACAATGACTGCAGGTTAGGACTACAACATGGCAGAACACTCAGTGCCTACAAAAGAGGTCAGAGCTGATTCTCAGAACTACAACATGGCGGAACTGTCAGTTACTACAGAGGAGGAAGGAGCTGGCCTTTAGAATTACATTGTGTTTGGGCATTTTATGACTGATTTTAACCAAGCATTGTTACACACATGATTAATGTGAGAATTATAAATTAAGCTTAATTAATTTTAATGAAAATTTCAAAATAAAAGCCCTGACATTCTTTTATATAACGTAATTGCCTTCTTTGGCATTATGTGACTTTTTTTTTTTAACAAAACCACTGTTACACATGTAATTAGATTGGGCAATTTAAAATGAACCTAACTGAAAATTTCAAAATAAAAGCCCTGAAGATTTTTAAATGAGGTTATTGCTTTTTTGAGCATTAAAAAACTGATTTAATCCAATCAATGTTAATCATGGTATTAGTTTAGATGTTTGACATGAAGCTTACTGAAATTTCAAAATAAAAGCCTTAAGATTGATCTGTGGCTAATGCAGCGACGCAAGGCGCTGCAATGACATTAGCTTGCATGATCATTTTCTCTCAAGTTAGGGCACTGTCTTGCGCAGCAATTAGCATTGGCATTAGCCTTTTACCTTAAATGAGATATTAGCTATTTCCCTTACTTATTTCCCATGTTTAGTGTACTGAATGGAGTATGCCAGGCTTGTGACTCTCCACATGCTATTGATTACAGTGCAGCTTTCTTTAGCATTGATGCTAATGTTTAGCACGCTGGCTCCAAACCGACGGGCACACTTTGGCAGGGCCCCGGTTAAATTTCTTCAGGAATTTTCTAGTATTGTCATTATTTTTGACAAGTAGAATAAAAATAGACCCTAGCAACTTCTTACGACAGTTATGCAACTTTTCTTCTCCGTGAATGGAAAAAGAAGTAAAGACATAAGAAATGCTTCCAGACGTACAAGAAAAAGAAAAAAAAAGCAAAAGATGTACAAGAAAAAAAAAGAACAAAGAGGACGTTGTGTATCAGAAACCAGTACCTTGAATCTAAATCAGACATGGAAGTGGATGTTAAAAGGTGACACAAAAACCTTTTAAAATCCTCTGTTTTTGGGATGTGTAAAAATAAAACCAAGCCAAGTCCCTTCCAAACTCTGGCCAGCTTTAACGTCTCCAGTACAGTTCATCTGCTGCAGAGAACAACACGAAAAGTGAAAAGGTGCAACAACCTGGTTGTGTAAGTGTGAACACTCTTAAACTAAAACTTTGTTCAAGTCCTTTTTTACTAAATTGCATTTGGGTTTTGTCAGACTTGATCAAGTTCTCCCACTGTACCCGTCAAAGGTTCAAGACTCGTTGGACGTCTCCAGCCCTCTTTCAAAGATCCCACACTTTTTATATTCTGGACTCCAACAACCTCCAGAACGTTGATTTCCTTCTTAGGAAGTCATTTTCTGGTTATTTTGTTATATTCATGGTTTTGCTGCATATCTTTTAAAAAAAAATACATTATTTTTTCATCTCCAACTCACTGTGACAGGTCATTTTTACTGCTTTTGGCAAAATGTATACCACCCTCAATATGTTTATTTTTAGTGTATTTTTGTTTTACAAGACAGTATGACCAACAAATGATTTAGTCTTTAACTTGGAAGGATCTAAAACCTGAATACGCTGTTCGTGTAGTAGCGATTTTTCGCCACCAGAGGGCATTCACTGTCAGCTGGAAGACTGAGAGTCCACACAGTGGAGAGCAAGAAAAGATGCAACGAGCCAATAAAATCCATGGAAGTCGCCAGACGACCTTTTTATTCATAGAAAGTTCAGTATCACTAGCAGAACCTTAAGGTTTTCACCAACATTCACAAACACAACTATGCAAACTTACACACAGAGATATTACAAATTCAGTAATGCACACACACAGGTGTTAACTATTGCCATAGAAAGGATTATTATTATTATTATTATTATTATTATTATTATTATTATTATTATTATTATTATCTGTAGTAGTGTGAGACTCCACTAATTGACAATCTTGTGCCGCCAAACAAAATTGAGTGTACCTATTTGAATCTATAATAATGGGTGGGGGTCTGGGGGGCCCCAGCCCTGCAGGGGTTCAAACAGCTGCAGCTCCCTGCTGACTCCACGTCATTGGGAGTTGCGCTGCAAGCTCGACTGGAACACAGGACATGATGCTTCAGCTCTTAGTGGCTCTAAGTTTTGCTGCCTATGTGAAAAATGGTAAGAGGTAATCCACCCTTTAATCCTGTATTGTTGTAAATGTCTGCAGAAAGAACCACTTGGTTTTCACTGCTTTTGAGAAACTGTAAACTCCAGTTTACAGTTTGTGATCAAACTGGGTGTTGTGATCAATGTTTTCCTCAGTCATTCTTCATTTATGGACGGTTGATTGGGTGACTTTTTTATTTTTTATTTTTCCCTCAGTGCCTATGTTTGATATGAAAGTAGCAGAAAATGTGACCCATGACCCAGAGACATTGGAAGGTAAGGTCACGTCTGTGATTTCAGTTTCAGCTGATAGTTTGGTCGATCTTGGGTAGAAAGAAAATAAAACACAGTTTTCAAGAGCGTAGGCTTTAAGGCATTTCAAGCAACTAAAGGAGACGAAGAACCAAGATCAGAACAACAAAAGAAAATCTGTTAGAATGCTTTCAAAAAGAATATAATTCCTTTTTCATTTTAAAAGGCACACTGACAAGGACATTGAAACTTCCCCCCACAAGAATCATGTCTTGCTTTTTCAAAACATTACATTTGTTCCTGAAAGTGGTCTTCCTTCATTATGCTCCCAGGTTGCATGTCTTGAAGTATTTCAAAGGGCTAAATAATGGCACAAATTTTATTGCAGAGCTGTACTTTGGAGTATTTTCCCCCCCTTAAGATCAGGAACTGTGAAATAATACATTTTAACATTTTTTTTTTTTTCCCAGAGCTTTTTTCTGACATGGCAGTGGTGGAGGGAGACATGATTTTATCGGTGAGTAAGGACAAGCAACACTTCTTTGCTCTTTAATGTGTGTGTTTTTTTTTTTTTTTTTAAACAAATTTATTTTTTTTGCTAAAACAGACACGTAAGATAATGCAATCCTGGACAAAACTGGTGTGAGTGTTGACGGAGTATGTAAGGCTCCAGGGTCAACTAAGCCTGGCTGTTAGCAAGATCTGGAGCAGGCTAGCTGCACAGGACCTATCACCATGGTAACTTACTTGTTGCCTTTTCCTTGAAACTAAAACCAGACCAACGAGATCTAGTGAAACTCATCGAGGCATTTTTCTTTAGTTTAACTGATTGCTGTCTTCACAGGTCTGGTTTCCCTCCACCCATTCATTGCCTAACAATAAACTTGCAACAGAGTTGCATAATTATACTTTACAATATTGTTAATCACATATCAAGTCTTCAGCACAGTATATGTCAAGGTTGATTTCCTTATCTCAACAGACCTTCCTGGATTTTTCCTCTAGAAAACCAACTGAACTCTTCAAAACATCACAGTGATTTTGTCTGTCACACTTTGCTACCTCTTGACAGACAGAATAGTTCAATCAACATGTAATACTGGAACAGCTGACACGCCACTCTGCTCTAGTATCTAGTGGATACTGGCGCATGTCTACTTGGAATAGACTAGTCATCCTTTCAAGTGACCTACTATTGTCCCAAGATATTTAGTATTTTTCAATGTGAAGCATGTATGTTCATAAAACAGTCTTTTAAAATTTATGCAAGAATGAATAGCCAAAAGTCACTCAAACATTCTCTTTCAAGTCCCCCCAAAAATACACATTGGCTTTACTTGGGTTTAAGAGTGTACATCAATGGTTTTGTCTTGTTTGTCAAAACCATTTATGTACACTACAGTCATGGCCAAAAGTTTTGAGAATGATTCAAATGTTAATATTTACAAAGTCTACTGCTTCAGTTTTTATAATGGCAATTTGCATATACTCCAGAATCTTATAAAGAGTGATCAGCATAGCAGCAATTAATTGCAGTCGATATTTGCCTAGAAAATGAACTTTATCCCCTAAAACACATTTCAGCTTCATTGCAGCCCTGCCTTAAAAGGACCAGCTAACATTGTTTCAGTGACTGCTCCATTAACACAGGTGTGGGTGGTGATGAGGACAGGAATGGAGGTCAATCTGTCATGATTAAGTAAGAATGACACTTTAAAAAGAAGCTGGTCCTTGGCATCATTGTTTCTCTTCTTCGAACCATGGTTATCTCTAAAGAAACACGTGCAGTCATCATCTCACTGCACAAAAATGGCCTAACAGGAAAGAGAATCGCAGCTAGAAAGATTGCACCTCAGTCAACAATCTAGCGCATCATTAAGAACTTCAAGGAGAGATGTTCCATTGTTGCCAAAAAGGCTCCAGGGTGCCCAAGAAAGACCAGCAAGCGCCAGGACCGTCTCTTAAAAGAGTTTCAGCTGCAGGTTCGGGCTACCAGCAGTGCAGAGCTTGCTCAGGAATGGCAGCAGGCAGGTGTGAGTGCATCTGCACGCACTGTGAGGCGGAGACTCTTGGAGCAAGGCCTGGTCTCAAGGAGGGCAGCAAAGAAGCCACTTATCTCCAGGAAAAACATCAGGGACAGACTGATATTCTGCAAAAGGTACAGGGAGAGGACTGCTGAGGACTGGGGTAAAGTCATTTTCTCTGATGAATCCTCTTTCCCATTGTTTGGGACATCTAGAAAACGGCTTGTTCAGAGAAGACGAGGTGAGCGCTACCACCAGTCTTGTCTCATGCCAACTGTAAAGCATCCTGAAACCATTCATGTGTGGGGTTGCTTCTCAGCTAAGGGAGTCGGCTCTCTCACAGTCTGACCTATAAACACAGCCATGAATAAAGAATGGTACCAGAATGTCCTCCAAGAGCAACTTCTCCCAACCGTCCAAGAGCAGTTTGGTGATGAACAATGGCTTTTCCAGCATGATGGAGCACCTTCCCATAAAGCAAAGGTGATATCTAACTGGCTCAGGGAACAAAACATAGAGATTTTGGGTCCATGGCCTGGAAACTCCCCTCATCTTAATCCCATTGAAAACTTGTGGTCAATCATCAAGAGAAGGGTGGACAAACGAAAACCGAGGAATTCTGACAAAATGCAAGCATTGATTGTGCAAGAATGGACTGCTATCAGTCAGGATTTGGCCTAGCAGTTGATTGAGAGCATGCCAGGGAGAATTGCAGAGGTCCTGAAGAACAGGGGTCACCACTGCAAATATTGACTTGCTGCATTAACTCATTCTGTCAATAAAATCTTTTGTTACTCATAATATGATTGCAATTGTATTTCTGTATGTGATGACAACATCTGACATACACGCATAAAAACCAGAGGGCAGCAAATCATGTGAAAATATAATATTTGTGTCATTCTCAATACTTTTGGCCATGACTGTAGATAGATTCATCCCTTGGTTTTGGTAACACCTACATGGTCTCTGATGTTCAAACAGCAACACGTCATTACGGCTGTTTGAGACCACCTCTAAACTACGTTAGAACGCATCAGACAGGAGAAGCACGCTTTGATATAAAAGTAATAGAGCTAAAACAGCTGGACAGATCACTGGGGTGGACCTGTCTGAAGTGCCACATGCAGTGGTCTTCAAAGACGTGTCTTCATATTTTGGTATTTTTCTAAGGTAATTAATTTCTTCTTTGTGGCTTTAGTTTCTTCTGATTATGTTGTGATTGATTATGTTGAACAGTGACTTTGTGGTTGTCTTTGTGGTTTCACTTTTACACATGACATTAACGGACCGGAGGAGACGAGATAACGAGCAACAGGTAGCAATTATCTCGCTTTCTCAACAGGGGCGCTGGCACCAGCAGGGAACACAGAACCTTCATTGATCAGCATTTTTCCCTTTTCTTTAAAAATAAATAAATAAATAAAAATTTCAACCTGGATATGATTATTGCTGTTTTTTTATTTGCCCAATCCCAACAGTTTAGACAAGCAGACCAGTGTGTCTGGTGCCTTTACCACAGATGTCTTTCCATCCAGACTGGACATTTCCAGTTTTTATTTTGTTATAATTCCAGCTTTCAGAACCACACAGGAGGTGGAAGAATGGGCCAGAACATCTGAGCTCAACATCTGAGGACCTGAGAAAACTCAGTGTTTTGTTTACAAATGTCTTTCATTTGTAAGAGTCCTGTCACTGATTTAATACATTTTAAATGGCAATTGAGTTGGGCCATTATTTTAGGAAGGGAACGATTTTTGCTTCAGTGTCATTAAAAAAAAAAATCTTTAGCAGGTCAGATTTTTAGAACGCAACTTTGTCCTCCCGACCGCATGGTGGCAGCAATGCTCCAAGAAACCGGCAGCAATGGAACAAAGCAGAGGAAGACCAGCGGTTTGTTTGTTTACATGGTTGAAGCTAATGCTAATGACGCAGCTATAGCTCCAGCTACATCGGCTGTCTCTCTCTACCTGTCGCCGGAGAGCTGGACTGTGGCGGTCTGTGTCTCCTGGTCCAGTTTGTCCAGCGGTTGTGAATAAAGGCGGAGTTCCGGAGGGTGACAGCAGCCATGGCTCAGCAGAGAGGAGTCAACAGCCTCCAGTTCAACCAGGACCAAAGTAAGCTTCACCCTGGTCCCGCTTACTTTAGTAAAAAAAAAAAAAAAAAAAAAAAAAAAAACTTCGTCAGTGAGGCGAAGTTTTACAATAACACAGTTTCGCAGGTGAAGGGATGAGTTCCAGTAGGAGAGCAGAGAGGAACCACCGCGGACATCCAGGCCTGCTGCTGCTCTGCTCTCTACGTCAGCAGCTGTTGGTGTTTGGAGACTTATTCATCTAATTGTCACATTTTTGTTTTATGGGACTAATTTTGAAAATGAAAATATGCAATGTCCTTCCTGATTGTATTTGCTGATCCAGCAAACAAGAACAAACACTAATAATTCATACTTTCTATATTCCTTTATTATATGTTCTCCATGATGGATGGTCATGTATTATTCCTCTCAGTTCGTGTTTATTTATATTTATAAATGTCTCAGACGCTTTGTAAGAAAGACAGATCTGATATAAATGACATACTGTGAGCCAGGAGAACTTTCTGTGGAAAAGTAACTTCTATGAGAGGAAATGCAGTTAAAGATCACAGCTCTCAGTCACTGGTTCATCTGGAAATCAGACAAATAAAGACACAGATGAATAAAGAATCACTGAGCCAAGAGCGCTTTCTGTTGAGAGGAAAAGAAATATTTAAACTAATCCATAACAGTTGGAAAGGTCCAATCAAGTTGATATAATTAAACTTTGTTTAAATATGTTTGTATTTTCTGGACTGTGGTACTGAAATCTGGCTTCTAGGGCTTAATGAGATTTATGTGAAAATGTTAAAAACCACCTTATTTTTGCTTAATCTACCCAGGTTACTGTAGTTCTCCTTTCTAATCCAAAGATGAAAAGTGTTTGCAATAATAACAGCCAAATCTTTGGGTAATGCTCTCAGGTGAATAAAATATTTTGCTGACCAAAACAAGATGTCTTCATAAACATAATTTACCGTTCAGCAAAATTTCTTACTGTGACAGATCTACTAATTCATGTACCTAAACATTGAATTTCTGTTTTTCTGTGAAGTTTTTTGATGTATTGTGGATTTAATCACAAATATTCTCAAACCTAAGGCGCTAACTTTAACTTAACCGTACATATGTATATAATTTTTGAAGATTATGTTACATTCTTCTGATCTGTTTGGGTCAGGTGACTAACAAAATGTTACATCCCCCCATCAGTCGAAGTTAAAACTGTTATATGCAACATTAATTGACAATTCACACAATGACCATGTGTAAGGCTAACAATGTTGTGTGAAAAGTTGCCTATTTTCGACCCTCTTTACCTTCCGTAGAAGCCACTTTGCTTGAGAATGATGTTGAATGTTTGGAAACAGTATCAACTCCAACATTTAATGGATGCATTGTGAGAACAGCTGAAGGCTCTCCTGACAGAAAGCTTTCAGAACTAACAAACGCATGAAGTTTGAACTGTTTTGTCGTCTGCAGGCTGTTTCTGCTGTGCAATGGAGACGGGGGTGAAAATCTACAACGTGGAGCCGCTGATGGAGAAGGGCCACCTGGGTGAGTCCTGGTGTAGGTGGCTGATGAGGCGCCTGCCATCACTCCGCTGCTTTAATGAGAGTTTTTATCAGCCAATCAACAAACCTGTGGCCTGTTAGTGACTGGAAATAAATGCTTTGCAGTAGAGGTGGGCGATGCGGCATGGTCTGGTATCATCTGATACTGATACTGATACTTTATATTACTTAAGTCTGATATATCAGAGTTCTGACATTTAGCCATTTTTATGATTTATCAATTTATTTTCCAGCAAAATTTATGACAGGCCTACATATTAACAACATAAACAAAAACAATAGAAAAACAAAACAAATTTGTCTACATCGTTTCCTGAATATAGTACAAAAATATAGAATTTCAGAGACAAACACTTTTTTTTCTGCGGTAGAGTTCAGGAAATACAACATAGAAATATGAAAGTTTGTTGGTGAATCTGTAACTAAAGTATACATTTTATCTACAACATGCTGTCAGTATTATTGATGTTTTCGGTGGCTCCGCCCTCCTCTGGTTTCCAGCTTAGGCGATGAGGCAGAGAGAAAATGTGATGCTGAATGAGATAAAGACCTCTGTCGTCATGACAACAACAGTTAGTTTGTCCTGGTTGAGTGTTTGTGTCGTTGCAGACCATGAGCAGGTGGGCAGTGTGGCGCTGTGCTCCATGCTGCATCGCTCCAACCTGCTGGCTTTGGTTGGAGGAGGAGTCAATCCCAAATTCTCTGAAATCTCCGGTGCGTCGGCTTCTCCAGAATGTTCTTTTATTTTTTTTATAATCAGCCTGACCTGTCTTTACGTATGCTGTGCCTGCTGTAGATATTTAGCTTGGTAAAGCAGAGATTGTTCTTTTTGGTTTCCACACCAAACAATATAATAATTACAGCACAAACTGTTTCAGGCGTCCACCCATTATCAGACGCCTTTGTCCCTGGTGGGATCACCGGAACGACAGACATGTTTTTGGATTGTGGGCGTACCCACACAGGGAGAACATGCAAACTCCATGCAGAAAGACCAGGGCTGGGAATTGAACCCAGGGCCTTCTTGCTGCAAGGCAGCAGTGCTACCAACTGTGCCACTGTGCGTTTTGATGCGGCTACGTCAGCCATATCAAAACTAAAAACAAAACAAAGATAAAAATAAAAATAAAACAGTTTTGTTTGGTATTGAAAGCGTGTCTGTTGTAGGTGGGTCACACCTACGGTGAGAATAGAACATGTGTTTCTCATTCATTGAACTCTTGAGCATCACTCTCATTTGCTCTCCTCTGGTTTAAGTTCTGATCTGGGATGATGCTCGAGAGTCCCGAGACCCAAAGGACAAGCTGGTGCTGGAGTTCACCTTCACCAAACCGGTTCTGGCCGTTCGCATGAGGCACGACAAGTGAGTTTCCTCTGACCACTCTTACCCGTCCCCATCCAGCCGCACGGATCCACTGATCATGAGATCGCCTGTTGTCGTAGGATCATCATCGTGTTGAAGAACAAGATCTTCGTTTACAGTTTCCCAGACAATCCCGTCAAGCTTTTTGAATTCGACACCAGAGACAACTCAAAGGGTGAAACTCTTTCCTATTCTGTAGCTTCTATGTTTCTCCTCTTATTGTCTTACTTCTTAACAGCATTTCTCTCTGTCCTGCAGGTATCTGTGACCTGTGTCCCAGTCTGGAGAAACAGCTCTTGGTATTCCCAGGTCACAAATGCGGCAGTTTGCAGCTGGTTGTAAGTACCAGACCTGAGGGAGGACGAGTGTGTCTGACTGTTGTTCTGACCAACAAGCTGGCACGTCTCGTCTCTTTCAGGACTTGTCCAACACCAAGCCCGGCACGTCGTCGGCGCCGTTCACCATCAACGCCCACCAGAGCGAGATCGCCTGCGTGGCGCTGAACCAGCCAGGCAGCGTGGCGGCGTCAGCGTCCCGCAAAGGAACCCTGATCCGACTGTTTGACACCACAACCAGAGACAAGCTGGTGGAGCTGCGTAGAGGCACCGACCCGGCCACGCTCTACTGGTACTTACTGCAGCACACATCACATCAAATCAGATCACATCACATCACATCAAATCAGATCACATCAGATCACATCACATCAGATCACATCAGATCACATCAGATCACATCACATCACATCAGATCACATCACATCACATCAGATCACATCACATCACATCAGATCACATCAGATCACATCAGATCAGAGTGGAAGGTGGATGTAGTTTGGATCTTTGGTCCAGGCCTTCATTTAGTATTTTTACAGTCAGTGTCCTACTGGAAAGAAACCCAAAACTTGGGTCACAATGTTTATTATACACTAAAGACATTTATCCCTCATACTGACCAAATGTATCTAAAGAAAGGGGAAAAAAAAGTTTTAGCTAAGTTTTCTGGCATTTAGCAAAGAGAAATAATTCTGGTGAAAGAAAGAAACAAGAAGGATTTGGTCTGATAAAAAAAAATGTCTGTGTTCTTATTGGATGTATGTAAATATCTGGATTCAACTGCATCAACCATTTTCCTGTCCCTGTTGAAGAAAAGTATCTCCACAGCATGATGGTGCGTTCAGTTCAGGGTCATTTCTGCCAGGACATTAAGAACACAAAAATCAAATTAGTTGCAACATCTTATTCAATTCAAAACTGCTGGATTTGTCCCAAAGGGAAATAAAACCGTATAACTTATTATTAGCCTTAAGAGTTATTGTTAGTTTTGCAGTGAATCAGAAGAGGTTTCTGATTGACAGTTTGTCAACTCGTATTAGGGCCATTGCAGACAGAAAAAAAGTAAATTTCTGCAAAATAATTATGAAATTTTGAGAATTTCACACATTTTCTGAAAAAAAAAAAACATGGAAATTCTTCTAGAAAAAGTTTGAGATTAATCTCAAAAGGTTATTTCTAGCAATTTTTCCACCTTCCAAGCTCAGAAATGTCCTTGCTTTTTTTCCTCTAGAAGATTTGTTTTTTGGTGGAAATGTACTCTTTTTTTTTTTTTTTTTTAGAGACAATCATATTAGTTTCTAAAATACACCATCGTACAAAGTAGCATTTTGTTAGATTGTTAGGCGGTTTTTGAAAAAGTAAACAACGTTTTTGCGTTCAGCGTAAAGTTAAGACTTATCAACCATGTGAAACTTGTGACCGGCGCAGCACATAGACGCCGCCGGCTTCCATCCGTTGACGCGTTCCTCGTTTTCTCTCTTTCAGCATCAACTTCAGCCACGACTCGTCCTTCCTGTGCGCTTCCAGCGACAAAGGCACCGTCCACATCTTCGCTCTGAAGGACACCAAACTGAACCGACGCTCGGCGTAAGACCTGTGCCTGCTCACGTCCTCTCACTGCTGCCGCGAGCTGAACGCGTCTCTCTCCCTGCAGCCTGGCCCGTGTCGGGAAGGTGGGCCCTGTGATCGGTCAGTACGTGGACAGCCAGTGGTCGCTGGCCAGCTTCACCGTGCCTGCTGAGTGCGCCTGCATATGTGCTTTTGGAAAAAACACATCCAAGAACGTGAACTCGGTCATCGGTGAGGAAACCTGCTGCTGCGCCTGGGCCGCATATCGTGACGCCCTTAAACGTGGCGTTTCCTGCATGTTACATGATGCAGGGAATTAGAATGAAGCTCAGTAAATGTTATTGAAAAAATGGAGCAGTATTGTAATAAGAAGATATACAATAAAATCTTTGTTGGTAGGATCTTATTTCTACCAATCAGTGCTGCAGGTAATGATTATGTTAGTAATGCAATCAATTACTATTGATCATTCAGATGATTAACTGGTTAAAAAATCAGCCACATTCTGCAGATTTTTTTTTATTTGACCATGTCAGGCTTTTTTATACAATATTAGAAATGCGTCAAAATTTGTACATGTGAAAATAATAGAATTTTTAAGAAAGTAAAAGATTTTATTGTCTAAAGTGTTCACTAAGCATTCCCTTAGTGAACACTTTATCATTTACAAAAGTCGCTGTTTAATTTTTGTATTAACAGCTAATGATTATATGGCAAGAGGTGGCTAATAGATTTTGTTTTACACAATTTGAATCAGGTGAAGCTAAAACTATGACTTCATGAGTTCTGGGTAGAACATACTTGCAGACGAAGGATTTATTTATTTATTTTGTTATCTCGAATGCAAATGTTCCATAGTTTTGTGCAGGTTTGGCCTTACTACTGCTCTGAGTGTGCTATTCTTTCAGCAAATGTTCTTATTTGAGTCTGTATAATCCAGTGAAAGATTTATCGATTACTAAATAAGTCAAAGATTATTTCAATAATTGATTAATCACAATTAACCATTTCAGCCCTAATACAAATACTCCTATCCAGCAGCCTGGAGCTTTTTATGCTTGACATTAGTGAGACTGACAGGCAGGAGGCGCTGTAACCTGATACGGTTGCCTTCTTTAAACACTTCTAGCAAAAGCCAGTCTTAGCTTTAACATCATCATCCTGTACTGCAGCTTCACTTCTACATCCTGACAGAAAAAAATATGTATTAAAAGTCTGTTAACTTCCTTCTCTAAGCTCATATTTCTCCAATAATTTTGAGCATCACCATAGTTTTCTATCCTTGCCTTCTCGTGCCGTCTGTAAAGCCACCTCTCTGTTCTGCAGCCATCTGTGTCGATGGGACCTTCCACAAGTACGTCTTCACACCGGATGGAAACTGCAATCGAGAAGCCTTCGACGTGTACCTGGACATCTGTGACGACGATGACTTCTGAGAGGGAGGAAGGCAGAGGGACGAGACTGACCTGAGGAGACCGCTGTGGTCTGGTGATGGAAAAGACCATCGCAGATCAACCGACTCGGCTGCAGCCTGTTTTATCAGCGTTTTAATCAGTTGTATTTACAATGAGCAGCTCAGTCGGTCAAATGCAGCCCAACTTACCTGGATGATGAGCAACACATGACTAATGTACAGGATTTATGGAAGCTTACGGTGAAGTCTGACTAAAATTAGTTTTATGAAAACTTTGTTTCTTTTATTATAAGTAATAAATGGACCTTTTCTTCATACGTTGCTGCATATGTCGCTGTTTATCATTTGGCATTTATGTTAAAATTTCAGTGTATGTTTTGCATTGTTAGTACGACACTTAGTTGCGATGTATCAGAGGAATATTTTGGATTTGTCAAAGTAAGGTTCTGTAGTGTTTTCATACTATATTTCCACCAGGAAAGAAAAAATAAAACCCAGGAAGCCATAATTATGAGAATAATAGCTATAATGTCAACTTTGAGTCATAGTTATAAGTGTGACCTTGAGAGTCACAATTATAACCCTTACTATTATTATAATAACTTGGAATTATGACTTCCTTGCTACAGTGTTATTCCCTCAGCAAAACCCTACCTGAAGTGTTGCTTTGATTATTTCTGGCATGTTTGAGAAATCCTAAAATCTCCCATGGCAACCATTTGGTGTGCCTAAAGTCTAGGTCTTTTCTACAAAGATCCTCCTCCAGTCGAGCTTCAGCGCCACAGAGTAGCCCAGCCCCGCTCAGCTCCTTCAGACTAGCCAGCAGCAATTAGCAAACACCTACATTTAAACAAAGTTTACAGCTCAAGACTTTGACATCAATAACGCAACAATCAGTAAAACATTAATGTAAGAATAACTACTGGTCAGAATCTATATCTAACAGTGCTGGAGGCTACTTAGTTATGGCTTTTTCAGTTGTGTTCATTAATCTGTTATATTTTACAGAGTTAATGAGCCAAATGCTTTAGAGCCCCAAAGAACTGGAAAGCAATATAAAGTCTTCAGATAATAAAACATCTCTAAAGGGATGTTATGTTTTTTCCAGGTATATAGTGCCATTTTATAGCTCAATGAAGTAATGTTAACTTCAGTTGGTATAAAAATGCTACATATATATTGTAGCATGAAAAAAAAATAAAAGCTGGCTTTGCAATTTGACACTTTGAAATCTTCTCTTTCATCAAGATTAAATGAACAAGTATGAAGCAAAAGCAAAACACAAAACATACAGAGAGGACTTTTACGATGTTTTATTAGAAAGAATGAAGCAGATAGATTAAGGTGACTCATTGTGTGGCAGAAAACGTGACAAACACTATGCAAGTCCATGTAAATATATTAAACCTAGAAAGTTTTCAAACTGATCACCTGGCTTAAGTCTTATTATACATACAATTCACATTGTTGTTTTGATAACCTGAATTAAGTGCTGCAGGGACAAGGATACAACGTAAAATCGACTTACAGTCTGGTTATTGTAAATGATAAATGTGGTGTTTTAGATAGAAATAACAACCAAACTCAAAAAAATACTTGACCCAACCAAATTCATTCAAACTTACTTTCTTTACTGTGTAACTCTGTGGAATTTCACAAAAATATGCTGAACACAATCAGTTCAGAAAAGCACTACAATGAGCAAGAAATATCCAGAATAGCGATTAATGTACAAGCGTCTGAATATGAAACGATCCTAAAGTGGTTTCTCAACTGCAGTCTGCTGGAGCTGTTGTGAAGAACTGAAAGGCACGTCACATTTATCAAAGCTGACATGTTCTCTGTTCGTTTTAAGGACGAACAGAGAACACTCTGTTCGTCCTTAAAACGAACAGAGTGTTTGACATGGTACACCGCACCGTGTGAGCTTCAGATCCCCTCATGTCTTCATGTGTCGCCATTGGAAACACAGTCAGCTTAAGGCCACCCTGCTCCTGATCCAAGATGTCAGCTCAGTGACTGACATGGCAACTCTAGTCAGCTGCAGACGTTCTCACTGGCGCAATGCCAGCAAAAGCAAAACTGCAATCATCCTGCACTTTTACACATTTACATACATTACAAACGATATTGATGTTATTTTGGTTACTAAAATGTTTTCTGCTTTCTTGGTCATCGTCATTTTGGCTTCATGGAAGTTTTTTGTTTTTTTCCTTTTTTTGAAAGAGGCGCTGATCCATTTTTAGCACAATAGTAACCAATTCAGTTCAGTTCTTAGCTGACCTTCGGCTCCATTAGTTTGTGTTGCTGCAAAAGGTTCTAGAGGAGGACTTGAATGATGAGGAAGAAAACGGTGAAGACAACATGCTTTGGTCCATAAATTATCTTTCTTGGCAGTTATATATTTTAGAGAACGTGATGGTAGCTCCGAGGCCAAATGTCCACAGTGTAACCTCTACGTTTCGCTAACCATTCTCCTTCCATAGAACTAAGTGAATGCTATGGTCGGGCATGCTGGTGGCAAATACCAGTCCAGAGTCATTGCCCCCATCCAGGCCGTTCAGCCACGAGGTGACGCCTGCCAGGAAGCTGGATCCTCGTTTGGATTTCCTGTACGCTGGAAGAGGCCAGCGGCCTGAGATAGACTCTGTCCTCAGGTCCATGACATACAGGAAGTGGTTATCAAAAAGGAGAGCAAACACCTTGCCGAAGCTTAGCAGGGACAGGTTGGCTGGATCCTCCATCTTTATTACTCTGAGGAAAGAAGAACAGAGTTGTAAGGATTAGAGTGACATTGCCTGAGTGTCCATTAACAACAGAACCGCACAAGTTGAAAATAAATTTGCTTAATAGAAATACACCAAACTGGAAAAAAACCAGGCGGGTTTTCAGCCGAATTGAAACATAAATATTCAGAAAAACTGCAATGAACGCACTTTTTTTCACATCACATCATCGTGTGACAAAAGATGATTTGTTTTTGTTTTCTTAGACAATGTGGGTCAATATGCTCCACCAGAGCTCTCACAGCGTCACAGTTCAGAAAATGTTGTGCGTCATTCTGACATCATGAGTTCAAAACTTTTCTGGAAAATCGCAGTCCACAAAACACCTCATACAACAGCTGCTCCCAAGTCGCCAGAGCTAAATCACTACAAAACACCAAAGATTGGAACTTCCAAAAAAAAGCCACTAACACTCAGTATGCTAACTTTAATATCAACCATTATAAACTTAGTAAAAACCATAGTACAAGACTGATGCACCTGATTTTAAGAACTACAAACTAACCATGAGTACTGCAGTACATTTAATCAGTATGAATACTGTTGAACATATTTTTCTGTTCTATGATATTCCTCTGTTTCCTGCTGTATGATATTCTGTTGTAAAATGTTTTGATGTTTTCTAAACATTAAAACATTCACGCCTCTGCTAAAAATGAGAATTTGTCCTCAATCGATTTAGTTGGATGAATAAAGATAGTGTTGAACTGACGTGACGTTCTGAACATTTTACCTCAGAATTTCAAAACTGGCAAAATCCCACTGATAGACTCCCAGGTCAGAGCTGCAGACGATGTAACGACCATCAAACTGCAGGCGAGGCTGAAGGCTGATGCTGCGGTCCTCCGACACCGACAGCGTCTTCAAACACTTGCAGTTGATTTCTCTTCCTAAAGGCCAAACCTGCAGAGTGAGCAAAGCATTCAGTTTCATCCTGTGCTGAGAAAACGTCCAATGAAAAGATGATTTCTAGTAGGGTGAGAACTTTACCTTGATTTCATACTTATCAGCACTTAGCAGGATATAATCTCCAGGACTGTGAACCATTGATTCTACTTCACTCCTCTGCAAGATCACCTGATGGAGACCACAGCAGAGGGAGAGCAAACAGTGAGAGTCGGCGTTACCAACAGTAAAACACGATCTGTCAGCATGCTGACCTCACCTTAGTGACCCACTCGGTGTGTCCAGTGAGCGTGTTGAGGCAGGCGCCGGCAGACAGAGACCAGACCTTCACCGAGAAGTCTGCAGAACCGCTGACCAGCACATCCAGTTCATCGTTGTAGTCCACACTAAAGACTGTACACACACACACAGAGACAGTGACCATGGTTGTGCATCACCCTGAGTCTCTTACACAATGTAGGAAAAACTGGAACATGATTGATATATGTCAATGTCAAGGCAGGAGAGGTTTCTAAATCACGCAAACATTTTGTAGTTTCAGCATTTATTCACATCAGCCATGTTTAGTACGCTTTAGTCCCACTCCAGTCAGTTTGCTTAGAAAGTTCAGTTCATTTACAGAAGTGCGATTGTGCAAATTCTCAAGTTTCTATTGCATTTTTTAGTAGTTATTTTCCCCCTCACCCACCTCAAAAATACAAAACTAAACTAACGTCTAAGGCATTGCAAACTCCAGATGGACCTTTGGTCAGCGTTCATACTGACCTGCTCCAGTGTGGCCCCGGAACTGCTGGATCTTAGCCCCTGTGCTCCATTCCCAGCATGCAATAGTGTTATCAAAGGACCCGGTCACTAGCTTCTGCTCATCAAATTTCACCGTGGCACATGTGTGTGTCTGAATTCCATAAATACACTGTCCAGTTCGCACGTCCCATAATTTGGCAGAGAGGTCATCAGACCCTGCAACAGGAGACAAGCATGACGACAGCAGGCAGGGTCACGTTCTCCACAGAGTCACAGAGGAACTAACGCAGGCAGAGTCAGAGCCAGTGAAAGGTACCTGTGCAGAGCAGGCCGTCCTTGTAGTACAGGGCGTAGACTCGGGCACTGTGGCCAATCAGGGACGACGTCTCAAAGGCTTCCTGGTCCTTCAGCTGCATCATACGTAGTTTAGCTTTTAGGTAGACGCCCTTCCAGTGGGCTGCATCCTGAATGGATTCATCGATCCGCCAGCCAAGCTCCCGACACACACTCTGCCAAACCTCTGTGCACGAGCTGATCACCTACACACCACACACGCACACACACACACACACACACACACACACACACACACACACACACACACACACACACACACACACACACACACACACACACACACACACACACACACACCTAAATAGCTTTAATATTTGCTACTGGGAGTTAACTTGCTTCACAGCGAATTCAACTAATAAGATTCATGATAGATTTCATTACAGTTCTATGGAAATATTATCTTTGTATTATTATCATTTGATGCTGAGTGACCCAACACAAAGTTATGCAAGTTCCTGAAGCAATTCTGTAATTGATTATTTTTTTTATTTTCTGATTAATCAAGAAGAGAATTATAGAAAAAGAAATGTTGGTAAGATTTTATTTGACGGGTTGTGAATAAGACCATCATAAACAAACCCGGATTTCAGCCCGGGGCCCCGGCGCCTCAGGGGCCCATGAAAGATGCTTTGCATTTTTGTGAATGAATAAGTTCAGAATATCTTAATAATATCACTGGTTAAGAGGATTTCAGCACTGTTGTTGAAAAGATGTCTAATTTGTTCTAGCAAATGTCCATCATGAATACTTGATTATTATTGGTCCAAATTGGAGGCTTCTTAAGCTTTGGGGCGGAGCTTCAGGGAGTCATTTCTCAGGATGGCGGAGAACAGAATGAATGACAGCGGAACGCAGGAACAAAAGAAAAAGAAGAGCGCGACCAAAATGTCAAGTTAACTGCCAGTCTACCATTCTGACAGTGTGCAGCAAGGGACATTTTTGGAATGGTATTAAAATAAATGCTGAATTAAGATCACTTTCTTTTTTCCTTATTTGTTTTTGTTCTTTTTTTCAGGTGACCACAATGAATTGAGTCATCAACCACTATGAGATTGTCCAGAAGAGATTCACCAAGTTTGAATTCATGAAAAGGTTTTCACCATGTTATCCAATGACCACAACCATTGCAAGTACAGCTATGATTTCTGAGCATTTCCAGACACCGTTAAAGATCTGCTTCCAGGAAATGAAGACAACAAGAAGACCTCCCTGTTTTCAGACAGTTACAGGAAGGCTGGAATGAAGGAGATATCTGACTGCTGAAAGAACCCATTTTCTTAAATTAAAGAATAAGTAAATCTTTTTCAATCACTGTTTCAGAGTTACAATATACATACCAGAAGTTAAACCCTGTGAAGAACCAGTCATCTTTTCTTTTATTCCAATGTACAAATGGTTTGTTCTACAGCTATGATGGTAGTTATAAGTAGTTCAGTGTTTTCCACTTCACTTGAGGTAAGACTTCATATCAATGACCCCGTTAGCATAGCATTTGACACTGTAACAACACTTAATGACGTCTTCATAACTGGGCTCCACTTGATATTAGAGGAATTATTAAATCATTTGACAGTGTAATAAAGCTTAATGAACTCTTTATTGTTGCTCCTACTTGTTTCGCTTTATTTCAGGTAGAGGAAATATTAATTACTGTTTTGACAGTGTAATCTTAATGACACTTAATGACATTATTATGATTACTATTATGACATTTGATGATTCAATGTATATTACAATTCAATGTTATTGCTCCATGTACTGTGATGGACTGCAGCCTGCCTGTTGTATCATGTTACACTACATGAGCTCAGGACCTTTACCTTATTCCACTGTTTGCAGACCAAGCAGCAGGTGAGCAGGGTCTGAGGATCCAGCCACCGCAGCAGGTAGAAGGCCAGCTCGAGGGGAAGGAGGCGCAGGAAATCCCGTTTCAGCAGCGTCTCCAGGCCGTTGGACAGGTGACGGAGCTGGGCGGCGCCGCTCAGAGAAATGAGCTGATCCAGACACTGGTTACGCTGCTGGTCGCTAAGAGAAAGGAAGGTGGCAGAGACCGACTCCAGCCACCCCTCAAAGGCCGTTTTGTCCATGGGCACATGACCAGCAACACCTGCAAGAGCAAGGAGTCCAAAGCATGACTTTCAGTTATTTGTTTACTGAATTAAGGATTTATTTTTGCTCATGTGGAAAAAGTAGATACATATGACTTCCTTTAGTATTTAAACTGAAACCAGCAGAATCTGAAATGTAAATGTTCAGTGTTGGAGCCGAGTTCTCAAACCCTCAGTTCCTCTAGCAGAATCTGACTCAGGTTCTGCTGGAGGTTTCTTTCTGTTAAAGGACAGCTTGCTTTTTTCCCCACTGTTGCTACATGCATGCTCAGTATGATTATGAAAACACAATTTTCATTTTCTCTCTGCCATCTCCCATATTATTTTACATTTTCTACTCACTTCATATTCCAGCAGCAACTCTGCATTTTAGTTTGCAAGCAGAACATTTAAACTGCTGGATATCATAGTGTTTACATTCAAATACATGAATAAAATCGACCAACTTCAGAGAAAATATTAAAGGAACTTCCCCTTTAAGCGTCTCCTTGGATACGAGGTGAGAGTAACTCTTTCATTAAAGCTGTTTTAAAAGATATTAGCTGGTAAAGTTAAAATATTTCTCTACATTTTTGTGTTCACAAGAAGCAACAAACCAATTCATAGTAAATTAAAAGGAGCTTGATCATTTTTATTTGTGTAATTGTTTGTTCTCGGGTTTCTCTCTTTCTACCAAAGTCTGAATGAGAAAGGCTTCAGTCCGATGCTTTGGCCTCAACTAAACCTTCTGAGAAGGACAATGTTGACAGAGACAACAATTTCTTGTTATCAAACACTTTATCAGTGTTTGATAAAACACTGATACCTGGACTGTCCAGGTATCAGTGTCCAACAGAACTAAACCAATGTGCCAAAAATGTGAGAAAGGTTGTGATCTCTAACATTAGTTCAACATCCATGTGATTTTTCTCCTTCTCTTTGCATAAACATGTATTATTTCTTTCTGTAAAGGGGATGATTTTCTAAATCCACAAAATAGAACCAATCATTACGTTTCTGTATACTCCAGAAACATAATGATCCAAAATGAAAATGTGCTTCAACCGTTGTTACAAAACAAATGAAAACGCTCTGCCAAAAAGATAGAGAGGCAGAACAAAGTCAACAGTTTAGATGAGAGGATTTATTCTGTGATATTTGACCTTGCAGGAGCCAGATTAGATTAGCTGAACGAGATCATCGATTTTTCAAAAGTTGTATAAGTTGTGAGGTCAACAAAGAAGGACGGCGACAAAATAGCATGATCGTCCAATAACAGGTGCATCTGCGTTTAGCTTTAAATGTGCAAAGTGACAGCCAAGAAGGTTCTGTAAAGTCCTGCTCTGTTGTCATCAGACAATAAATTAGATTCCATTTCGCTGAAGCTGGGTTCTGCAGCAGCTTGCAGGACACACACCGCTGCAGCTGACAGGTAGCAGCTCGCCTAACTTCATTTCTTCATTTCTGAATCAAAAGCTCCTGCTCCTGTCAGAGGAGCAAATTCACTCACCCTGACTGACATGAAGGTGCATCGACAGATACACTCACTTTGTTCGGATTCTGCACCTGAAACAACTTTATAGTCCATAAACGTTCTCAGCAACACCTCACATATAGCAACTTAGCGATGTCTGTTGCCGTGTTACTCACGTTATGTGCAAAATAGTTATCATGGGTCGTATTGCCACTACAGTCAGTTTAATTACAACACGCTTAGGTTTAACATTTCCACCAACCTGTAAGTTGCAGGAAGCTTTTCTTCGCCTCTTTCCTTGTTTAGTCAGTAGCAGCGTTAGCTTCCATAAGCTAACCTGCCAAACTAATTACACTGTCCACGTAACATAGCCCCCTAGCTTCTGAGCGCGAGCTACCAGACACAGTGCATTTGATTGTTTAATGCTTACATGCAACGGTTTTGACCTAAACGTCTTATTCGCATTTTGAAAACAGGAAAACCAGCAGGGAGTAGACAAGGATATCAGTATTTGACAGCATGAAAACCAGCCGATAATACAAACGCATCATCCGCTCCAAAGTGTTGAATAAGCCCTGCGCGATGTCTTAAAGGATGTATGTGAAGCAAACTACTCTCTGATAACTGAAATTTGTTTGTAGCTTGTTAATTTTTTAGTAGAGTTTCATTTGATTTTTCATAGTCAAGTAATAAACCATAGATTCATTTCATTTTCTTGTAAATTATTTGCCTGTACGACGAAACTACGGACATAATTTAACATAGTTTGCAGGTATCTAACTTCCGGTGTTACACAAATAGCGTAACGGAGTGAAATATGGATGAAAAACATGACCGGGGTGGGTTTCCTTTTGTTAGGCTCCCACAAGTTGCTTTCTGTTGTGAGGCAATCGATGCTTGATTGGGAAAAGCCTGCAAAGGAACAGGGGACAGATATTTCTGACAACAGATTCTATGTCTTAAAAAATCTTGATCTGAAAAATATTGCAACAGGGCCGAGCACAATTTGAGCTTCATGTCTCTCAATAAATGGGGGCTCAGAAATAGTTGAATGACACCTGCATTATTAAAAGTTATTCAAAATTCAGTTAAGTCAGTGAGGTTTTATTCTGTCCTCTGTCTCAACTAGAGGTTTTAAACGAATGTGGAATAAAAAAAATCACACTTTTCAATTGATGCTGCTGTAGAAATAAATAAATAAATTAATTAATTAAACTAAAAGATAAATTGCTTGTGCTTATATGACACTTTATCAAGTCTGTAGGACTCCAAAGCATTTCACAGTGAGTCATTCAGCAGTTTACAAGCCAGTGGTGGCATAGGTTACTGGATAATAGCCACAGCTGCCCTTGGGAAACCAGCAAGGAGTAGACAAGGGGCAGTTTGACAGAGGTGAGGCTGTCATGCACCAGTGGTAACAGATGAAGTGCCTTGCCCGAGGACACAATGACAAAGGCTGACAGAGCGGGAATTGAACCGATATTCCACCAATCGAGGGATGAACTTCTTCTACCGTCACCATCATTGACAGAAAAAGTAATTTGGTAAATTAGATGTTGAGAATAGTTTTTGTAATATTTTAAAATAGCTAAATGATATATTTAAATATTCTTTTCCATCTGAATTTCTGCTTGACAACACCTTCTTTTTAAGTAAGAGAAATCTGTTTCCCAGTCTAATTATTTTCTAAGTTGATATTGGTCTTTTTTTTTTTTTCAACTATATAGATCCTGAAAGCAAATTCATTTATTTTATATTTTTGTGTCATTAGTCACAAATATGATATCATATGATCTCTATCGACTACTCCCCCCACCCCGACTTTCGGGATGGTTTGACTAGGGAGTCGAAGTGTGCACTGGCCGCCGCACGCCGTCCGCAGCTCCCCCGTCCTCTGGTCGCACCCAAGAATATCTAGCGTGGGGTTAAATCTTCCTGTTTTAGAAGCTGCAAAAATCTATGCTGACTAAAATTGAAATAACTTTGAAATAACTTTGAAATAACTTCTCAAAACAGATGCTAAATAATTTTGGAGCTAAGTTGCTAACAATAGCTAAAAGTCATAAAATTATCTAAACATGAATTAAAAAACAGATAGATCACAGTAAAGCTTGAATCAAAATGAGAAAACCAACTATAAACTACAGATAAACAGGATAAAATCATGAATAAAAACCGGTAAAAAGCATTATGTGTGACACGACTGTCTTCCAAAGAGAAGCTGAAAAAAATCTATGCTATCAGTAAAACTGAAAATACTTCTCAAAACAGATGCTAAATTATTTTGGAGCTAAGTTGCTAACAATAGCTATGAATAAAGGTCATAAAATAATCTAAACATGAATGAAAAACAGCTAAATCCCAGTAAAGCCTGAATTAAAATGAGAAAACCAACTATAAAAATCAGATAAACAGTATTAAATTATGAATAAAAGGTAAAAAGCATTATTAAGACATAATAATGTGTCAGACTTCTATTTTTGCTTTAATGTTATAGTTGAACGTTTTAGATAATTCAAAAATGTCAATATCAGACAAAGATAACATGTATGCATATAAAATGCAACTTTCCAAATGATTTCATTAGTCCATCAACCCATTCATTTATCTACAACTTATGGCAATCATTGGGCAAGAGGTACACCCTGACAACACAGAAAGACAGAAAAACAACAGTCTCTCTCTCTCTCTCTCTCTCTCTCTCTCTCTCTCTTTCTCACACACAGATTTGTTTAATTGTTTCTCTTAAAAGAGGGTTTTTGAAGATTTTTTTGTATTATACGTCTCAGAATGTACATTGTGATTTATGAATCTAGACAGATTTTAGGACAACTCAGTTGGTAGCTGAATTACATATCTCGGAAGTGGTGGACCTGTCATGGAAAAAGTACAGAACTGGGTCAAACAGACCATGTTTTCACAATCTAGTCACAAACCAGGAATAAATTGCTTTGAGCCTATGTAAAGCCAGTGTAAGAGCTTTGCTGATAACTTATTATAAAGGATTTAAATGAGAATGAGATTCTAGTGTGAAACAATAAAGCGCTTTAGAAAATTCATTGAAACTACTCATCTTCCTGAAAGTGTTGTCTTTATACATGTTTGTGAATAGCATTTTGATTTGATGGCAAACTCAGCTTATGTGAGATTATGATGTGGGAACAAATGGGGAACTGCAAAGAACAAGCAGATCCTGAGCTGTCAGGTCCAGATTGTGCAGACAATCTGAGCACCTGCTGGTGGTGGAGGAAGGGAGACTGAACAAGTGATAGATATCTGCTAATCTCTGGTGTAGGGAAGCCACTTAAACTTCTGTGGACA
This sequence comes from Poeciliopsis gracilis, assembly GCA_911649635.1. Classification (NCBI taxonomy): domain Eukaryota; kingdom Metazoa; phylum Chordata; class Actinopteri; order Cyprinodontiformes; family Poeciliidae; genus Poeciliopsis; species Poeciliopsis gracilis. The sequence goes on along the minus strand of CAJVRI010000659.1, from coordinate 222,452 downwards.
CTAATGAGCTTGGAAGTAAATCCTGGCCTGGACTCACTGGAACGTATGCATTTATTATATCCAAGTTGTTTGGCTACTTCATGCACAGTCCAGCTGTTTTCTTCAGAACATTTAGGCAAGCCAAGAAAATACTGGTTTAAAATGCATCTGGTCAACATGTCCAATATTGAGCTTTTTTGGGTGAAATTGCACAAACCATGTTTGGAGAGGAAATAGTGCCCACCCGGCTAAGAAATGTTCTAACCAACCACTGCTGATATTTACTGGTCTACATGCTAAGAACTTCAGCAAATGAAGTGACATGTCACAAATCAGGGATCAGCAAATATCAGACACTTTTTAAGATTCCACAGTTGGTGTTTCGTGCTAATAATATCATCCAACAATACATAATTAACTAGCCATATTTTCAAATTTTCTGTCCATTTAAAAAAAAATGTAACTCAAAAACATGGTGGGCAGCAGGATGACTACCACCAGGCTGAGGAGGTTTTCTGTGGGAAACCCTGTGTCATACTCATATGTGTGAAATTTTACGTGAATATTTTTTTCTTGTCGAAAAAGATAGCTCCTTTAATTCCAAATGTCCAGTGAGAGAGTTCACAGCAGCTGTGGCAGAGGAGCAGGTGTTAGTCCACCTCATGTTTTCCTGACTGCTCTCTCTGATGAATGATCACTCTCCTTATGACCAGGGCAGGCAGTCTGTGGCCAGGCATGGAGGGTGGCTGTGCAGAAAGCCAGCCTCTACACTGAGGCCAGCCAGGAGCAACATGTCGAGGCTTTAACACTTTGCCTTTTAGCTTTATTATTCTGATTTTTTTATTTTTTTTTCCCTTGGGTGCACCTACATCTCCGGCTTCAGCATGGAGCTGGGAAAAGTTCATTTGAATTTAAAGACACTTCTGCTGACAATGATGATGTTCAAGTGGGGTGAGTAGAAACTTTGAATCCTTCTGTTTAATGTGAAGGGGAGACTTCAATAAAGGAAATCAACACAAAACAACTAAATTAAATGATAATTATTCAACATGTAACATTTGCAGAAGTGAAAGTCTGTATGAGAAGTGTTGTATGGGAAGGAATGTTGTGCCTCTTGATGGTGCTTCCCAAACAAGTGGCTTTCACAAAGTTCTGTGATGTAAGACCTCTTCTGAGCCTCAGCTATGAATAAAGAAGATGAAGCAATGAGGAGATGTTGTGTTTTGTCACCCTTACTGATCATTTTGAACTTTAATCATATCCAGTAAAACTGAACAATAGTGAAAAGACCACAGGCATGATGAGGACAAATCCTCTCAATCACCAAAGCTGTAAACTTCCTTAGACTCGTAACGTAAAGAGAGCGCTCTGAACTGGTGGGAGTCGAGTTAATCTGTGTCTGATTTGACACATGACTGACTCAGAATGAGACCACTCAGTCATGCAGACTCAAATCAGAGCAAACAATGGAGGAGGAGAGAAAGTTGGTTCATATCTTTCCATGCTTGAACGGCGCTGCAGAATGAGGTCACGTAATGTCCCGTTATGTTATTTCATTTTCCACAAACTTCTGGTTTATCACATGATGGTTGTCTGATGTGTCCCCTCCCCAAAATAGGATCCGTTGTTTAAAGGTTCTGCATGAATGCTTATAGTGAACTCACCCTTTAGTGTTAAAAAGGCAGTTTCTCTACACGCAACTTTGACATATTATTGATAACTAAACATTTATCCTATATATATATATATATATATATATATATATATATATATAAAAATTCCCTTCTCACCCACCGCGGGTGGTTCTTATCCTCTGAGCTCGGGTCCTCTACCAGAGGCCTGGGAGCTTGAGGGTCCTGCAGTATCTTGGCTGTGCCAAGGACTGCACATTTCTGGACTGAGATGTCTGATGTTGTTCCTGGGATCTGTTGTAGCCACTGGTCCAGTTTGGGGGTGACTGCCCCGAGGGCCCCGATGACCACAGGCACCACTGTGGTCTTCACCTTCCAGGCCCTCTCCAGTTCCTCCCTAGGCCCTGGTATTTATCCAGTTTCTCGTGCTCCTTTTTCCTGATGTTGCAATCGCTTGGTATTGCTACATCTACCACAACGGCTTTCCTCTGTTGTTTATCCACTATGGCAATGTCTGGTTGGTTCGCCATTACCATTCTGTCTGTCTGGATCTGGAAGTCCCACAGGATCTTAGCTCTGGCGTTCTCCACCACCTTTGGGGGTGTTTCCCACTTTGATCTGCATAGTGTACAGATGTTTCTGTACACTATGCCTGCCACTTGGTTATGTCGTTCCATGTACGCTTTCCCTGCCAGTATCTATCTATATATATATATATATATATATATATATATATGTATATATATATCCATCCATTTTTCCGGTCACCCTTCTCCCTAACGGGGTCGGGAGGTGCTGGTGCCTATCTCCAGCTGCGTTCCGGGCGAGAGGCGGGGTCACTCTGGACAGGTCGCCAGTCGGTCGCAGGGCTATATATAATATATATATATATATATATATATATATATATATATATGTAATAAATAATTACATAATGTGACTTTAAAGACTTGAACTTGAAGTACACCACACATTTTTACAGGCATTTACTGTTAAAGTTCATTTTTATTATTTTATTACCATATTATTATTTCAAACTGCTTGTGGGGCTTTTATTTGTTCTACAATGTATGCAAGTTCAAATAAGTTCAATAAAATAAAAGCGGCTGCTGTTTTTTATAACTGAAAGAGATGAATGAATATAGATTTATACATACTAACAGAACGTTTTATAAGTAACAAATAGATGTACTAATTCACCTAAACATAGAAAAGATTAAACAATAAAAATGTATATTTCTGCTTTAATATTTATACAGCTCCTTTTTTTTTGTTTTTTTGCAGAAACTAATTAGTGCATAAATGTCCTTTGGCAGGCATAAATTTAAACTGTATAAAATGGTTTGTGGGAGGTGACATCACAAAGGTATGAATAGTAGATGGCTTGTACTTGTTATGAAGAGAACCCCAGAGCAATTCACACTACACTCAGTAATTCACCTATTCACACACACAAACACACACAAACACGCACACACATGATGATGGTGTGTGTGTGTTCCAGTAGTTCCAGTAGAACCCATGCAGGCCGCGCCTCGGACCCCCAGCAGCAGGCAAGGTGGGTGAAGAGTTCTTGCCCGAAGACACAACAGAAGTGGATGAAGCGAGGATCGAATCAGCAACCCACTGATTGCAGGGCAAAATAAGCAGCTATCAAATAGATTTTATTGACTTTTATTTTCATTAGGAAATGAGAAAGACATGTCATTGAAGCTGTGTTCCAGTTGATTACACCACATCATAAGGATTCTTTGTTGTGTTTGTAACTACTGAGCTGATATAAGAGGAAAGATTGCATTAGGATGTCTGTTAGCCCTCAGTCACTATGAAAACTATTCCAACTCTCTCCTGCCACTCTGGAGCAGCTCAGGCCAGGACTCAGGACACGTCTCATTCAGACACAGACCGGACTGCAATTATCATAACTCCTAATATTTATCTCTAAACACCCAAAGAGTCACAACTCACGAAAGACAGAGGTGAGTTGGATAGGATAGGGAAGGATAGATGAAAGAATGAAGATTGAATCTTCTAGACTTAATCTGTCCAGGTATTGTGCCAGGAGATTAGAGGAGCACGGGGGATTGTCCTCAAGACGCCAAAGGGATTACAACATGGAGAGGTTGGGGAGGTCAGGGTGGCTCTCAGAGCCGAGGTGAAGGAAAGAAGGATGGCTTAAAAAGAGGATGTGGAAAATATCATCATACAATCAAACAAAAAAAAATGGTGAGGTCAAATCAAATAGTTTTTCTTGGTTGAAGAAATACCTAAACTCTGCTGGAAATAATGTTATTTTCTGAAACCCCCCCCCCCCAAAAAAACAGTAAAATAATAAGAATAATATAGGCTAAACATGAGTTAAGTACATTTTAATGTATTTGGAAAAACAAAGATATTTATTGAACTTAAATTATCATTAATTATCGAATATTTTCACAAATTGTATATATATAAAGTTAAACTATTTATATTTTAATACACTGGGCTAGTTGAAAGGTATTCCATAGATTCTTATGACTTTCTGTATTTGATCATAGGTAGGTCTGAGTTGAAATTTTCTGGGGTTGCTTAGGTTTGGTATGGTGCTGCTTAGTGGCACACACGCACGCACGCACGCACACACACACACACACCTCTACACACACCTACACACACACAAACCCACCCACACATACCACTTAGTAACAAATCTTGGAGAGGTTCAATGAACTGGGTTTTGTCAAGATGTTTCCTCCACACAAACAGAATAGTGAGTATTCTGAGTTAAGCTCAAGTTCATGTTCAAACTGCAGTAGTTTTCTGTCATGTTTTTGATTCCATTTTGGTCTCAGTTATTTTCTGAAAACATTTCATATTTCAGCCTGTCTGAGACTTGCTCCTTTGTTTTCCACACCATGAGTGTCCATGCTTACTGTGACTATAAATATTCCCGAACAATTACGTTTGTCTTTCTTAAGTGGCAGAAAACTGTTGCAGCCCTTTTCAGTCGACTGACTGGAATTGCGAGGCAACACAAGGCGGGAGGGACCCTGTCTCCATGGGAACATATTTCCAAAGAAAACTGGATTTTAGGGATCTTAATGATTTTTTTCTTTTTAATTGTTTTTTTTAAACACTTGCATATCAGCCCCACATGATCTATTACCCCAAACATGTCATATGTAACGACCACCATGTTTGTCCTCAGAATTACAATCCAACAGAGAAGAAGCTCAACTTCATTATCAATCCACACAAAACATTCCACAACATGGTAATGTTTACCATTTTATTCTTGACGTGTTTTTTTTTCACATGAAGGCTTTAGGCTCAGGTCCAATACTCCATGTTTTGTGCCACTAGGAGTGAAAATTGCATTTTGAGACAATCTCTTGATTCTGTGTTGATGAAAATGTTTCTGGAAACAATCCATTGAGGAAGTGCGTGTTTTTGAAATGTTGCCTTTCCCATCATCTCTTATTAAAAGAACTTTCAACTTTATTATCCACATGATGGATAATTTTTCTTCATACTGGAAAAAAACTCCATGCTTCGTAGACTGGGGACACTTTATCCTGTCGCTCCAGTGAAGCTGTAAATTGAAGCGAAACAAAAACTTTCAGCCTGGTAGTTCCTAACTCCCGTGTCCAATCACTTCCTCTCTTAATTGCTAGAAACATTCCTGATAGTCTTCTTACACCTTCTTACATGACTTAGACCTAATCTTAAAACTCCAGACAACCACGTGTGATTCTGTTACTGTGCAGGTGGCTGACCCCCCACCGAAGCCCACAGTAATCTGTGAAATTTCAAACATGGTTAGTGTCTCCACCTTAAACTAGAGGCAGGAGGCATCTTAGCCAGAATTGGAAATGACATCATCCCTCTGTCGTGAAGGAAGGCGGGGCTGCACAGGTCACGCTCTTAAAGCAGATTTACAAGAAATGAATTAAAGTGATAAAATACGATCAGAAATAAAGAGATCAGACTGTCTGTTGCTAAAAATGTGCAGAATACACACTAGCGTTCACAAAAAGAGAAAAAATGCTTTACAAGGACAGTTGGACCACTGACACTGGTCAGAGCTACAACCTTATCTTCTGTACAGACACCCCAGCTTACAGGGCAGCGTGATTAACAAGGTGCTCTAATAATCAGCCTGGCATTCATCTGCTGGGTGAGTTGCTGTGCATGACATGCATTCGGTCATGGAAAGGAGACACTATTCGTGTAGGTCCTTTAATCTCCTTGTCAAAGAGGCAAGTCTACCAATTTAATCAGAAAAGGGAGAATCACCCAAGACAGGTTGGGACAGGTTGGACATCAGAACCGACCCAGTCAAGAATCAGTCACCGCGACAGCTGGTCTGAGTGCTTGGTCTGATTTTGTCGGTTTACTTAGCTCCTTTATGTGAATGCAAGAATAAAAACCAAAATGAGAAGAGAGAGATTAACATCCCATTAGAAAATAAATCTCCTTTCAGTTAAGTCACATCTTACAGTAAAAGTCCTGGATTAGGAATGAAGCATGCTGAACACTGAAAGGACAATCAAAAGTAAATCTATGCCAAATATATGTTTTCCTGTTGATTTCTCTCGTGTATTTGTAGCGTGGTTTTCAGGGTGTGAAAATAAACTCTAAAGTAGAATGAAGATTATTCTAGGAATAATAACAGAGTGCAGAAACGTAGCATCCAAAGGAAGGTAAGTTAAAAAAAAAAAAAAAACCCATAAAGTATGGCTTTCCAAAATGATTTGTAACATTTCAGACATGGTAATGGTTTAACTGTCTTTAAACACATCCTCATAAAAAATCATGGCAACGACAGAAGCAAACAGTTTCATGAGTTATATTCATATTCCAGCCATGGTGCTGGTGCTCATCATCTAACAGCCAATCAGAGAAGATGTTTGTATTAATTTTCCAAAAATCCCACCTCATCCTCATCCTCGTGCAAAAATGTTTTATTGAAAATTATTATTTTTTTTTAATTGGCATGTTTATATGCCAATTAAGCATATTTATTTATGCATATTTATTTTTGAAACACCAAATTGCACAATTATATGGTCAATGAAAACAGAACTTTGGAGAATGTGAGGAACCTGACCTTTCAAACATTTCAAAGTAATGATGCACTACAATATAATTCATCCCAGTTTATTTGAGAACATGGCAACGATGGAATCTGACATATTGTCTGTCCAAAATTGTCATCACTGTGGCATCTATCACCTGTGGAGGAGTGATGGTTGCTGATGCTGCTTCAGACCTGGATGTCTAACAGAAATGTAGGAGGAGAATCGAGGAAGGCATGAAACTGTTTGCAGCCCGAAATGGGATCAAACCTCTTTATCAGTCTAACATTTAAAAACGTTTTTTTTTTTTTTTTCAAATTATGGATGAAAATCCAGAGCAACACCAGGACTGAGCAGTTTTCAGAAGATCTGATCACCATCACACGACCCGTATGACAGACTGTTTTCTGAATCTTACGTTGTTTATTTTTTACTTGGCTTTAGGAACTCTCTGCTCGGCCACATCAGAAAAATGCCTGTCTGCGCCTTGCCAGAACGGGGCCACCTGTGTGGACACCATGGATGATTATGCTTGTATCTGTACCAGAGAAGGTGTGCTGTACATGGGCAAAAACTGCGATGAACTTTACGACGGCTGCTCCTTTGTGCCCTGTGACGACTGCACCAGCACCCCGGGGACGAGGGAATACCACTGCATATGCCCGGATGGACTCACAGGGGACAACTGCACCGAGGAGGTGGACGAGTGTCAGAGCAACCCTTGCTCCAAGCCTCGTTCTCTGTGTGTGGACCAGCTGTACGGATACTTCTGCAGGTGTCCGGCTGGATACGGAGGTCAGGACTGCAGGACGCATGTAACCGACTGCATCGATAAGCCTTGCATGAACAATGGTACCTGCGCGCTCCGACCAAACGGCTTTGAGTGCTTCTGTGCAGCAGGGTTCAGAGGGTTGACCTGTGAGGAAGACGTGAATGAGTGTTTGTCAGAACCCTGTCAGAACGGCGCCATCTGTATCGACGGCGTGGCAGAGTACCATTGTTTCTGTGTGCCCGGCTTTCAGGGCCACAACTGTGAAATAGACATTAATGAGTGTGCTTCTCAGCCATGCGAGAACAATGCTACCTGCATCAACGAGAAGGACCACTATGAATGTGAGTGCATGGTGGGCTTCACAGGTAAGGTGCACAGTCGGCCCACACACACATGCATGCACACACACCTGGTGTTTGGGGCCCTAAGGCAGGCATTCATCCAAAGACCCGCCATGTTTTTGACGTAAAAAATGTTTAAAGTTAACAAGAAACTTGAAAATAACACGTCATTGGAAGATTAACACCAACTATCAAGTCTTAAAAATGCAAACGTTTTAAAAAAACAAGCAATGCTTAGTCTGGTGGGGGCACAAGTAAAGCCTGATGGCCCGCCAGGCTCATAATACACTGTGGGAAACCCTGTACCGTGATTCAGAATCTTGGTTGTGAATATGAGTAGGTTATGAAACTGAAGTGAATTAGTTTTGTTAGAGAAGTTTTTATAGTCATTTAACAGAGTGATGAAGGGAATCGCACGGCGATACCTCATGAGATCAATGTTCATCTATCAGCATTGGTAGTGAAAGAGGTTATGTAGCCCATTGTTACAACAAACTAAAGATTTTAAATGGATGGATCTCACATTTCTCAGAGCTTTGTTGATGTTCTTGAAATGTTAGTGTTGGTTTTACAAATGAAGAGATTCATTTTTTTTTTCTGACATGAAATTTGGTTTAAATTGCCTGAATTCCAGAACATTTTCTTAAGATAGAAGCTTTTTAAACTACTTTGAATAACTAGTTGAGCACATAACTGTTTGATAGCTTGGATCCATCAGAATGCATGTGTGTTTGAACTGAAATGATTTTTTTGTAAGTAGCCGTTTGTTGTAGATTGGCGCTATACAAATAAATTGAATTGAATTCAGATGCAAAAGCATCAATGAGGAAAACTCATTTCCTCATTGAAGTCAAGTGAAGCAGCTAAAAGTTTGCGTAAACGTTAATGTGACAATAAAGTCTGGAGACAGATTTTAAAATGAATAATCTTCTGGCATGTTTTTAACCACCGTCTGATTCTGTACTGCATTGTCACAAGAGCTGCACATTCTGATGATCTCCCTGTTGTTACTGAGGTGCTGACCGGCTGTAATTGGCTGTATTGCAAGGGGTAATATTAAAGCCTTTACATCTTTTGCTTTCACCTGGAATAAGTAAAACATGTGGATGACCTCAGAGGCAAGACAAAAACCTCTGACGTCATCCATCCAAGGACAGAAATTAGAGATGAGTCCTTGAGAGGGTTGTTTGGTTTGTGATGTTGCCTGTCTCACTGAACCATGACCTTTGAACTCGCATGGGCTCAGAAAGAGTTGATTTACAAAGCAACTTAATCGAATTCCAAACACTGACTCCTGTACGTCCCATAGGAGTCAACTGTGAAACTGAATTAGACGAGTGCGACTCCCATCCCTGCCAAAATGGAGCCGCCTGCCATGATTTGACTGGAATGTACTCTTGTGAGTGCCTGGCTGGGTTTGATGGCATCAATTGTGAGGTGGATGTTGATGAATGTGCCAGCCAGCCCTGTCAGAATGGAGCCTTCTGCCATGACCTGGTAAACAGGTAAGTAGTCTCCATAACAATCGTGCCCACCTGAAGCAGAAAAACAATGTCGTATCCACTTTATTGATATTAGTCACTCATTACACAGTTGCAATGTGTGTAAGCCTTTTAATTTAATGGCAATAGATGACTTAATTCCATAGAAAAATAATGTTCCCACATGGCCTTTTAAAACGTTTACTAAGTAAGCTAGCCTGCTGCTAGCCTCTAGATTCTGTGAGGAGCATCACATGTGCATCATTGATGCAGCATTGGCACAAATCAGACACCAATTTTGTAGTAATAAGCCAATGATAGCATTGCTTAATTTAACCGTTATCCATAACATTTACTCTCATCGGGATGCCAGAAGCCTGAAAGTCAAGTAGAAACATGTCATATATTATCGTAATGATTTGGGTAATTATTATTTACTCACATTGGGGCACTCGGAGGATTAAAGTCTCATTCTCAAAGTGCCATCTGATGATTTAATATGTCAAAAAATTTAAAATGTAGTAAAGCAAGACAGGGAAGTCTATGAAAAAGTAGCATACTAGGTCATGACGCAGCAGAACACTGTCATAACAGAGCGTATCAAAAGTGACACACTTTCACTCAAATTAAATGTTTTTCAAAATGGCAGCTTATATGGCAAGGTACAAATCAACCAGCTTTCAAACTCCTTGAGAGCAGTAGTTCTGACACATGTCCATGTTTTTGGACTGTGTGCGTAAACTCAGATTTTACCCACACATGTGCAGGTCGGTTGCACAGTCGGTTGCATTGTCACCTTGCAGCAAGAAGGTCCTGGGTTTGATTCCTGACCCGGGATCTTTCTGCAAGAAGTTTGCAAACTAACCTTCCTCTAATGATTATACACTTTTCTGTAAATCTTCCACGCCTTTCTCATCTGTCACTGATGGACGTCTGTTTTAAAGAAACTTGAGTGTCTGAAAAATGAGCTCGTGTAATGTCTTGAATGTAATGTCTCAGACTGCTGATCCTCTCCGGTCTAATCACTAGTTTCTGTCTTTACCAGCTATGAATGTGACTGCAGTGACACGGGGTTTGAGGGTGAACACTGTGAAGTGGATATTCCTGAGTGTGCCTCAAATCCCTGCCAGCATGGTGCCACGTGTATAGAAGAAGTCAACGGATATGTTTGTCTTTGTTGGCCAGGTATGGAAAGACTGTCTGTCCCTTTCTCTGCCAAGACAAGATCCAATATGGCGGACTCACAGGGCCACAGTGTGGCCACTCAGTGAGGGCACAGGATGAGCTTGTGATTTGAAGTATTGTAAGATGATTTAAACTTACTTAAAGAGGCCTTTCCAAAGACAGACGATTCCTTAAAAAAAAAAAAAAAAGTAGGAGTAAGGATGGTTTATTAAAATAGACATTGTTCAGGATGAGGGAGAATGATGTATTTAACTGTACTTATTGATAAAAAAATTGGAAGGTATCTGAGATTACATAGAGAGAATTTGAATATATCCATCGGACTATAATGTGGAGCTGTTTTGTATCTAGGAATTAATGCAGGAAAAAATGTTTTTACAAATTCTACAAACTGTTAACTTTTTTCAATTTCTGCAAATTACAGATTGTTGCATATCCATCAGTATCCATAATGAAAAAACTGGCAAATATGTTCCTATTTTTGCCTTTCTCTTCAGGTTATGAAGGAGCAAACTGTGAAGTTGACATTGATGAGTGTGCAGAGCAGCCCTGCCAGAACGGTGGCGAGTGTTTTGAGCGCTCAGATCCTTCTCACTGGGAGCTGGACTGGGAGCTCAGGTTTTCAGACGCAGCCGGCTACATCTGCCAGTGCCAGGGAGGTTTCGCAGGTTGGCAAAGAACGAATGAGAAGAATGAGAAACTAAAAGATCTCTCACACTTCAGCTTTGACGATGCTGACTCTGATGTTCTTCTGCATTTCAGGAGAAAACTGTTCCATAAATATAGATGAATGTGAATCTGAACCGTGTCAGAACCGAGGCGCTTGTGAGGATAAAGTCAATGGCTATGTCTGTGTGTGCCCTATTGGATTCTTAGGTAAAGTTTCTAATCTCCAGCCAGCCAAACAGAACCAGGAGGAGGGGCTCAGAGCTTTCAGTTATATACTAAATAATAATGGAGAAGCAGGCAAACTTTTTATTCACTGTCATTGGAGGCTATGCTAACTAGCCTATCATTCATGGCAGGCTCTGCTGTGGGGGAGGAGCTGTATACACAAGCTTGATTGACACTGCTAAGACCCTCCTGGCTCTGATTGGTTGTTTCTGATCAATTAATCAGCCTATTTCTGCAGGCAGAAGGCAGAGAAGCTCAATGTTTTTCACATACTATCCATCTCATATTATGCTGTCACAACATACTGATAATTTTAACAAATATGCCCCAAAAAATGCTACAGCCAAAACTTTAGCTTGTGACTTTGCAACAACTTCTACAGAGACCAGTTGCACCTTATGTCTAACATTCAGTGTTCTCTCTCTCCAGGTGAGCTGTGTGAGTTGAACATTGATGAATGCGCGAGCCAGCCCTGTCAAAATGGCGGCTGGTGTGAAGATGGCAGAGGATCGTACACCTGTCACTGTCCTGAAGCCGAGCCTGGCGACCTTCCATGGGGAGGTGACCACTGTGAGGTTAAACTCTACGGGTGTGTTGGCCACAAATGCCAGAACGGAGCCAGTTGTCTCCCGACTTTGGAAGAGGGAAAGCACAGCCACACGTGTCTATGTCCGCCCGGCTTCTACGATGAGCAGTGCTCCACCAGAACAACGTTCTCACTGTCCAGCGCTGGGTTCATTCATATCCAGATTGCGCTCAAAGAGAAAGTCCGCAGGGAGGTGGAACACCGTGGTCACCAAGGTTTGGGGTTGCAGCTTCGCTTCCGGACAACCTTACCCAATATGTTGATCTTCTACAGAGGAGATCTGGATAACTACCTTTTCCTGGAGATTGTTAACGGTGGTCTTCATGCAAAAGCTTTTTCTGAAGAGTCTGAACTGGATGTTACATTTGCTGGGCCAGTGAGTGATGGAGACTGGAGGGATGTTCGTGTGTTTTTGGATAACGGGAGTCTATTGTTGACCCTAAAGGGTCCTGACTGTGACAGAGATGGATGCACAGTCACAGATGGTGATGACGGGGAACCTCCTTTCCAACCCTCTCAAGCCTTCACTGATGTTTACATAGGGGGAGCACCAAATGACCTGCTGGAGCTCTCTTTAAGTGGTGCAGGATTCCTTGGCTGTATTGAAGACCTTATGATTGACTCGAAACCTATCCTACCCCAATCGCTTCCAGAGGACCAGGATTTTGAGTTGGGCTGTTCCAAGACGGAGTGGTGTAAACCTGAACCCTGTCATGGCCACGGCCACTGTGTGGATCTGTGGACTAGCTACCAGTGTGACTGTTTCCGTCCCTTCCATGGAGAGAGCTGCTCTGAAGGTAACTATAAGCTCCAGCCATGTTCCAACTTCCCAAACTTGACAAATTGTTTTTTTACTGTAGTCTAAGGCTGTTTTCTGAGTGATCACATAATAGAGGTAGTATAAGGTAGAAGGACCCAGCTGTACCAGATATGAGCATAAGGGTTTTACCTGATAGTCTGGTACTCGGTTTGATTGGGAAGTAAAGTTGCAACATTTGTTAGATTTTCAGCTGGTGTAGCGGTTCTCTTTCACACTGCATCAGTCAAATGATCCAAACCCTTTGAGAAGCCAGCCTGTGGTGGCGCCGCACCAAGAACCACTGAAAAAAATGACACAAAAATCTCTGATGATATGACCGAAACGTTCTTCACTGCAAAAAAAAATGAATTGGCGTCAAATTTCATTATAGATGTATTTACCCAGAATGACCTGCGGTGTACTCCGCTTCCTGCTTTTGAAGCCGTCTCGTACGTCTCAGGTCCACTTGAATCCATACATGCATTCGAACCGCGCCGGCTTTAACTTCAACCGAGACCGAAGTTTGTAGGTGGTCTAGACTCTAGAGTTCACTTCTTTGGTCCACATTAGAGTTAAAATACACATTCACACCACTCCAAACTGACTTTATAGGCAAACGGGCTGCAGTTCAAGTAAAATGGACCAAACATGATTCACCAGCCCTCATTGTCTTCTTCAGACTGAAGGAAACTTCCTACTGTGGTTCTTGGTTTTAATTCTGTCTGCTTTGTGTGTATTTATTTGTGAGTCTACTTATTTTCTGACTAGTGAAAGGTGAGGTAAATCATTACACTAATCTTCTTCTTGTCCCTTGACAGAATATCCTTCATGGACTTACAGCCACGAGGACACAGAGAGTTTTAGCTCCTATGATTTGGAAAAGAGCCATGGAAGTAACTTCAGCGTGTCTTTTTTGCTGAAGTCCCTGAAGCCGGACGGGCTGCTGTTCCAGCTGAGAAGAACCCATGCAGAAGACGAGGGGGAGGCCTACTTCTCCATCTACCTGAGGATGGGGAGGGTTTTGGTCAGCTCTCTGCCTGACAGCTCCCCGCTGACAGCTCCTGTGTTTGTGACCACCGGGGAGAAGCAGCTTGTCTCTGTGGAAGTCAAACACACACATGTGATGTTCGATCATGCAGGACTGAACTACGGACTAGGAGAGATCCCTGAGGTGGAGGTCCGGAGCGGAGACAAGGCTTATGTTGGAGGGCTTCCAGAAGGCTGGGACGCTGCTGAGTGGGGGGGGCATTTTAAAGGCTGCCTCCAGGACTTTCGTCTTGACGATGCACATTTGGATCCGGGTGGCTGGAGCAGCCCAGATGAAGTGGTTTATGTATCAAGTGAAGCTGGAAATTGGAAGGAGGGCTGCATCAGTGATGATGCCTGCAAGGTAAGAGACCTTCATTTTTCACTTTGTTGATGTAATTGACTAACAGAAATATCTTTGTACACTTTTCCATGAGTAACATCACTTTATTTTGCTCTTTCTTATTAGATGGGAATCTCAATTAAATTAATTCCAGACTTTGATTAGACCACAACAACCCTTTTATCTTGTTTTTCGCTTGGTTTTGGTTTTTCTGGCCCTTCAGAAATGGACTTGCTGATATGAGATAGATTCAGATGTAGTTTAGTTTATGATTATGAGCTGAAGGTGGGACATTCTCCTTCAGGGGTTTCCACTCAATATAGAAGTCCATCAGTTACGATAAGCCAAGTGGTGATTGTCAACTCAACCACCACCATGTCTGACAGTCAGGATGAAGTTGTTTTCCTGACAGGGTCGTCACAGGTCCGACAGAACACACACTCTGGCCTGGATTGACAAAGATTTTGGCCTCTGGGCTGCAGCTGGGTTTGGTTCCCGTTACAACAGGGAAAATTATAGTACATTGATAGAAAATCCTATAAATCAGCAGGTATGAATTGATGCATTGTAGGTTTAATAATAGATTTTGTTGTTCCCAACAAAATCTATTATAAATTCATCATCTTCCACTGCTTAAATATTGTTCATATTCCTAAAAATGCAGAATATTAATACAGCTCACCAATGAGTTTTATACAAAGTGCAATATTTGAACACGCATTAAAAAAAAAAAAAAACTGATTAAAAATCAAAATCTTTGGTGCGCCCTCAAAAGTTGGGGCCCTGGGCTACTGCCCTGTAAGCCCTTTCTGAACTCTATTATCGAGCCAACATTCCTGCGGATCATCAAGATGTCTCCATTTGCTGTAGTTGTCCTGATGTGCTGTGATAGTTTGACCTAACCAAGTCAATCAGCACGTTTCCTGTTCCAGACCAAACCGTGTCAGAATGGAGGGGCGTGCACCGTCACCTTCAACGACTTCACCTGTTCTTGTCCGGAGGAATACATGGGGAAGAACTGCCAAACACGAGTTTGGTGTGTCAGCAATCCTTGCGTCCATGGCGGCTTGTGCTTGGACCTTCCTAACGGATATGAATGTAAGAAATCTGCGCTGATGTTTTGAAGCAAGTTATTCTTCTATTTGTTGGATTAATGCAGCTCTTTGTATTTTGGCCCGGATACGTCTTCTGTTCATCGTCTCCGGTCAGTACAAAATACTGCTGCTTGTCTGACGATTGGCACAAAGTGAAACAGCAGGTTGGCTTCCCCTCACTGGCTCCCTCTGTTTCAGGATCCAAACTAAAGTTTTGCTTTTAGTTTTTAAATCATTGCTTGGTTTTTCCCCTTCCTACTTAACAGAGCCATCCTCCATTCATGCTTTTACCTTTTGATGCCTTTCAGCATTTTGTTTGTTTTTGCCTTTTAAAGCACAAAAGGCTTTAAAGGTCAAATTAATTTGACCTTGACTTTGACGGCTGGGATTGCATAGAAATAATACAACCATACAGTTTAGCAAAACGCCTGGGTGGACACAGCCTGGCCTTGGAGACAACACCTCCTCACCAGAGCTGCAGGGTCCAGGCTTCTGAGCTTTCACCTGGCAGCCCTTTCCAGCAACTCCCCCAATTCTGCTCCTTCAGACTAGCCAGAGGCAATTAGCAAATACCTGGTGGAACTGTGGATCTGCTCAACTCACTACAGCAGCTACTTCTCAGTGCAATGCTGGTAAAAAAAAAAAAAAATGTTGTTAAAGGATAATAAAGGAGCCATATTGTGATGACTTCCTGAAGGCGGAGTTTAAGAAAGAGCTGGAGTTTTTAAAGAAACAAGCGCCCTATTACGAGCCAATGAATTATGAAGTCAACTTTCTTTCAAGTTATATTTAATATATAGAGCATTTTTAGAACAACTGTAATTATCACAGTTATTTGGTTGTGCTGCAAAGTGGCTCTCTGTGCCTGGAAACCTGACATTGGTGAACTTTGACTTTTTTTTAACTAACTTACATTAAAGGCAACAGGAGAAAAAAAGCTGGTGTATTTTTATATGCTTTGAGAAAGAGAAAGTTCACAGCATGACTTGACATTTGATGAAAACCATATGAACACTTGAACAATAGCAACGGTTCCTCCATGTTCACTGCTAGGTTTGCACAACGCCACGTTTGAGAGCAACCCAGTGCAGTACAGCGCTGCAGGCTCCCTGGCTGGACCCATCGCTGACATCTACATGGAGCTGCGGACCCGGTCAGAGAACGCTGTGCTCCTGAGGGCCTCCTGGGGTTCCAATCTGCTGGTGGTGGGCATCCTGGATTCTTCAGTCTGGTTGGAGATCCAGATGGACAGCAGCATCAAGTCGCTGACCCTTAAAGGAATCCGTCACGTGACTGACGGACGCTGGCACCGCGTCAACGTCTCCATGGCAGACTGGAAGCGCAAAGCCTCGCCCTGGGTCATCACTGTCGATGGAATCACAGATGCCACCAGCAAACAGGAGCGCACAGGAAGTCTGAGCTTCCTCAACAAGAAAGGAGCATCGCTGGCTGTTGCGGACAGCTTCACTGGCTGTTTGGGTGCAGTGAGGCTGGGTGGGATTTATCTCCCCTTTGCAGATGACCATAAAGCTCCGCAGCCCTCTCAGTTTCACATAGTTGGAAAACCCAAAGTGCGTCTGGGCTGCAGCAGCGCGCCGGTTTGCGACTCAGGTCCCTGTCTAAACGGAGCCACGTGTGAAGACTTGTTCAATAAATTTGGTTGTGTGTGTGACACGGGTTGGGAGGGAGAGCTGTGTGAGACAGACACCGACGACTGCGCGTCTCAGCCCTGTGTGTACGGCAGCTGCAAGGACTACCTGGCTGGCTATGAGTGCCGCTGTGACCCCGGTTACACCGGAACGCTGTGTGACGAAGATGCTGATGAGTGTGCTCTTCATCCCTGTGAACATGGAGGAATCTGTCAGGATGGCGTCAACATGTTCACCTGTGTGTGTCCCACGGACTACAGCGGCCCCCGCTGCCAGTGAGTGCCGGCTATAGCCATTCTTGTTTCCATACTGCATCCCATCTGTTGAGGGTTAGGGTTATGAGTATTTCTTATCTTTGAAATATGACAAGCCATGAGAGAGATCACCCAAACTGTTGATTTTGTAATGAGAAAGTGATGTGTAATGGATTTACTATATAATGAAGGCAACGTGTAGATCCAGTATCCACTTTTGAAATTCCTTTTATAATATTTTCTTTTTTTTTCTTTTTTTTTTTTAGGTGGGACTATCCTCCATTACAATGTGACACAGATGTCCAATGTGCAAATGATGGAATATGCAGAGATGGGCTCTGGGGAGCTAACTGCACATGCATGCCAGGTTTCACAGGCAGCAGGTAAAATAACCTGAACATTTGCAGTCTGTAGTTTTTTTACTTTTTTTTTTTTCTATATTTGTTATAACTGTCACCATGTGATGAGACAGATAACTCTGTCTCATCACTAAACTAAGCTCTTTCAGCTGCTCACTGAGCAAACATGATCCATGCCTGGAAAAAAAAAAACAACCAATCACAGCCAGGAGGAGGTTCTTAGCGCTGCCAATCAACATGTTCACGCGCTGCTCAATGTGCTAATAGCGGAGAAACGACTTACTGTTACAGAAAAACTGCTTATCTGCTGTTACGAATGGCAAAGTCATGCTAATTAGCCTTAGCATTTGTGACAGGATAGTGGTCATAAGCATATCTGATGGCATGAAATCATACACACCATAATTAAGATGTAACGCATTAAGCCAGTGTAGCTTAATGCTGAGACAGGTGGAAATGCTTATTTACAGTAATGTGTCTTTTGGGTGTAACAACATTGCTGACTGTGGGGAACCCCACTGGCTTCACTGGTTTAAATGCATTTCACACAAACGCGCTTCCATCAGTCTGGCCATCCAACACTGCCTGTCACATGACATCATTTCCTCTTTTGTGTAGGTGTGAACTGGAGCTTGATGAATGTAACTCCAACCCTTGTCGGAACGGCGGCTCCTGTTTGGATCGCTTCAACATGTTTGTATGTGAATGCCCGCCAGGCTACAGCGGCCCGCTCTGTGATGTCAACGTACGTTTCCTCCGTTGGTCTTGTTCTCATATTTTCTGGGTGTCTGGGATGTGTGTAAGCCAAAGACTGCAACTAAACAAACAAACAAAAAAAGATCCCCAGGATTATTGCTAGTGTTTTCCTGTGTGTTTGCAGAAGGAGGCCCATAAACAGGGAATCCCGTGGTTGATGGTGGTTATCCCGCTGCTCTGCCTCTGTGTGGTGGTCCTGATCATCGGCGCCACCTTCATGCTGCTCACAGCCAGGAAGAAGCGCCAGTCAGAGGGGGCTTACAGCCCCAGTGCTCAGGAGCTGGCTGGAGCCCGGCTGGAGATGGACAGCATGCTGAAGGTCCCACCAGAGGAGCGATTGATCTGACCGCCAGCCGGTTGCTGGCTGGAGGGAGTTCGATCTGATCGGAGCGCTGCAGGATGAGCTGGGCGCTCTGACGCATCACAATGCACAGCCTCCGTGTGGCGGCCGACGCTTTCCAAACCTGTAAAATGTTGTTTAAGCCGGAGCCTTAACGCTAGTTTTCTACCAACTGCCACTTATGTGGACTGTGTGTGTATGCGTGTGCAGCGTCACAGTCCTCTGGCTCTGCACTTGAGTTAATGGATTACAGCGTGTACTATACTGGACCTATGACTTAAATCTCTGGCTTAGCTTGTTTTCCTGGTGACACTGGGACGCTCAGATCCCTGCCGGAGGGAAACGTCCTGCAGCGCCTCTGATCTCTGCAGCTCTTCTCGTGGTGCGGGAAATAAAGTAGATTTTCACCCTGATGTTAATTTGTGTACAGTACCTTGCAAAAGTATTCAAACCCGTCAGCCTTATAACTCCTGCGGAGGAGATACAAGAAGGAAGCTGGTGTTGAAAGAAAATCATAAGAAGTTCTGTCTGCCAGAGAAGTTAGTCAGAAGGTCCAGATAGAAAACATGCCTTGAAACGGAGGCGCTGACTCACCTTCCAGCAGGACAAGATTCAAATCAAGGATTGGACTAGATCAAATCACATTTGTGTGTTTCAATGACTGGAAGCACTATAGCCATATCTGTAGGCTCTATTTCTATAACCTCTGTTGCCAATTTTATGTTTGAGCTTCTCTGCTGCCAGACAGCCTGAGCGAAACTCTGCGGTTCGTAACGGCGGAGATGAACCCCAGAAAGGTGCTCAATGAATTACTAACTCAGGGAAGTTGAATACAAATGTGTGACATATTTTTAAGACGTTTCATCGCCTTGTATAATTTTCCTTCCACTTGACCATAACACTTTATTCTCGTTACGAATTCCAATGAACAACAATTAAATTTTATGCTCCGATGTGAGAAACTGGAAAAGGTGCAAGGGATGCAAATACTTTTGTAAGGCACTGTGACCCGAGTCAGGAAGCATCTGGACTCAAAACACCACACTGAAGATTTCATTTATTTAACAAAAATCACTCCGAAACTAAATGTGATGGAAGTAGGGGGGCTTCAAACCGTTCTGTTTTCAGTCTGCATGTTCTGATGCTGTTTAAAATGACGACCAGAACGTCAGACGTGTTGTGCAAGTCATGCACAGCAGAACTCTGTAAAAGCCTTTAGCTGCTGCCTTGTTCATCCTGGTGTTGTACTGAATTTTCTACAAAGTTCTGTTTTTCAAACCGGTTCAGATTATTTATTCAGTATTAATTCACAACACGTCATCTAATGGAGAAAATCCCAATTCAGGTCCAGCTACACACTCCAATCAGTTCCTAATACAGACCCATCCAATACACTATTATTCAAATGTCCACAAACAGCTAATAAGAACAAGACATGTAACATGTTTATGTCCCACATGCTGGGTCATTACTACAGCATCCTGCAGTCTGTGCTGTAAATAACTATTGATTACTATGGTAACGTGTAACACAAAAATGTAAGCGTTTAATGAAATAGTGTGTGTATCTCCCGTTGTACTTGTTGGGAGTTCTCTGATTTATTGTTCAAGCTGGGTGAAATGTGTCGTCCACTGTAGGATTACAGGACCAAACTAATACCAACCCAAGAGTCACAGAAATGTATGCAAATAGTTTTAGGTTTGCATAGAGACCTTATATTGCAAGACTGTTGTTGTTAAGTGAAGGGCATCTCTTCCAGTTTCACATTATTTATGAGAGGGAAATTACAACTCGGCAAAATGTGCTGTTACACTTTTGGCAGTGATGTGCCCAAATATTGTCCGTCTTAAAGGTTTCCGTTTTAGATGATCAAACACGACTGATTAAATACAGCATGCAGTTTGGTTTAAAAAAGTAATCTCTCCCTAAACATAATTTGTGGTTGTTCAACTCTTGGCAGCAAAAAGTCATTTGAAAGTGTTGAATCCAAAACTCTTCTGTAAAATTTCAAATTATTGTCCCTAAATAGCTTCTCCCAAGTAAAGTAGAAGGTGTTTGATGCTCCAAAGCTGCCAGTTTCCAGTAGTTAATCTACCACTGGTCAGCTGCTCCCTGGACAGACAGCTGCACTGCCGCAGGGCAGCAGAGGACACACACACACGCACACACGCACGCACGCACGCACGCACACACACACACACACACACACACAGCAAGAACATGCAAACACCACATAGAGCAAACCGCTGCATCACCATGCAACCTCAATAGCAAGTTTAAAATAAGCCTGTACTTACGATGTATTTTTATGAATTCATTTGGTCAAATTTGCTCTGTATGATTTCACTTCTGATATTTTGAACCCCAGATGTTTTGTAGATGTGACAGTTATCTATCCTGTTCCCTGATGCCTACAGACTTCATTTCCTTTCACACTGCTCACCCATTCAGGCTGATCCTGTTTGGCTGGAATACGGCGTCCATATATGATGGCATATTGGTTCCGTTGTATATAAAAAACTCAAACATTTTGAAATTCATTTTCAGAAATTTTCTAGAAAACCTTAAGGTTTTTTTGGCAGAAGCATCTCCCCCCCATCTTCAACGAGCCTAATAAACCGATGTACCATTATGTTAGAAACCAAAATTGACCTGAAATCTCTTTCAGCTGTTATTGCAGTTTTACATTAATACCATGATAGATAAACTGATGTTTTTTTTGTTTCTGTTGTAGTGCAGTAATTCTGTGACATTATGTAAGCGGCACAAAAACAATGAAAAATGGTGCATATGTGAAAAGGAAGCAAAGTTTTCTCCTCTTGCTGCACTTGAATCCTTACTGCTGCCAGTGTTTACAGTAATGCTGACGCACGTCTGCATGAGAAGTTCATGTGAAAATTAAAATATGGAGTTTTTTTTTAGCGTCGTCAGTCTTCGTCATTCCTTTTAGCTATGACTGCTTGAATATGAGAGGTTATTTCAGGAAATGTAGTGAATATGTCAAAGGTAATTACACAAAGTAATCCACAACAAAGTGATGCTTTGCAGACACTTTATTACACAAATACAATAGTTACTGAAAATAGTACTCTTGTACTTAAACCGGTGTCACAGCTAATGCAAGGTAGGCCACATGTGACAGCGTAGCTAAATATCTATGGCATGCGGTTAGGAAAGCCTCTCAAGCTTCATAGCAAACTATGAGCAGCTGCAGAAAACATGTAATACGATTTAAGAAATGTCAACCGAAAAACTGATCCACTAACGGAAAACTTGACGTTACAGAAAGTGACTCAACAGATCATTGATTTATTTTTTTTTTGTTTGTTTTTTTTTGTAAAGATGCGATTTACTAAATAATTCACTTGAATTCTGCTGTAATAAAATATCTGAGCAGCGGTTCAATGGAAAACAAATCCTCTTTCAGTGCTGTCCTGAATACACTTCTGGATAAATGTGCTGTTTTTAGAGAACTCTGGAAGTGAACAGAGGAAATAGTTTAGTGGGCCAGAGAGAGAAAGAGAGAAAATAGTTTTAAAAAAGCACAGTGGGTTCAGATTAGCCTTTGACAACAAGCAGAAAGCTGCAGCAGCATGAAGCCTGATCCCCACATGTTACACAGTTAGCCTAAAAGATCTGGGCCATTTGCCTTGAAAAAAACAAACCAGCAGAAGGCACAGAATTACAAGTGAAACGATAGTCGACCAAATACAATGATGATGCTGAAATGTCATAAGGAGCATCAAATGACATCTATAATCCCAACTGCAGCAACAAATGTCAGGTTTCTCCTCTGAAATCCCCATTCAGCTCATCCCTAAACTGAGACTGAAACACTGCAGGTTTAATCTGAGCCAACATTCAGATTGAGCGTCAGCAACGTTTAATAATCTGTGACAGGAGACAAACACGACTGACAACAGCCCCACCTGGCGGTACTCTAGGGCTGCAGGATTTTATGAAAACGATTAAAAAGTGAGAGCTAACACATAAAAAGAAAATCATACAATAAAAAAAGATAAATAATAAAAACTACATGCACATTTTTTTTCTACATAATAATGCATTTGCAGATTTTCTTGGACATTTTTAAGGCTAAACCTGATATTAGTGGACGGTTGTTTTTGGGGACTGTGCTGATAGTTTTACCATAAAGGCATTTTTTATATATAAAGAAAAATATAAATATAATCATTTTGTCTCCAAGAGTTTGTCAAGATGACAATAAAATGAATTTTATATACAAGAACACATTTAAATATATACATTAAATAGCAATATTGGCAGCTGACAACAGTTACAAAAACAGTGAATTAGCACATGTGAGAAACCTAAGCTGTGTTTGGAGGGGAGGGGGGAGGGAGGGCTGCCTAAGAGGAGGACTGAGGAGGAGGAGGGCGAGGAGGAGGAGCAGAGTACTCCTCTGTGTCTGAGTCGCTGCTGTCCTCCACGTTCCTCTCCTGGTCACTGCCCTCAGTGCTCAGCTGGTCGAAGCCCTGGCGACTGTAACCTTTGTGAGATGCAAAGAATTTCCCCAGGTTCAGAGTTCCCACTGCTTTACCTGAGGGGGAGGAACAGGGGAGTTACCTCCTGCTGGAGTTCAGGATCAATCTATAGGACATGCAACACAGCCACAGTCCAGAAATGCCTTTTTTTTTTTTTTTCTTACCTCGAATTTTACCCAAGACTCCTCCCACAGAGCGAGGCTCCATTTTGATCTCATTTCTCTCTGAAAACAGTCAGTAAACAGAAAATGAGTGCAGGCCACACAGCAGGACTAACTTAGTTATGGTTATCATAGACCTTCGCTTTAGAACGCCTCGTCTGTCTGGATGTGCAGGCATAGAGGTCTGATCTGTCCAGAACTGGACAATTTTAAAGCTGTATTGATGTTTTATTATGTCCATGAATTAATGGACACCAATAATGTCTCTTAATTAAGTTTTTAATTATCAAAAATACGCAAGAGTGCTAATGAAACAAACTCGGTGAGAGAGTGGTGAACTGATAGACAGAGTCCTTTCATAAGTTCATAATTCTCATAATGATAATCAGACATTGTTCACCTAAAAATGAACTTTTAGGAGTATTTTTACTGTCTTGTCCTTTTTCTTTTACTTGAGAAATTTTATTATGAAATATGTCAACTCTTACTTGTAAATTTTTTTACCCACTGAATGAAGAAGAAACATGTTTTAACCAGAGATTCACCAGACACAGACCTGCAGGTTTTAACGTTTCAAAACTTTTACATTGAAAATTTGATTTGGGGGGAAAACAAAACGTTGCCTGATTTTTTTCATTTTACCTCACTTAAATAAATTATTGGTAATTAAAATACCAAAATTTCCACTTAACTTTATATTTTGGTCCATTTGTTGATGTAACTGTTAAATATTAAATAATTGATCATTTGATCAGTCACTCAGGACTTGAGTAGACTTTTTACAAAATACTTTTTTACTCTTACTTGAATCATTTCTTCTTTTATGTTTACTGGAGTGAAAATATGTTGAAGTAGTGCTACTCTTACTTGAGTATAATTTTTGGGAACTCTGCCCCGTTCTGATGGTAACGCACTCTGGTTGGCTGCTTTCTAAAGGGTTACATAAACCAATAAATGATTGACAAGAAAGTGAAGTAAGTGTTTTCAGTCGTAGCCGCACAAACAGATATTCGTTAGCTCTTAGAGAAAATCGGTGCACAAAGTCAGACTAGTCGTCCTGTTTGCTCATCATACATACTGTTTTTCATCCAGCACATGAAGACTCCCAGGAAGACGATGACCAGCAGAAGGACGAGGAGCAGTGAGACAACAATAGCAGGGAGGACGCTGTTCTCTTTCTTTAACTTTGGCGTGCTTTTCCTGGGTTCCACTTCGACCAACGGATGGCTCTTCTCTGACACGGTTTGCTTCTCCTTGACAGGTGCAGTCTTTGAAATGTTGGGATGTGGCTTCAGCTTGGCTTGGACGAACGCCTCCACTTCTAAACAGAGAGCAGGAGGGATGACGCTGGGACCTGATAGAGCAGTCAGGAGTTACAAATGGAATTTAGTCTGCTTTACCTTCAAGTTCCTGCACCTCGATTCCGGCTTTCTTCACAGAACGGTGCAACTCTGAAAAGTGGAGACAGGAAAGTTCCTAATGAAAACCAATGTGTGCAGTTTGTAACCAACAAATCTGTGACAGAAAAGCCCCATGGACACAATAAAATATGTTGGATAAGCTGAATTTGAACCCATGTAAACAAGATAAAACACATTTAGTTATAACATTTAGCATAGTGTTATAATAAGCATGAACTTACTTTCTGCAGTAAACTTAAAAACTGAATTGCTTCCTGCGTCTCCGACAAAAACACTTCCATCTTTAGATACGACGATGTCATGAGGCATTTTAAACTCCTGCAGAAAGGAAAACACAAAAGGAACCATGTTATTAACATGCTGTGCCTTTCAACAGTGTTCATACCTTTAACCTTTTCACAATTGATTACAACTGTACAAGATTGCTGGTTGTTCAATAATTCTTAGTTTGAATGGAGCAGAAGCTTGAAGAGACAAACAGTCTTTAGTTCTTGAGTTTGATGAGGGATGATTTCCATGACAACACGATAAAAATACCAAAAACATTGATTTTACATAATAATCTTGCTCCTCTCTTAAGTTCTCCACAACAGGGAAATCCAGCAAGATATAAGTATCAATTACATCATCACATCTGAAAAATTACTATTTTAAAAAGCCAGCTTGACTGCATTAAACTGATTAAATAATCTGGTATTAAATTACAATTGCCCATCCTAATCTAAAAATGTTCATTTGGCAAACCTTTATGAGAGTTTCTCAGAGAGTTTCTAGTGTTAAGAAACACAACTCACAGAGGAATCCAGAAATGGATTAAAAAGTCACAAAGTCACAAATGAAGCTCCGGCTAACACTTTTGTTTCTTCTCTAGGAAAAGATCCGTCAGTGTATGACAGCGTGTTTACCTTCTGGGTGGGGCTGAAGGAATCCAGAATTTGTTTGGTTGAATAATCTAGAACAAACCCTCTGAGTGGAGCTGAGTGGTAGGGCGAGGCTCCGTTCACTGCAAAGATCAGGCCGTCTTCAGGGTGGGGCAGACAGGAAGGAGATTCATTAAAAACAACTAAAATGACACATATTCACAATTTTAAAAACCTCAACAGAGATAAGTGAAGATGTTGAAAATAAATCATCTGATGTCTGAAAAGACATATATAAACAAAACCTAAGTTTGGGCCAACTGCAGCTCCAGTGCACTCACTTCCCACAGGGCTGTAGGTGATGGCAAACACTTCTCCGAACTCTTCGTTCTTTATCTCTTTGACAAACTCGCCGGTCTCAGCGATGAAGCACTGGATCCGGCCGTTTTCCCTGTCAGCCACACACACTTCCTTCCTTTCAGGAAGGAGAACCAAGCTGTGGGGGATCTGGAACGGAGTGCGCCTCCTTCTGTCTGAAGAGCCTTTACCCAAAACGTAGAGATGAGAAGGTGACTTTCTGATCCACAGAGCATCCATGTTAGTAACGTGTAATAACTGTGAATCATTGTTTCTCTGACTGCAAAGAATAAGTTTGGCTACACTGATTAAATTTGCACTCTTGATATTTGACACTAAAGTGTAAACTGAGGAATACCTTGAAGTTTAATGACTTCCTGAACCAAGAAACAATAGTTTTGTTACAATTCTTTGGAATAAAACTAAAACCTCTAGGTTTTAGGGCTTTAACACTCCATGTCTCTGTGTGTAATTTGAGCTGGCTACCTGCTCCCCACTGAGTTAAGTATGTGCCATCGGCAGCAAACTTCAGGATCCTGGCGTTGCAGTAACCATCAGACACAAAGACGTTCCTGGTTTCAGGGTCGACGGCCACGTCCGTCGGCTGGCAGAAGTGCTCGGTGTCGCTACCCGGAGTGAAAGCCTCTCCCAGGACCAGCAGGGTTCTGTCCCTGCCATCACCGCTCACCTTTAACACCTGAGGAACAGCAAAATATTGTTTCATTTTGAGAAACAAAAGCAATTTTGAAGGCGTGACCTTTATTTCACACACACGAAAAAGAAAATGTCAGTTTTCAGTACTATTTGATACAAGGTTAGCTTGATGCTACTACAAACTGTGGGTTTGTGTCAAGGCTAGGTAGCTCCAGTGTGGTTAGAGCTCACGCTCCAGCTCACCTGATGCAGAGCCACATCAGTCACCCAGAAGTTATTCTCCTGGTCTGTCGTTATTCCATGAGGCAAATAAAACCTGCAAGGCCAGAAAACAATCTGAAGTTTATAAAAACAGGCCCAACTCTGCAGGGCTTCAAATCATATCGCAGCATTACAACCCTTACATTTACAACCAGGAAACATTTTCTCACACACTCACATGTTCCGACCCGAAGCCTTCAGGATTCTGCCGTTGGCCGGGTCCACAACCAGAATAGTAGATTGCTGAATGGGCCCCAGGGAACGCTGCTGGTACCGAGCCTGGCTGTTGAAAGAACTAAGCAAACACACAACAGAGAACATTTACTGTGTGTAACCTTGGAAACTACAGCTCCGAAGAGGAGCTGTGCCTTAAAGGCAGAGCTAGGTCCAACCAGGTGTTTTTGAAAGCTAAATGGTTGCCATGGAGATTAAAGGATTTCTCAATCATGCATGAAAGAATCAAGGCAACACTGGAGGTATGTGTTTGATGAGAAATTAACATTATAACATGATGTAAAGACCTAAAAAGTCTATTTGACATAATACTGCCCCTTTAAGCTGAGCAGAAAAGACTGGGCGTCACACATGTTGATGTTAGGATTTCTTAGGTGCAGATGAATACGTTGCTACAAATGATCAACTCTACGCCAAAGTGAAGTTGTTGTATTTCAGTGCTGTTACAGACATGCCTATGAAGCTCAAATGAAGCAAATGTACTTCATTTGTAAGAATGTACAAAAACCGGAGATGAAAAAGCTGCATGTGAGATCTCCAAACAATTTTAGTACTAGTGGTTTTGGTGAAAACAACAGGCATTAAAGTGCTGAGATAACATTTGTTAATAATTTGACAATAACTATGTGAAAAGTGAAAGCAACCCACTCTGCCCCCCAGTGGTGGTCGCCTCTGTGGAAAATGACCAGGTTGGAATCAGAGTCCAGGGCGAGTCCTGAAACCTGGCCCAGCTGAAGGGAACTCTGCGGCCATGCTGACACCTGCTCCAAATGAGAATCTGCAACCACACCATGAACACACACACAAACACACACACATTTCCATATGAGCTGAAGAATTCTCCACGCTTCTTCCTCATAAATGTTTATTTTCACAAAGCCAATTGGGAAACAATGACCGCTTTTTTACTAGAATCCAGTCAACCTTTCCAGCTGGCCTGGCACACAGTCACTACAGTACAGTCAGCCTTTTATTTCACTGTTTAGTGAATTATATCAGATGGGTTTATGAAGTCATAATTCAGAGCAGTATGGTTTATTGTCGAGTTGTATCTTGCAGGAAGAGAAAAATTCAAAAATCAAGAAACATCTAAATGGAATATTGTTAAATATAACAAGGATGATATCAGTCGCAGTTAGCCCACAATTTCACTTTGAAATTTATATTGTTGAAATTAAGGCTATGGTTCAATATTATACAATATAACATACTGTTACTTCCATGAATCTGCTTTTTTAACATTTCATCATGTGATGTTATGGACATAGTTCACATTTGATTCATTTTGAACTCACCCTGATCCAGAACCGGCTCTGCTTTGTTGGCATTCATCGGCTGCTTGTCATCTTGATTGGTAAATGCAGAAAAAAATTAATAAATTAGATATAACTTTGGGATGAAAAACAACTAAATGAACCGATTAAGACAATTCTATTCAAAAATACTTTATGTTTTACATCTTTGAGATTTGTAACAAGCGGCCTTTATTCAAACCTGCCATCATCTATATATATTTTTTAATTTTTTAGACGCAGCCCTGACACTTGAAGACAGTTATAAAGACAATTTATTTACATCTATTTCTGTTCGAATATAATCTATTTGAATTTGATACAGTATGAAATTGATTTAATGGATATTCTGTTTATGTTGTCTTTTCTTTTTGTTCCATAATTCAAACAGAATTTCTAGATCGTTTGAATAGAAACATTGGTTTCTGAATTAAGAATCATTACTGAATCTAATCGCTAGACGGTGAAAGTTTAGCATCTCTACTTTGAAGAGCCTCGTTGCTGAAATGTGAGACACAAATAAACTGGACTGCACTTTTTCAAGTCATGTAGAGATTAAGAAACAGGATGTTATCCTCACACAGTTGTCACTTGCTGCTCTGTAAGTTACTTCACTTCAGTTACCATGGAGACTGCTGTATCATCCGCAAACAGAAAATGTAAATGGCCTTTTAAATACAGGCATAAGAGGACCTCTAAGTACTTCACTCTACATTCAGCCTAGAGAAGCAGATCTTTGCAGCTGTATGTTCTTCCTGTCCAAACAAGGTTTCAGGTTACGTGAGAGAAATCTGTGTGTTTAGTTTTCTAAAGTATTGATCAACTCAAGAGGGAGTGCTGCTCAATTACTAAAAAAAAAAAAAAAGCCCCACATACATTAATGGATAACGATTAAATGGAAAGCTTTTATTTCATGCTGGCTTCACAACAAAGCCTGATGGACTCACTTTCATTGCATCACATTCATACAAAATAAAACAGAATGATAATCTGTAATGAGCCTAGAGATTAGTAAATGTTTAAGATCTACATATCTCCTCTCATCTGTCCTCATTCCAGCTGTTTGCCGTCACTCATTTGACACATACTCAGAGTAAAACATTTTTGTTTGCAATTTTTACAGAACAATAAGAGAGTAGAAGGCATCATTGAAATAATATTTACTGAAATCAATTAATTGTTAACTGGAGTGTGAAGACTGAAAAAAAGAAAGGTAATTTACTAAAATACCTTTAGTAATTAAGCAGTAATTAAGTCAAAACTGTATGAACGAC
This sequence comes from Poeciliopsis gracilis, assembly GCA_911649635.1. Taxonomy (NCBI): domain Eukaryota; kingdom Metazoa; phylum Chordata; class Actinopteri; order Cyprinodontiformes; family Poeciliidae; genus Poeciliopsis; species Poeciliopsis gracilis. Next base: position 192,887 of record CAJVRI010000659.1, on the reverse strand, counting down.
AAAAAAAGAATGCACTTAAGATAAATTAAGCCTTTGTCTGCAAATATGTTCTACCTAGATCTCCCATTATGCCTCTTTATTAATAATTAGTTACCGGTAATCAAAATAATAAAGAGATCAGATCACTGTGTTGATGTTAAAGTTGAGCAGGAAGGACTGAATTTTTTACATGGTATTATATCTGCAGATGCGTTACTTTCTACAAATGATCAAGCATTCACTGAAGGAATGCTGTTTTTCACTTTAGGCAGCCAAAATGTTTTTTTTTTTTTAATTATCTGCCTAATTGAATCTTTAATGCATTTCCAATAATGTATAAAAACAGGGTTGAGTGGATAAATGACAAATCTTTAGAATTTGCTAAAAAAAAATAAAAATAACTTCAATTAATTGATTAATCATCCGGATAATTGATTACTAAAATAATCAAATATTGCAATGCTATAAAGGATACAGAAAATAGATGGATAAATTGACAAGCTAACTTTACTGACACTTGTTTATGCGTTTGTGTGGCTCTGAGCTTTTCTGTGAGTAGTTTCTGTAGAACTGTTGGTTTACCACAAGCTAAAAGCCGTTATTACACGAGTACGATGATGCAGCAGCAGCATGGTGTGGACATGACACTGCAGTACTATCACCTTCAAAAGGCACTGAGGTGAAGATGACTCACTTATCTGGCTGAAGCAACACAAAGCACCCGACTAAAACACACAGTCCTCCCTGAAGCCTGAGGACGGATAGAGAAACTAAAGAGTTTTAATTGCTTTGGCTGGCAGAGAGGCCAATGAGCACAGAATATATTTATATAGGATATTTATTGGCAATGTTGCTTATTCAGTCAACAGTTTCTTAAAAAAAGAAAAAACATAGGTAACTGATGGAGAGAGGGCTATGGCCCCCTGAATCATCTTCAGGTTACAGAAAGTCATACAGATGCATCTTTAATCACATCGTAAATGTAAAGCACAATAAATAAACAAATGATAAAATTCAAAGTAATCAAAATGAAATGAATTACTTTTTACTGGCCTGGTCTGGCCATGCCTATAAAAACTTTTCAATGGCGCCACTGTCACCATGTTTGAACATTTCAGATTAAAATCATTGTTTTAACTATATGCTGGTAAAACACACTGTTCTGTATAGTGTAGTGTGTCTGCCCGGACATAATTTCTAAATCTGAATTTTATTTTATTTGACTATTTAAAAGAAAAAAAAGAAAGAAAACATGCAAAACATGAACGCCCCTTTTTACAAGTTACGGATTTCTTTGGCCAAATTCAAAGTTTATGCCAGAAATGAGGCAGATGTAGATGTGGTCGATTTATGTACCTGTAGCGTTTCCCATTGGCATCATGGCGTGCATGTGACCTGGACTCACAGCGATGGGAACATTTGCCTCTGCTGGAATATGTCGAAAGAGTTCTTTGGAGCCCGTCTCCATGCAGCTCATGAAGGGAACAGCATGTTTGCTGTCCATGTAGTACATCATGTAGAAGTTGCACATTTCATCAGCTGAAGTACCCCTGCAGACAAAAAAAAGGATTCCAATAAATAAAGCCACAAGCAGCACTGATCGGTGCTGCTACCTCAAAGCCACTTCAGTCTGCATCAACCATCAGGTGTTGTGAACCTGATGGTAGACATGGAAACTTTGACAATGCTTCACAAGGTTACTTGTGGGCATAGTCACTAAACTACAAAGGTGGGAAGAGAAATAAGAAGTTCAAATGAAGTTTAATTGAAGAAATGTATCATTCTGTTTCCTAAATCTTTGAAAAAGTGAAATGAAAATGTGAAATATAGTACTTATATTAATTTCATAGTCTGACATTCCACAAACAGATTGAATTAGACCAAAATCTCCATCAAAATCATCTGAACAGAATCATATAAATAATTCAAATGTGTGTTTGGATTACGTCTAATCGGTCACTCAGCAATAATTGCCAGTGATCTGTGAACTCACCCGATGCGCGTTTTGGAGGTCCGGCCCTCCCCAGTAAAAACACATCTGGCAGCCATGGAGTCACCGTATCGCACTGTCACATCCTTGTTAGCAGGATAGAAAGCCTGGAATGGAAACATTCATTAATGAGCAAAGAAAAGTGTGGAAATGTACAGGACATGAATTAGAAAAGCCATTCATAAATGAGAAATAGAACCACTTTTCATTATTCACATTCATTACGGCGAGGAAATACAGAAGTACTTCTGTTTATTTAAAATAAACAAGACTGAATTTTTAAAAACACAGATTTTGACAATGTTCTAATAATAGAACATAATAATGTGATGAAAAGTCAAAGAAAAGTACTCTTAATATAATAACTTGACTGTCAAAAACCTAATGGAGATTAAAGCCACTTCCTGATTGTAGTTCCCTAATAAACACACAACCATGAACCTTTCACATTATTGAAGATCACAAACCAACATCAAAGACTGTGTGTGTTTTCAGGTGGTGTAGCTGGGACTGCAGAATCAAAGCTGATTCTCTCAGTCCTCATACAAGCTGACTAAATGTATTCAGGGCTCTGAAAACAAGCAATGTTGCTGTGCACCATCATCACCTTGTGACCATCTGCCTCAGGTTGGGCTAATCAATGGAGTCCTCAGATTGGACAGACATTGGACAACCTGAAGACAATACTGCTAACTTTGTCTTCACCCCAAACTGATTTAGACTGTATTTTACATTACACACTGAACAGAAGACAGTAGCCATGGTACCATCAATGTATTTTTATGCACATTTTGAAGTATCACACTAGATATCAACATCAAAATCTGAAATATCTTCCTCAATTTTGCAAAAATTGTTTTTATGGTCACTCAAGGTTTTTGGCTTTTCTTAATAGAGTTAATGTGCTTAATGGGAGATGGAAACACATGTTACATATTACATATGAGTCTGATAAAAACACCCTGACATCTTTTTATAAATGCACCGTTCAAAGTGGGAATTTTTATATGGAAAGAAAATGTGAAAAATTGCAGTCAACTATCTTCCAAACAGAAAGCAGTGACTTTTGAGAGAAAAATTAAATAGCTGTCTCAGAAAAACATCAGTCGTATAGAACTGATGTCACAGTGGTTATCTACCTGTGGTAACTGAGGGGACTGTCTCCCAATCAGACTCCATTTTCCATCACGAATCCTGTAACCGCTGACCACTTTGCCTGTGACAGAAATAATCATCAAGGACTAAGGAGAGATAGGAGACACAGGAGCAGTGAATGACCTGACTCCTCACCGAGGCTGTGTGTGTGGGTCCTGAAGGCAAACGGGTAGATCGGGTAGGAATCATAGTCACAAGCAACATCTGCATTTGTAACTGAAAGAAAAAAAACAAAAAACAATGAACTGTATTTTCTGTCAATGCATTTCTGCTTTATCTCCTACAAGAGGTGTTATAACATATGTGGCTCTCTCAATTTTTGTTTGTTATTGTTACAGATCCTGTTCGGGATGATTTTATAAAAATTTAACCTGGGGCCAAAATCTGACTGCACCCTTAAGTTACTGAAGTATAACTAGTAGCTACTTAGAATAATAAGGATTAGTGCACAAGTTCCCTTTTTAAAAAAGACTTGCTCAAAGTAAAGTTAATAAAAAAAGTCATTGTCATAGTTCCCCATGTGGAACGTCTTATCTCATCATCGTACCCTCACATATCAACACACTTTATCTGCATGATTAATCTGCTCTCTACTACTTCCTTTTTCTGTTTGTCTGCACAAATGTGTCACATCTTATAGCCAGCTTTATGCTGACATTTTCCCACATCTATTAGTCGTCTGAATTCAGTAAAACCTTTTACTGTTTACTGTGGAGACACAGATCCAGATTGTGTTCTTGTTATACATTGGAGACAATTTACTCACTCAGAAAAAAAAAAAATACATATATATGTGTGTGTGTCCAATCCCAGCAGTCCTGCCAATAGCTCAGGAGGTTATTAGATCTGTTTTAATTGAGTCACTACTTGTGAACGCTTCACAATCCTGATCAGCTTTTATCAAATGTGAATGCAGCTGATAAAAGCTGACAGGTGATTTCAGAATAAACTGCATGAAAATTGGTGACATTCTGTTATTCTAATGTTAATCTGACATTTTCAAATTGTTGAAGCATAATGTCTCCTCTTTCCTGTGTTGGATCTGAAGCTGGTTTCCTGGGCTGCGGCTGGAGTTTGTCTCGATGGTAACACAAGGAACAATGGCTTAGGAAGCTCCAGCACCAGCTGAGAAATGGAACCGATTTGGTGGAAAAAATTGTGAAACAAACAAAGCTTCAGCTTCCCTCTGATTCTCCAAGGTAATACTTGATGGGTTGATTAGTATTTAGGGGTTCTAAAAAATCTTTGTAGAAGGAAACTTAATTTCATAAAAATGTTCCGTCCTAAAGTCAAAAATCCTAATTTAAAAACCTAAAACTTTCCAGTTGTTTAGAACTCCTCCAGATGAGCGGGCAGTATTTACCAAGCATATAGTCAATGTGCTAAAGGGGAAATGGAAACACATATTAACCAAAGTCTGATAAAACATCTGTTACCTTCGATTGTAATAAAAATACCATATATATTAAACATGACTAAAGAAATTTGACTTTGTAATTTAATGTCTTGAAATTGGGCGTCTGTCTCTTTAAATTCTCCTGTTCTTTCTAAACTTTGCTTTCAAGAAATCATCACAACATGGCTCCTCTATTAACCCTTTAACAATGTTTGTACAAGCATTTAGAAGTAGCTCCTATAATGAGCTCAGCTGGTGCTCAGTTCCACCAGATGTTTGCTAATTTCTGCTGGCTAGCTCTCGAAAAACATTCTGTTTGCATTATAGTGCACCAATCACAAAGAAGAGGGATTTTATCACTAAACTGCTCACAGCAACTACATTTCATCAGTCAAGAAAATAGTAACACTAACAATACAGTGAGTCTGGGAGAGTTTCAACCAGTATTACTTGGAATTTATCATGATTAGTTAGGCCTGTCACAATAACAGATTTTGCTGGTCGATAAATTGTCTCAAAAAATTATTGCGATAAACGATAATATTGTTTGAAGACCTTTTTACATTGATTTAATGGAAATTACGTAATAATACATGCGATTTCCTACCAAAGAAATCGCACTTTACTTTAAAAAGAACACTTAACACTGGGACTGATACACAAAATAAATATAACAACCAAAACCAAAAATAAAATAGATTCTTAGTTTCCATTAACAATAAATGTACTTGAATAAAAACTAAACATAAAGCCAAAGTGGAAATAAACACTGCATTCAACCAAAAGAGTGCAGATTATGAAGTCTGTGTAGTATATTGCCCTTCAGTAATCATTAGATTTAAATAGAGAAGACATCCGACTGCCTGATGCAATAGTTCACACTACAGGATTTTTTTTTATTCCGAACGTCAATCTTAGAACGTTCTTCGTTCTGAGATTGTCACTTGTGTGTTACGCTGGGAGAGTGACGCAGCCTGTTGAATGTGACCGGTAGCCAATCAGAAAGCGCGGATGTTACTCCTTTGTTTTATTTGTATTACATGTCCTCCCACTAGGGGCACTGTTATGCCAAGAGCATATGTTATTGGCTTGTGTTCTTCTTCGGTGCTCTCTGTCTGTCTGTTCGTGATGATGCACATGGCGGAATAAAGTCGAGTAAAGAAACGAGTTATTTTTACTGACTAACATTGGTAGCAAAGGATGGTTAGTAACTACAGAGTTCCGCCAACGTTTGAGGAAGGAAAGCCTTACGAAAGCTGGAAGAATGAAGTCAACATTTGGACGAGAGTTACAGATTTGGAGTCGAAAAAGCAAGCGCTGGCTGTCGCCCTGGCCCTGTCTGGAAGAGCGCGGGACACGGCGATGGAAATTCCGGTAGACGATCTAAATAAAGACACTGGAATGACCACGTTGTTCGCTAAACTAGATGACTTGTTCTTAAAAGAGGAAAAGGACAGGATCTATGAAGCATACTCGGATTTTGACCGGATCATAAAAGAAGCTAACATGTCGATGGCGGACTATATTATTGATTTCGAGCAGCGTTACTCGCGGATGAAGAAATACAACATGGAGCTGCCTGACGCAGTTTTGGCTTTTAAGCTTTTGGACACCGCGTGTTTGGATATAACGGACAGACAGTTGGCTTTAACGGCATGCTCAGATGTAACATTTGCTTCAATGAAGTCCGCTTTGAAGAGAATATTTGGCAAAAAAAGAGGTGCGGCAGCAGAAGGCATTAGCCAGGAGTCCGTGTTTGCAACGGAGCAACGGCGGCAAAAGGCAAGTTCTGGCGGCAGAGTCCCCATCAGAAAACTCCACAGCCCGGTACAAACCCGCTGGATAAGTACGGACGACGGTCAAAATGTGCAGTGTGCCAAAGTACTTTTCACTGGGTTAAAAACTGTCCGCACAAAGCTGATAGTGTTAAAATTGCTGATGATGCAAAAGACGTGGAAGAGTGCAATTTGACTCTGTACACCAAAGAATCACCAACAGATGCAGAAATATTCATGACAGAATGTTTTGGCTCAGCAATAATAGACACTGCTTGCACTAGGACAGTTTGTGGACAGGAGTGGCTGGACAACTACAGTACTGTGTTACAAAAGAAAAGTATGAAAACTATGAAAGAGACAGAAACACAAAGTCACAGGCCCTTCAAGTTTGGAGATGGAAAAATCGTCTACTCCATAAAAAAGGTAAAGATACCTGCTAAAATTGGCAACACAAAGTGTAATATAGAAACTGAAGTAGTACCTGCTAACATCCCACTGCTGCTGAGTAAGACCTCATTGAAAAGGGCAGGGACCGTTTTGGACATGGAAAGGGACAGTGCAGTGATGTTCAACCAGCCTGTCAAACTGGACTTTACTAGTTCAGGTCATTACTGTGTAAACATTGTGGACAGTGAAAATAGAAGTTTCATTCACTCTGATAAGCTATTGCAAGCTAATGAGGAAGAAATACTGACTACAACAGACAAGATGAACACAAGTGAAAAGATGAAAGTTCTGGAGAAACTTCATAAACAGTTTGGACATGCCTCTGCTGACAAAATACAGAGACTTTTGACTAATTCTGGCAACAAGGACACAGAATGTGACAACCTACTGAAAAACATCGTGAACCAGTGTGAAGTGTGTCAAAAAATATTGTAAGACCAAACCAAAACTTGCTGTCGGCTTACCATCAGCATCTACATACAATGAAACTGTTGCTGTAGATCTGCACGAACTTGAACCTGGGGTTTGGTACCTACACATTATTGACCAGTTTACCCGTTTCAGTGCTGGTAGTGTCTTAACCACCAAGAGGTCTTCTGAAATAGTCAGACGTTTTATCCATGATTGGATCAGTGTGCATGGCCCACCACAAAAAGTTGTTCAGTGACAATGGTGGTGAGTTCAATAACGAGGAAGTGAGAGACATGGCCGAGAACTTTAATATTGAAGTCAAGACAACACCTGCTTACAGTCCATGGAGCAATGGACTGTTAGAGCGCCACAATCAAACTCTGACGGAGATCCTGCTGAAAGTTAAAGCAAGTACTGGATGTGACTGGAGCACTGCCATGGACTGGGCCCTGATGGCAAAGAACTCTATGCAAAGTGTACATGGATACAGCCCACATCAGCTGGTGTTTGGGCAGAATCCTAACCTGCCTTCTGTATTAATAGACAAAGCTCCAGCTCTAGAGGGCACCACCAAGAGTGAATGGGTTGCCAAGCACATTTCAGCCTTGCATGCTGCAAGAAAAGCTTTTACAGAAGCAGAATGTTCAGAAAGGATACGCAGAGCACTAAAGAAACAGATGCGGCCCATAGACGAGCGATATGAAACTGGAGACAAAGTCTTTTACAAAAGAGTGGATTGCCCAGAATGGAAAGGACCAGGAGTGGTGATTGGTCAAGATGGTGCAGTCGTTTTTGTTAGACACGGAGGCACCTGTATCAGAGTCCATCAACTCAGATTGAGGAAAGTTACTCACGATAATGAAGAACCTCAGATTACCTGCGATGAGAAGAACAATCGAGGACAACACACAGTGGACATCATTGAAGAGAATGTAGAAGGAGACACTATTGCAGTAAATCCTGAGAATCATCCTTTGCCTGCTCCTGAAAATGCAGAGGCTGAGAGACCGCACTCTGGGAACACCATCATAAAGACAGGTCAAATTGTGACATTCAGAAATACAGAGGGTGTCTCACAGAAAGCCAAAGTGTTGGGACGTGCCGGCAAAGCAACTGGGAAATACAAGAACTGGTTTAACTTGGAGCTGCTTGAGCCAGCAGAAGTGGCTGGCAACAGTGAGTCAGCTGACCTGTCACAGTTGGAGGATCTTCACATCCAGGCAGATGCTGAGGATACAGATATGCACGAGGATGTTCTTGTGAGTAAGGACATATCGTTTGATGAAGCAAAGGAAAATGAAATAAAAAGCTGGAAACAGAACCAAGTGTTTGAGGAAATTGAGGACAAAGGACAAAAGTGTGTCTCCACTCGTTGGGTGTGCACTCTGAAAGAGACTGAAAATGGAATAATACCAAAAGCAAGACTTGTTGCACGAGGATTTGAGGAGCTACAAGTTTCTGACCTACAAAAGGACTCTCCAACCTGTGCCTCAGAGTCACTGAGACTCTTGGTGGCAGTTGTATGTCAAAAACAATGGGAACTTCACTCTATGGACATTAAATCTGCCTTTTTACAAGGAATGCAACTGTCCAGAGACATTTTCATCAAACCTCCTCGAGAGGCCAATAGCACAGGTGTGCTTTGGAAACTGAGAAAATGTGTGTATGGTTTAGCTGATGCTTCACTGTATTGGTATAACAGGGTAAAAAGCATAATGATTGAAGCATGAGGCATAATGTCTAAGGTTGCAGTTTTTATTGGCTAGATGAGAAAAGCATAATGTCTAGGGTTTGCTTTTGTTGATGATTTTATATGGGGTGGATCACACATGTTTTCAGAGTCAGTCATACCTCACCTGAGGTCAAAGTTTAATGTCGGTCGTGAAACACACAATAGCTTTTCTTATGTGGGTGTAGATCTTGTTACTGAAGGTGAGAAGGTACAAATACACCAAGAAACATACATTCAGCACCTGCAGACCATACACCTCTCACCCTCACGAGCAGCAGAGTCAGCTTCACCTCTCACTGAGAAGGAGACAGAGCAGCTCAGATCTAAGATAGGCCAACTTCTGTGGGTGGCAAGACAGAGCAGGCCTGATGTCATGTTTGATGCTAGTAATTTAGCATCCCATCTGAAACATGCTACAGTACAGACCATTAATGAAGCAAACAGAGTTGTGTGTAAGCTCAAGGCCAAGTCAGTTGAATTGAATTTTCAACACCTTGGGGACGACAGTAACTTAAAGATAGTTACATTCACTGATGCATCTTTTGGAAATCTTTCAGATGGAGGTACTCAAGGTGGGCACTTCATTGTTTTGATGGGTGACAACGGGAGGTTCTCTCCCATTGCATGGCAGTCAGAGAATTAAGAGAATTGTCAGAAGCACACTGGCAGGTGAAACACTCGTCATGTCTGAGGGGATTGATAATGCCATTTTTCTTTCCACACTCTTTTCTGAACTCAGTGCTGGTAATACTGCTTGTCCTCCACCTATAATCTGTGTGACTGATAATTTCTCTCTTGTTGATGCACTTAAGTCAACTAAGTTTGTTGCAGAAAAAAGGTTACGCCTGGAAATCAGTTCAATTAAAGAACTGATGCAAACTAAGAAAGTTCATCAAGTGTTGTGGTCTCAAACAAAAGACCAACTTGCAGACTGTTTAACAAAAAAGGGAGCATCCGCAACCTCACTCCTTAGGGCTCTTTATGAAGGACTTTGGATTCTTCAATAAATTCAGTCATAAGATGTTTCACATTCTATCACGTTGAAACTGTTCTAATATAATCCTTAATGGCTGTGCTTTCTCATAAGCCCTGTTTTTTTTGTTTGTTTGTAAAGAAAAGTGGGAGATTGTTACTCCTTTGTTTTATTTGTATTACATGTCCTCCCACTAGGGGCACTGTTATGCCAAGAGCATATGTTATTGGCTTGTGTTCTTCTTCGGTGCTCTCTGTCTGTCTGTTCGTGATGATGCACATGGCGGAATAAAGTCGAGTAAAGAAACGAGTTATTTTTACTGACTAACAGCGGATTCTCCTCCCTGCTTCCTGAGGGGAAACACGGAGGGAATCCCGAACAGCTGACACGGACCGAAGTCCAGCTGACATCGGAAACAACATGAATGTTTATTCAACAGTTCGTTCAAAGAAAATATCAATAACTAGGGGAGGAGTTGGAGCGAAATTTCTACCAGAAAACCCGGTAACTTTTCAGCTGTTCTTCGTTAATTTTGTGTCCATTGTTGGACACAACACGGTTTCGCTCGAACCGTTATAGCGAGGATTTCTGTCGGCTAATGTGTCTCTCAGGTTTTGATAATGGGCCGACAATCCGCGACATAAGATCGTGCAGCGCGCGCTGGGCATTACACTAAGGAAATAAGGAAGGGAGGAAGTGGAGTTGAGCCTTTTTTCATTCAGTGTCATCAACAGTCAGAGAAAAAAGAAGGAAGAAACGATATAGTCGATAATTACAATGAAATCGATGGTTTTAATTTATCGTTCGATTAATTGACTTATCGTTTATCGCGACAGGCCTAACTACAGTAAATCAAAATTCTTATCATGACAAGAAATCTATCACAACAAATGACCACCGCTGTACTGGAGCTACACAGATTAATAATATGGTCTAAGAAGCCATCATCTAATGTTACAGTGCTACACGATTACACTACTTGATAACGTTTAGGAGTCAATAACCAGTCAGAGAATCATACAGAGACTTTGAGGTTTACCAAGCTAAAGCTTCAGAAACAACAAATGTACCTTTTTTTCCTGGAGGGATGACCGTGTCCACAGACATTAGCAGGTAGATGCCCGCAATGAAGGGCTGCCTTTAAAGGAGAAACAAAGAACAAAGGAAGCTCTTACTTTCTCCACTTTAACTCAGTTATTGAAGGGATCACACAGGCAGTCCCAGCCAATAGGCCAGACCTTCCTTGATTTCACACACAGCTTTAATGGAAAGTGTTTTATGTTTGTCATCCTAGTTACTGCAGGCAGGTACAACCTCTTTAATATGGCAACTTAAGGAATTTTACATTTGATCTCTGCTTTCTTATTCCTTCAAAAATGGCCGACAGTATCTTCACTGTCTGCATGTGGCATACTTCCCCCTGCTAAACCAAAATGTTGCAGTATTTTTTTTTATCTTTTTCTTTAGGAAAACAAAAATCATACTTTATTATTTATCTGAATGTATTGAAGAGTCAGTAATCTGGACTGAATGCTACTGCAGTGTCAGTAAATGGACTTACGGTTTTAAAGTCATTCTTAAAGTTAGTCCAGAGCAATCTCTGTGATGATCTGGAATAGAGGAGAAAAAAACAATTATTAATAATATTACTAACATCATCTAGTCTCCATGGTCTGCTCATGGCCTAAAAAACATTCTTCTGCTAAAGCACTGTTGCTAAAATCTATATGCATTTTTCAGGCTCACAAAAGCTCAAAGTGACTGAATGTCTGATGGACAGAGCTAACAAGTCTTCAGTGAGGTTTATGGGCTCTGGAGCAAATTATAAAGATATGGATCCAATTTAAAGCTGATAACATTCACTGGAGATTGAACAAAGCTAACAGTTTCTAATTTAAGAGCAATGACCGAAAACATTTTAGTTATTTAACGAATCTCCATTGGCAATTTTTCTAAATAGCTTTTGCTATATTTGACTTTTTGGTGACCTTACTTTAAAGGATTGGTTAGCAACACCTTGTACTGCTGCAGAGCAGTGAAATATGGATACTTTTGCTTGGCTGGAATATTTTCATGCATGTCCGTCTGTAAATGTGTTCAAGGTTGTTCAGGCTGTTTCTCAACAGCTCATCAACCAGTTTTTTTCAATATTGTTTCTTTATCACGAGAAAAAGACACAAAAGTATTTAGCAAGTAAAATGTAAAAACATTTAGTCCTTTTTCAATTTGTGAAGAAATACAAGAAGAAAGCTCAACAAAGTATTCGGAATTGAACTGAAGGTGGATCAGGTGTGCAATGTAATGATGGGACGACTCCAACGCTCCGATTCATTTAACTTGATCGCAAAACGTAAAGATCACAGAAAGAAAGATGTTCTGAAACCACTTACAACTTTTTCCCCCAGTTTGTTCTTTGCAGTAACTAATAAATTGCAGAAACTAGGATCTTTTCAGACGTTTGGGGAGTTGGATAGAAAGGTCAAGAAACACAATGGCACTCACCTCTGAAGGCACTGACATCTCCATAATGTATCTGCAGCACAAAGTAGGACATTCCTGAATTTCTTCCGACTTTAAAACCAACATCTGATGGAAGAAGAAGAGGAATACAAATCAGTGAAAAACAGATAGCCAGAAAAACACAAAAACTTCTTTCCTAATAAAATAGTTTTAATACCTGTTAAAACAATACATAACTTGAAACGATGTAAATCGTTTACCTTGAGTGTGTGACTTACCTTTAGGTAATTTTGTTGGAGGAGCGTTTCGAGCCCAGGCGTACATAATGGAAGACTGGTCTTCACAAGTTCCCTCTACACTGCCACAGTCCCTGAACAGAGAAGGATAAAACCAATGCCATGAAAAGACATACAACCTTTTTTATAGTCTTAAATTAAATCTAACTAAACTTTTCCTGCTTAAGGTCATTTAGGATCAGCAAAATTATTTCTATTTGCTAAATGCCAGAATGATGGGAGGTTTACAAATATTTTCTTGGCATCTCTCCTGTTCCCAACCAGCTAATGTACATGTGACACCAGGAGGTCAACTGCAATCTCTCATATCATGATGGGGTGTTTTAACTGATCAGAAGGATTAAAAATAATGAGAAAAAAAAGGATGTAGATTATGGATCAAATGTTTGGTGAAATACAGCATTCAAAACTGAGCTCCAGCTTGTAAAAATAATTCTCTTCATGCTATTTTGACATGCGGGTCTTACCAGTAGCTACTGGTGGAGACAGGAGTCTGGCAGCCAAAGAGCAGCATGTGGTGAACAGTGTCCATACTGGCATGAGGTAGGAAGTCCACTGAGAGAGGAAACACACTGTGCTTAATGGAAACATTTTTAACAAAATCTACCCAGTTTTACCAATTTTTCCAACATTTCCATATGAATTTAATATTTTTGTTTAGAAAAATATTTAGAAAAATGTTCTAAAGTAACTTTTAGAATATTTTTTGTAAATTAACTTTTAGAATATTTTTTGTAAATTATTACTCCTCTCGCTATTCCTGAAAGTATGAAACAGATAATCTAAAAAAAATTTTCAATTAAGATCCCCTGCCTCTTTCCTGTAGCCCTACTGCCATCTGCTTCCAGTCAGAGACAACCAATCAGAGCCAGCAGGAGAACCGTAATACTGTTAATCATTCTTGTGCATGTGTTGCTTGCTCCCTCTCCTGCGCAGCACACATGAGCTCCAGCTGTTCCAGTGGTAGGAAAACAACCTAACGTTACAGGAAAACTGACATTGGTGGCTGATTAACAGCGCTATGATCCTCCCCTGGCTCTGATTGGCTGCTTCTGACAGGAAGCGGTGTATTTCTGCAGACTGCTATAAGACCATATTGAGGAGGTAAAGATTATCCATCTCATATTGTACTCTCCATTTTAACAAATGTGTAAAAATCATATTTTTAGAAATGTTGCATACTGAAGCTTTAATTCAAACAGACCATGCTGTCAATCATGGTTAATAAAAACATGGCGTTACCAAACATCTGTTTATTTACAACAGCTATTTCATTAAGGGAAAGTGAAGACTTGCTCACCGATATATGAATCACGAATAGTTGGCACAGGAAAGGCCATGCAAAGGTAAGTGTCCGACTGAAACAAGAGGATGAGGCTCATCACTTTATTTCAACCAAACACAACTGTTTTGCGTAAAATTTATATGAAGGTGAACCAAAAAACTTATCATAACTGCCTTAAATTAGCAGTAGATTTTGGATAATAAAAAGACTCACCTCAGTTGGTAAAACCCCAGGCATTCGAAGATCCACTGTGAAATTCTGAGAGTTAAAGAGCTGCGGCGGCCTGACTCTGGACACACAGTCACTGGGATTTAAGACATTTTCCCAAACCCTTAGGAATGACAACAACACACACTCTATTATTAACATATACACTTCTCCTTTATTTATTTAAAGCAGATCTGTTCCGTTTGTCATTACTGGGAGTACATTCAGCAGGAAACACGGAATTTAAACCTCAGTCAATGTAAAAGGCATGTAGATATTTAAGCATGAGTCTTTTAGCAAATAAAAGGTTCTGAGTTGAATTTCAGGAGTTCCTTACCTCTTCGACCCATACAGGGAGGGCTGTAGTTCCACACTGTGACTCTGATGGAGGAACGCTACCACCAAACTGACCACCAGGAGTCCCATCACACCTACAGGTTTCTCTCTGCTGTTCACTAGCAGGCTGCAAATGGGAAAACGAGCAATTAGAACATAAAGTTAACTAAAATACACAATGCTGAGTTTCTGAATCAGAATGAAAATTCCTTTATTTTCATGACACAACGAAGCAGGTAGATAATCCTGATCTTATACTAAAGCTTTTTCTTTATGTAACTTTACTGTGATGTCCAAATTTTTTTCCCCAGGGGTAATAATTGGCAAATGTTAACAACTGGCAGGCCACAAAATTAATTAAATAAAATTCAAAAATGTGTTTATCATTATTATTTTGTTTGTTTGTTTTACCTGCTCAACAATAAGCAAATTTTTTTTGGAATCTATATATCATTGGAAATCCAACATACATTTGCTTATGATTGCTGCCTTATTAAAAGAAAAAAACGATAATTCTCAAATTTTGGGGGTCATAAATCGTTTCCTATTTTGTTGGCCAAATGTTTGACTATTTTTGATTTGTGGTCAGGGGCCGAACAAAATCCTTTCCGGGGCCAAAAATTGCCATCAGAGCATACTTTGACATTTCCACTAAAGTACTGTAATGTCTGACTAAATCCAAGTAAAGCTCCAAAATAAATGAACGTCAAATTTATTGCAACAACAGCACGAGCTATGGACTAAAATAACTGGATTCTCAAGTAGTGTAATAGATCTACTTGTAATAGATCATTTTCAAAGAGTTCAATAGAACCACTGATAATTGAGCCTCATCCTCTGGCCACTGACACATTTCTAACCTAAAAAGATAGAAATTGGTTGTGTGCTTTACTGACAACAATAAGCACTTTACCAAATGGATGTATATAATTACGTTCATGAACAGATTTCAAACATTTTAGTAAATTATTTTGATACTCCAATATTTTGTCACCGTAGTTATACTTCCTGCTTGTCCTGAAAGAGAGGCTGTAGCTACAGCTACAGTACCTTCTGTGACACCAGTGAAAAGATGCTACGTTGTTTCTTCTGAAACACTGAATGTCTGTTCCTTATAATGCTACAGTTACAAACATGGTCTCTGGCTAAACAACATTTCATCTGACTACCACTTATTGTAACCACTAAAAAGGCAGATAACAATGTCATCCCAATACTTGAAACATTTTTTTGAACATCAAGTCTTTTTTGCTGATGCTGGGTTCAAAACTTTTCACATATTCTAATGAAACTTAAGGGACAAAAAATCAGCTTTGCAAAATTACGTTAACAAATTTCGTTTTCAACCTGCACACATGACCCTGGTGTCATTTGAAAGTTTTTTTTATTATTCTCAGGCTTTAGGGTGGATGATGCCACCATGGTCCCCTCTCTAACCTGGACACTGTCAGCAGCTTTGTGAGAATCATGTTTTATCAGTTTCTCAAGTTTCTTCAACACCATTTGACCCACAATTCTGTGAGACAAGCAGCAGAAGAAAGGAGTAGACCAGCTTGCCTCATGGACCCTGGACTGCCTAAGGGCTGTGTTTCCGACAGTGCTGGAGCACTACAGGGAACGGTTCTGACAACTACACAAACCGCTTTCTGCAAAAGTTTTCGGATGACTCCACAACAGCTGCCTCATCACAGAACAGGACCATGAGGACCATAGAGAACTAATGACAGTGGAGTGGTGCAAGCAGAACTACCTCCAGACAAACAGAGGAGAAACCAAAGACATGGTGCATTCTTCACTGCAAAGGTGCATTCTCCTGGGGACAGAAAGAGACTGAACAGGCTGATCTGGATGGCATGCTCTGTTCCAGGATGTCCTCTGGACCCAGTGGAGGTGGAGTGTGAAAGAAGAATGGTGGCTAAGCCGTCATCCCTGCTGGACAATGTCACCCACCCCATGCAGGGAATGTGACAGCACTGAGCAGCTCCTTCAGAAGGTCTTTCCTTCCAACTGCTATCAGACTCTACAACAACCCTTGCAGCTGACCATTCACACAACAGGCTGACAAACACACTTCCTCTATGGAGTTGGTGGTTTCCTGTTGATCCGCAATATTTCTACAAGTGTAATTATGTGGGTGCATGTACATATATGAGTGTATGTACATGTACATATATATGCATGTGTGTGTGCATGCAACTGCGGTTTTGTAAATGTACTTGTGTGCATATATTTTTACACATGTATGGTTCCACTCCATACCGTTCTTTAACTTCTGTTACTCTTTTGTTCTGTCATGACAGTTTAAATTCTCCACTTGTGGGACTAATAAAATAAATAAATTGTTTGTTTCAACATATAAATATTAAAAAATGTGGGGACCATTCCTACTTACTGCTGCTACAAAGCTCAGTGATATTCTCCTCTGTGGAAGCAGCTGTTTGTAGCATTGAACTTTAAATTGAGAGGATGCTTGTCAGTGTTAAAACTCGCTGAAATGCTCTGCTTCCTGATGACTCATCGCTGTTGACAGAGCATGGTGGATCCAACTGAGGAAAGAAGGCTGAAGGTCAGCGCTGTGCTAACACGACAACCCTCTGAGAGCGAAAAGGAAACTATGGAAACGAGACCCTTCCCACACACGGAGTGCGCAATACACCGTCAACCACATTAAATCTCTACGCAGTGTTAATATGAACATTTGTACGACTGTGTAGACTCTCAAGAACGAATGTAGAATGATTTTGAATGGCCATTGATGTGGTAAACAGGACTTCTTTGGTTTGCGGTGACAGCTGGTCAAGGCCAAGCAGGGATAACAATGTGTTAAATACAGGAGTTATTACTATAAGCATGTAGGAACTCAACGTTTTCACCTGGTGGCGTTTTTATTTGGTGTGCTAAAATATGTTTGGCTCGAACCATTTCGAACTAAAAGATAGCGAAAACATATCACCATTATGTTTTCCGACTACCGACGTGTTACACCTGGTCAAAATGGCTAAAATGGAGCTCGGTGTAGCTAGCAAGTGCTGGGACGATACACCTTCGCTGTAGAGATGCTCTAACATTGGTAGCTAATGTGGCTAGTAGGTATTTAACAGTGATATTTATGAGCTCCGTAGGCTAAAGGTGGTTGTTTGCATTGTAACCGACTTCTATAAAACTGCGACCAAACAAGAGAAGACAATTCGCAAAGATACGGCTGGTATTTTTCATCAAAGGAATACAGTACAATACCTGCTGGTGGTCGCAGCACGTCTTTCCAGATGACGATTGTTTTCCCGTTTTTTTTTTTTGTTTGTTTTTTGTTTTGTTTTTTCTTCAATTGATAAGAAGTCACGTCTCCACTTCCCCTTTCAGAGTAAAAGCACCAAATAGCTCATGATTGACCATAATAGTCCGTGGGCGGCACAGACAGCATACGTAGACGCCGAAGTGACGTAAGACCTTATTGGATCGTTGCGTCAGCGCGTCTGACGTTTAGCTGTAACATTAACCAACCAATTAATAGGAAACTGATGTTCAGTGCTCTGCTCATAAGACAAGTACACTGTAATAAAAAGAAAACTATCATAATAGCAATTATGAATGCTTTATTTTTCTCCCTACGCTTTTAAAATATATTTCTGTTCTGCATTATAAGCCGGTGTTTTCTTTAACTATAACTATTAAGAGTCCTTTTAATGCACTGACGTCATTCAAAGAATGCCAGTGCATTAAACTGACAGCACTGACAAGAAAACCTGTAACTAACATTTTTATGTTTCTGATGTTTGTGTTTTACATAACAAACATTTAGTGACTGCTTCTTCCGTCAGACTGTAACGTTTTGCATGCAGCCTGAGAAAAAAAAAACAAACAAACAAAAACAATACATGTTGAGTTTTAGCTGACCAGGTTTTCTCTTTCCAGGTTTGCTGATTCCCTGTCAGGACCTCCTGTGGTTTGCTTTGAACATTGACTTTCTTCTTGCCACTATTTTAGGAAGCCCAAATTTATTTTGACAAATAGTTGCTTTGCCAAAAACCTTTTCCATAATCAGCAGATCTCTGTGCAATCTTTCAGAAATAAAAACTAAATTATTGGAATTAGTTTATTATTTGCCGTCCCCGCTCATGCATTACTTTGTGTTCATATAATTTAAAAAAATACATTGAAGCATGGAATTACATTTTAGTTGTGACTCACTTCAAATGTAACCTGGAGCTGTTTTACAAGATAAGCAACTATAGCTTATATCCAATGAACTGAAACAAAACAAAATGTCAATTGTTGTCAAGGGAGACTGAACAATAAGACAGAAAAAAAATGCTGAAACACAAACAAAATACTTGATGATAAAAAGTAAGAAAAGAGATGAAATGGATAAATCCACCAGATGGCAGTAATGCAGCTCTGCAGTCGCAAGCTGCGTTAATAAACCCCGAGGAAGATGAAGCAGATCGGGGGGGAAATGAAGACACTGAATTGTCAAATTACAAGGTACGTACGTAAAAACTGATGGTCAGGATCAGCTGGTGAGATTCTGTGTTTGAGGCTGGATTTAACTTGGTGGCTGCGCTAATGCCTGATAAACAGAGAGTAGAGAAATAACTCACACAGTGTTCTCGGTTTTTAGCACATTAAACATTTGTGCTTTGTTTACAATAGCATGCTGTGAAAATGAACGGTGTCACAGTGAGAGAGACTGGCATGTTATTAGTCCTGTTACACTGTAACAAACAGACATGATCTGACAGGCATCATGGTCATGTTGCTGACTGGAGTGTCTTATGGGGATGAAAAGTTTGGCTCAGTCTGGGTGTCCAATGTGTGGCCCTGGTTCAACTCAGACTCAAGTAATATTCCAAATTTCCGAGAACCTCAAAACAATAATAATAATTTAAAAAAATCATTTTCAAAACGTTTTCATTTGCTGTAAGCCATAATAATCTCGATAAACAGAAAAAAAAATGTGTATGGAAATGAGTGAATGTGAGTTCCATGGCTTTGAATTGATGGACTGAACCTTTTCCTGAACTGAAGTGTTTTATCTTTCTGACATTTATATTACTGGCTGTTTATTGAATATAAAAGCCTTAGGAAACGTCTCAACTTTATTTCATTGTAATTTAGACTTTGGATGGAATTATGAAAACAGAATTTGATGTTTTGAATCTATCCTATGAAATTTATTCTATATTTCCTCAAATCTGGACAGGATCAAAATTAGTACACAAAGATTTAAATCCATACACATTAAATTATTTCTGGTTAAATGTCATTTAGTACGGTGGCCCTGAGGTGCAAAACACTACAACATTAAGGAAAACACAACAACATTAAGGAAAACACAACAACATTAACAAAAACACAACAACATTAACGAAAACACAACAACATTAACAAAAACACAACAACATTAACAAAAACACAACAACATTAACAAAAACACAATAACATTAACGAAAACACAACGGAAGAGGTAGGTCCCAGTGGGAGACCTAAGAAGTCGCTGATTGGACGACAGGTCGTTTCTCTTTTGAACCGGAAGTTATTCTGGAATGAGTCTTAGTGAACGCATGCTAACCGACACTTCGTGGTTGATCTGTAGCATGTCCAGTATCACCTCGTATGTATGTGTTACCCTGCAACCTTGGGTGGCAGAGTAATGTAATATAAAGGATCTTCCTCCAACGTGTGTTGCTGTGACACAGGAAAGATGAGACACACACGTTGAGTTCTCGTTAACATCCAACGGAAGATTAATTTTTTTTGTGAGCTCGCTCTTTTCTATGCCACCAATGCAATGCGCCCCTAGTGGTCATGTGGAGAATTGCGTGGACAAACTGAAACAACACTTAATTTGATACAAGAAATTAAAAGATACAAAATAAAAAAATTGTGTTTGGGGTGTCTATTTTCTTACTTATTCTCTTTATTTTCTGGTAACTTATTTTTTCACCCCTCTACACTTGTCCTGACTCAAAAATATTCCCGAATAGCTGTACTAAGGTTTGGATCACTGAGAACATTCATGTTTTTTAACGATCAAATTAAAGCCAGAATAACTTCCGGTTCAAAAGAGAAACGACCTGTCGTCCAATCAGCGACTTCTTAGGTCTCCCCACTGGGACCTACCTCTTCCGTTGTGTTTTTCGTTAATGTTGTTGTGTTTTTGTTAATGTTGTTGTGTTTTCGTTAATGTTGTTGTGTTTTTGTTAATGTTGTTGTGTTTTTCGTTAATGTTGTTGTGTTTTTGTTAATGTTGTTGTGTTTTTGTTAATGTTGTTGTGTTTTTGTTGACTTTGTTGTGTTTTTGTTAATGTTGTCGTGTTTTTGTTAATGTTGTAGTGTTTTGCACCTCAGGGCCACCGTACTTTAGTAAGTTGCACTGCAACCACAAATGTATCTTTGGATTCCTTGACCCAGGATATTATGATGCAGATGAAATATACGTTGAGGATGATAATTATTTGATCATCTTTTCACCCACTTTTTATGTCCTTTCTCCTTTACCTGCAGAGTAGCATGGGTCACCACAGCAGCAGCTTTAACTCCCTTGTGTTTCCAGTTATGATGGGTTGCCTTGCTGCTTTGATGCTCAGCAGTGCCTTCATATACCTGTACCTGGATGCTGTGTATCAGTCGGAGGAGCAGCTGGTGAACACACACTCCGGCTGTCTCCCTCAACACTTTAAACTGCCGGTCATGAAGAACTGTAGCCCCTGGCTCCAGTGCTCACAGATTGAATCAGAAGTACGCAAGATAAAGGTGATTGGCCTGGGAGCTGTGAAGAAGGTGAGTGTACCTTTAAATTCAGCCTCGGTTTAATAGATGAGTTTAAAGATGCTTAAAGATGAATGTGAGGGAACTTTTCCCATTAATCTCGGGCACTAACACATTAACATTGGCAACCGTAATTTAAATATAACGGGAATGTTCTGTGTTTTCTTTCCTCAGGTCTATCTGGCAGAATGGAGAGGTCATAAGGTGGCGCTGTCTGCACTGGCCTCTCTGGAATACCGCGAAGATTTTCTCCATGGACTGTCGATGTTACTGGCCCTTCAGGGCCCACAGGTGGTGCAGTTGGTGGGGTTTTGCCTTGAAGACAACATTATAGTTACCCAGCACCATCCACACGGCTCGCTGCTAAACCTAGAAGACGTTCTGGCACAGCAGAAATACCAGCATCTAAACACTTGGCACCTCCGGCTGAGACTGGCCACAGACTACGTCTCCATCCTCCATTACCTTCACAACAGCCCTGCTGGGCGGAGGGTCATGTGTGACTCCAACAGCCTGGAGAAAACCCTTTCACAGGTCCTGCTGACGAATGACTTCCACCTGGTGGTGAACGACCTGGACGCTCTGCCCGAGGTAGAGGCATCTAAGGGCGTCCTGGTGAAATGTGGCAGCCGAGAGCTCACTGGAGACTTCGTGGCCCCAGAGCAGCTTTGGCCCTTCAGAGACAGCGGGCAGCCATTTTCAGATGATCTCATGCCAAAGTACGATGAAAAGACAGATATCTGGAAGATTCCAGATTTGACACAGTTCATAATGGGAAGGACTCCAGGTGGAGATTTAGTTCATTTTCATCTTTTTCAGATCCATAAGGAATGCAAAAATGTGGACCCTAAACTCCGGCCTTCTGCTCTTGATGTTTTGAAGGCATACAAATCAGTCTACAGTGCAATTGTACGAGAAACATCTGGACACAGAGACATGCTGTAGGTTCACTCTCTGAGCAACGTTTAGCTGAATAGACAGAAAATACAACACAAAATGTGATGGTTACAAAAACTTCAGAAAGTTTAGACAAAAGGTGTTTTCACAATTTATAGATTCAGTTTGATCGGGAACCAAAATTACAACATTTGTTACAGTTGGTGGGACTCGCTTTCATCCTTTGAAGAACCTGTTCACCTCCTCGCCTGTGTAGCCGCTGCACCAAGAACCACTGAAGAAGACATTGAGCGCAACTACCTTCTTCACGAAATGTAAACAAAAAGGGAGTGGCGTCATATTTTAGCAGTTGTAGGATTTCTCTTTTGTTGTTCTCATTTTTGTTTTTGTTTATTAAAAAAGGAAATTGCACTCATGTTTTTTCGAAGGTTTTCATGTCATTGCTTCAGTGGTTCTTGGTGCAGCAGACAGGTGAGGAGGGAACAGGTTGGAACAGGTTGCTGGATCATTTGACACAGTGCAGTGAGAAAGAGAACCACAGCAGCTGGAAATGGAACAAATGTTGCAATTTTTGTCCCCAACTGAAATGAGTCTATCGGACTAAAAGGTGTGAAAACACTCTAAATTCGGATTGGGACTGTGAGTTCAAAATGTTCACTTTTCAAAGTATTTTTTTAGCCTGAATGAAGGCATCTGGTAAAAAGATGTTCATGGATGTTCAGTGTTTGGGGGAAGGCGGTTCCAGTCAGACCGTCTTTATAAAAATACTCAAGTCAGAGGATGTAGGAAACTGATTTGTTAATAAATGTAACATTTGAATGTTTACTAAAATAAACTTAAGTAAAAATGATTTCATCTAGGCAGTCATTTTCAACACTCAGCAAGTCGCTGCCACTAAATGGGACCTTATCTGATGTGGACAGAAGTGAGGTTGCAGAAATGGACATTAGCATGCGTACTGGAAGAAGTTTCATGATTAGGCTAACCAGAGCTTCCAACAAAACTGCTGTAAGCTAATAGAAAAAGAAAACTCCAACTTTCTTCTTACTTTGAACACATAATATAAGCTGTGAATCTCTACATGTTTAAGCCATTGCTTACTTTATTGCTATTTTCTGCGCCAAAGAACCAAGTGATTTGATCAGCCTCATCAACTAAGAATGATCATCCTGACTATGTTATGTCAGAACAACTAAAATTCAGGAATAGTTGTGGATTACTACGTCATTTACTACTTCTTATGCTTCAGAAAAATCTGAATTAACACCAACTGTTGTCAAATCAAAGAGAAAACAAAGTATTTTGAGAGCGAAATTGTTGTGGTGAGTCTCACGATGGAGACTACCGTCTCACTGACAGTGATCTTTTTATTTCAAGATCATTAAAACTGCAGTATGTAACTTTTAAAAAATATATTTGTTTTACATGTTTGTTGAAGCTGCTACTATGTCGTGAGGTAGATAATCTATGAAAAAGTCAAGCTCCTCCGCTTTCACCCAGTGCTCCCAGCGGTAGCTGGAAACAACCAATCAGAGCCAGGAGGCGGGTCTTAGCGCTGTCCAGCACTAAAATGCGCACCCCGACTGCATCTTCCCGACAGCAGAGCCTGTCATGAATGTTAAGACTAGTTGGCATGAACACTGACAACAACGGATTCACAGTTTTCCCATAACTACAAGATGTTTCTTCAAGCACATTTAGCAAATACATGATTGACAACACTAGAACCCTCCTCCTGGCTCTGATTGGTTGTTTTTGACCAACAACAATAGCAGCTCAGGGAGGAGATTATTTCACAGCTTATTTGTTTCATGCCAAACTATCACAACATGATGACAGTTTTTTTTTTATTTTTTTTTTTTATATTTGTTTATTGGTTTTTTTACTATATGTAAACATCAACAAAAGTAAACAAAAACAACCCATCCCAAATAAACAAAGAGCACAGCAGTGTCAACATAGAATAAAATTAAAAACAAAAAACAAACAAAAAAAAAATAGAACAAAAAAAACATACATACAGCCCACATACACAAAGTACAAACAGACATTCCCAGGCAGCGTTCAAAATAGTCAAAGTTCCCAGACAGCCAAGTGAGTGATATATTAAATGTAAAGAAATAAAAAACAAATAAATAAATAAAATAAATAAAGATTACAGTCTCTGTAAGAAAGATTGTACTGGGTCCCAGATCCTCCAGAATTTGTCTGACTTTTGATGAAGATCATGAGTCAGCTTTTCAACTAAAACAATAGCAGATATCAACTGTAGGGGCCTGCGGTGCTGTCCATCTCAGTAATATACATTTCTTGGCCAGAAATAAGAGGATTACAAGCAAATGTTTAGTATCTGCATTAAATAGAATTTCCGAAGTATGATTAAAAAGACAGAAGGAGGGCGTTAGTGGGAACCGTTTACCAAAGATCTCTTGTATCATCAGATGAACTGCTTTCCAGAAAACTTGAATACAATTGCAAGACCAAAACAGATGAATAAATGTGCCCCTATGTATTTTGCATTTACGACAAAGATCTGAAGTATCCGGAAACATCTTCCGAAGGCGAACAGGTGTATAATAGGTTCGGTAGAAAAATTTAAAATTCTGCTCATGTATAGAAACTGAGGTGCAGTTGGGAAAAACCCCAATACAAATTTCCTCCCAATCTGCTAGATCGAACTTCAGCCCTAGATCATGTTCCCACACCAGCTTCATAGCATCGTAAGCTGAGGAGTCAGAGCCAGATAATAAACTATATATCTTGGAGATAAGTCCTTCAGGAGATTTGGTCATGACAATTATATTTTCTAACTCTGACAATCTTGTGCGTAAGTCTCCTGTTCTCCTGAGAGAGTTCACAAAATGACGGATCTGTAGGTATTTATAAAAATCTCTATTAGAAATATTGAAATTTGGCCTTAATTTGTTCAAAGGATTTAACAGAGTCAGAGTCCAGTATGTCCATAATAATTGACAGTCCCCTAGATGACCATGCAGACAAACCAATGTTTCTAATCTCCGCTGGTAAATCTGGGTTCAAGGTTAACGATGACCAAGAAGAGAGGGTGGGAGAGATATTAAGATATTTCTTCACATCTCGCCAAGCCAGCAAAGTATTATAAACAATAAAGTTGCTTCTGAGATGGGGTATTTGGTCTATGCCACTTATAAAGAAAAGAGAATTAAGTTTGCTGGGGAGACAGGATTGGGATTCCAGATCTAACCATAAAGAGTTACTTCTATTCATAAACCAATTTGAAATTATTTTAAGTTGTGCTGCCCAATAATAAAGTTGCAGGGATGGTAATGACAGTCCTCCAAGATGTTTTGGCTTAGTTAATATAGAAAACTTAACTCTTGGGTGTTTGTTGTTCCAAACAAAGCGAGATAAATGAGAATTTAGTGACTTGAAGTGTGCAGGAGATAAATAGCAGGGAAGATTTCGATATAAATAGTTAAGTCGTGGGAGAATATTCATTTTTATGATATTGATTCTCCCTAAGAAAGAAGTTGACAGGGAAGCCCATTTTATTAAATCATGTTTTATCTTCTGAATTAAAGGTGAATAATTAGCTCCAAAAAGATTATTCAGATCAGGTGTAACAAAAATACCCAGATACTTGAAGCCTCTCATAGACATTTGAAAGGGAGATTGCATGAACTTTTCTGGGGGGATGCCGAAAGGGGTGGCGACAGACTTTCCTAAGTTGATTTTGAATCCTGACAAAGCACTGAACGTGGCCATAGATTCCAAGATAGCTGGAATTGATTTCTCAGGATTGCACATATACAGAAGTACATCATCTGCGAATAGTGAAATTACATGATTTCTACCGCCTATATTGATTCCGCCTATATGGATTAGTCCTGATAATCTCGGCCAGAGGTTCAATAAACAATGTAAACAGTAAGGGTGAGAGGGGGCACCCCTGCCTACAACCCCTATGAATCTTAAAGGGCTCAGACATCAAGCCATTTGTGTTAACTGAGGCTGTGGGTCTGAATAAAAGCTTTTAACCAGGTTGATGAAATTTGAGCCCAGACCGAATTTATGTAACACCTGAAAAAGAAACTGCCATCATGACAGTTTTAACAAATACGAAGAAAACATGTTTTCTTGTAAGCATTACGTACTGCAGCTTTAAGGTTGTTTCACATTTGAAAAAAAAAAAAGCTTTGGATTTATGGCAAGAGATTCTTGCACTGTGAACCAAAGTACTAAACAAATCAGAAGTTTATGTTATAATGCCTTCTTTAAACGTGAAATAAAATAAGACCTTGGACAAAATGATCAGAGAATGAAAAGATGGACCTATATGTTTAAAAGCTATAGACTATTTTTGAAATATCTTTATACAAATATTGTAAATGATTTCAAAATCTTGTGGTTGTATTTAGGCTACCAACTGTTCCCCCGTGCAGGAAAGTTTACAGTGATAAGAAATTAATCGGCTCTGCTAAACAATGCCATTGTTTTTCTTTTTCTCTCAGCGCTTCTATCTTATCTACCTTCACCTCTTTTTCATTTTATTTATTTTTTTCCTTAAGTCATATATGTAGTATTCACCCATACATTTACTTTGTAGTTGTTATTGCAAAACCAGTTTTTTCAGCATATTTTTCACTGCCAGAAGTCAGGAGAAAAATAAAAGAAGATACCTTACTTGGGTCCTTACATAGAAAACTAAATTGGAAGCCAAAGATTGGAAACTGCTGTCCTGCTTTCTGTGAGCACAAAGGTACTAAACAGAGGCACTGAAGTGTTTTTCTTCAGGTCTGAGCTGCTTGGTGCTGTGTGCTTGTGTCCGGAAAGGGACTGAAAAAACCCAGATGACCTCATTAGGAAACGTGTTTGGATTTTAACTGCAGTAAAAAAAAGAAACAAACATATGACCTTGCCTTTAATTATAGCCAGATAAAACTGACTATGGGAAAGTGTGACGCATCAGTTTAAATTTTACTTGAAGATAACCAAAACGCATACTTTTCTATCTTATTTTCCCTCAGATGAAATGGCATTTGTACTGACTTCTGGAAAAGTACAGCTTGCATAAATACACAGGCAAAAATTAATTAGGAAATAGTGGAGTTGTTTCTTTCTCCAACCCATCATCTTAAAGTTCCAAGAATTTAAAAGCCTCTGCAATGGTTTATTAAGAATGATGTATTCACTACTCTGTCAATCATTGAAAGCAACTTACAATGGAAACAGACCAGTTAAAACATGTAAGCATGCATTAAAAATCAAATGTAAGGTTTTCATTTTGCAGCATTGTTATTATTCTATTCATTTCAAATTGAAGTACATAGGCTCAAGCAGGACAGCATTTTTTTTTTTTCCGCTGGAATTCATAATAACAGACATGAAGAAGGAGATTACCGGATTGTATTTAAATATGTTTCAGAAGTAAACACGTGGTTCATGTTTTGGGATGTTGCTGCCTGGCAGCTCGGCCAGGCAAAGTCTCTCTGTGAACTTGAGGAGTGATGCAGAGGAACTGGCATCTAGAGTGGTACGCCTGCTTCTGGCAGAGCCCCATCCGACTGAACAGCATCAGGACGTCTCTGTGAAACGCCTTGGTCAATATGGCGTAAAAGAACGGGTGTGCACAAGAGTTCAGCGGGTAGAAGAGCACGAGCAGTACCTGCGGAGAAAATACAAATTTGTTATTATTTTAAGAGAAAAATTAAACATCTGAATTTAAACTATAGTGGATCCCTAGTATTTATGTGGGATAAGAAACACAAGTGTGCACAAATCGCTTGAGTCCATGAACACTTGAGACTTAACATTCAAATATTGCGTTATATGAAGTGTAAATATTCACCTACTTGGATGTTTCGTCCTTTTTATTGCTTATAAAATAGTGAGTTATAGTGATGGGTTCTGTTCAAGAGCATCTGCTCTGAAGAGAGTACATACTTTTTTTTAGCACTGTCTCTGCTTATTGTAATTGTTCAATCACCAAATATACCTCAACATACAATAACACACACTATAGCACAAAAGCTTGTGTCATATAAACTAATGCTATTAGCTAATGCTAGTAGAACTCCCAAACTACTCTTGGGGGTTCAGCCAATCAGTGCTAACCATAATAAATGGGATTTTTAGACTGGGTCCTTTTTGAAACGCCAAACAATAGCAGCATTGCTTCTGGGAATTTCAGCTTCCCAAGCAACAATTTCTTTAGGATATTGCAGATATACTCTATAGGAAAATAATCAGCAGACAGCCAGATTTTCCCTAAATAGTTTGGAGTCACATTCCAGAGAGAAATCAAATAAGTTGATTCATGAATACCGAACAGCCCATAGACAGGGGTCCACTGCCCAGAGGAAAATGCAAACCTTGGAATCAGAGATGGTCATCAGTGGCTGGTGGAAGACTGCCACCAATCCATAGAAACAAATAGGAGCCAGACACAGAAAGTTGGTAAAGATAAGAACAGCCATCCGCTTGGCCATGCTGGTGTCACATCGACTGGAATCATGCTGGGGATTGTGCACCATGCAGTAGATGTGCAGGTAACACAGACATACTACCATAAACGCCATTATGTTTAGAATTAGAACAGAAACAATATAAAACTGGGCCACGACTGTCTCGGTGTCCATGGGCAGACAGATGCTCACTCTCTGGTAAGTGTTCACACCAAGTACTGGCAAAAAGGCCACTATCCCACAAAGTACCCATCCAATGAGCATCAGCACTGCCGCATGCCGCAGCCTCATCTGTCTGTCCGGCCTCATCGCGTTGGAAATCGCATGCCAGCGCTGGAAGCTGATTGTAGTCAATGTGTATACAGATAATTCACTGGCAAACAGCGATAAAACTCCTGCCAGCTGACAGCCACTTCCTGTTTGCCAGGAAATAGCATAATGGTAGTAGTTAGAATGCGTGTAGTAATCGACTGACGCTATCAGCAGCAAGTACATCCCCATACAGCCGTCGGCAAAAGCCAGGTGACCCAAAAGGAAACGGGTGACAGAAAGCTTCTGCTGAGATGTCAACAGGATGAAGAGTACCAACAAGTTAGCTGAGATGGCTAACAAGCTAACGACCCAGACCAACACCCGCAGGAAGCCCTGGCTCATTACGTCCTCACAGGGGTTCAGCGCATCAGGCAGAGGCGTGCACAATGGCCTGGTATGTTGGTGAAGATCATCACACAGAGCAAAGTCCAACTCTTCCCCTCGCTCCTCTGAGGATAAATCCACAACAAACAAGCCCTCATCCATAGCCTGTTCGTCCAGACACCCAATGCCAGGGTGGTTTCGATGGTAAGTTTGGGTCTGGAAGTTGTTTCTCAGATCGTGGGGCAGATCGTTTCCCAGAATTGTGAAGGTTTCCTGAAGCTGTGCGGCAGCAGCCCTGGTTTGGTTGCAGAAATGTTCTTCTCTGTTTGGAGAGACAAAACACAAGAATGTTTTAATTGTTGCAAACCAGCCTCAGGTGTCACGATATGGTTCACGTTCAGTCACATCTTATTAAAATGTCTGTCTGTCGACATTTTCATAAGATGTCAGTCACTAGCTAGGTTTGCATTAACCATAAAATTATGCAAATTGAAATTACAAAAATAAATTGGCTTAACAGAAACAAAGGGATTTTGTAAAGACATGTTTTTAATTAAACATTTTTGCACTAGGATGAGGTTGCTTTTCTGTAGCAACGAATCACATGAGTCACGTGATAAACAACCGGATGTTATTACAGGTGAAAATGACAAAGAAGACAATGTGCAGCACTAGAGTTCTGACAGCATCACAGTTCATAAAACGTTGAACTGTGATCCTGTTATTCCAACAATTTGAATCCGCAGCTCTTCTGCAAAATGGCCAACTCCAATTTCTCCAAAATGCTGCATAGAAACCCGCTCCCAATTAAGCACAGCTTGTCAAGACAGCAACTTCTCCTCTGATTGGCTGATAGATGACCAGCACTAGCACTATGGCTGAATTATGAATATATCAATATTTATATCTTGTCATTGCCATGATTTTTAATGCCTTATCATGTGAACAAGCTTATTCATGTGTGATTTTAATGTGAACTTTTTACATTTTATTGTAATATAGACACAGATTTGCACATATTTGTAATGGAAATGCAGCAATTGTTCCTATAAAATTGTACATTTACTAAAACATGTTACAATCCGAAACTTAGCAAATAGGTCCAAAATGAAAAATCGTGATTGGTTTGCCAGTTTTATCAGCCCTATCATCTCTTCAACCAATTTTAAACATCACTGTACCATTTGCTTTTTAAACAGAAGATGAACTCATAAACAAGTCTTGTATCTAAGGAAGAGGATTGGGCCACTGGAAAAAAAATAAAACAAAAAAATCGTTTTCAGAATTCTGACTTTTTTCACAGAATTCTTAGATTAAAGTCAGAACTGTCTTATTTTTTTCCCCCCAGTGGCCCTAATCCTCTTCCGTATGTATCATTATTTATCTATAACAAATAATATTCTCACGTTGCAACTCGTGTCTTCACATTAACTTGTTGCACTGTGAGAACTGGAGTTGATTGGAATGTGAGGAACGTGGGAATCGTTTCCAGCACTTTTTGTTTTCTTACTCACCTTCTCCATCTTTTGAGCATTTTAAGGCCACAGCAATGGCTTGCGAAGGTCATGTGAGCACTCTGCAAATGAAGAAAAGCACTAAAAGGAGGCAGAGCTTTGAGTGCCCATGTTTTACGAACCTGAAGGATCTCAATGCTGCTCATGCCTATTGAAGGCAGAGAGCGTACTTTGGTTTCTGAAAGGTCTCTGGAATGATAGAAGAAGAAATGAGAGTGAGGAATTCACTCACACTGGTATGTTATATTTAACTTAGACTTAAAGTCATGCAGTGATTTGATGTCAGAATTTTTATATGAAAAAGCATTTGCCCCCTTCATCAAACATGTGCTGACATCAGAGATCAATGGAGTAAATTCAAAATGCCATTTTCGAACGATGATTTAACTTATTAATTGAAAATAGGCTACGGGAACCACAAGCACCCTTGATCAATCATGAATTAAAAATAGTTTCATGGTTCATTTGGTTGAACTTATGTGATGAGCCACATTTTAATGTTTGGTTTCTTTAGCCACACTCAGGCTTGATTACTGCCTGATTACAAAAACATTGAAACAGAAATAAAATATTTAAAGAGGAAATCATCAAACAACAGATGATAATTGCTGCAAGGTTGATAGCATCTAACATCTATCTGGAAAAGTCTTTGTGAGTCCAGCCAAGCACGAGAGTCATTATCCACAGACAGAGAAAACATGGAACAGTGGTGACCTTTCACTGAGGTCATTTAAAGAGCCCAGCGCGACATTTGAAGCGCTCCAGGCTGTACCCACTTTACTAACGCTCAGTGTTTCTGATTCAACACAAAAAAGAGAGACTGATGAAAAATCGCCTCCATGGGAAAGTTCCAGGATAAAAAAAACCTGGTGAACTGAAAAAGAAAACAAAGATCCACTTCACACCTGACTGACTCAAAAAAAGGAGGCCTGCTTTCAGTCTGGACTCAAACGCCATTGAGATTCTGTTACATGACTGTAAACAGGTCAATGATTCTAGAAGAGACATTCAGCCAGAAGAAGTTTCAAATGAAATCATTTGAAACTAAATCTACTTTGGGAATGAATAATTTTACCCTTGACTGTTATTTAAAAATTTGGGTACAATTAAATAAAGGGTAAACACACATTCTGCATGTCCAATAATTAAGCTGTGACCACATGAATCAACGCACATTGAGTTATTGATAGACTTACAAGTGAGTGGGGCCATGAATCACCCCATAAAATGCATATTCTGCTATATGCTCCAAATCCATATTCCTGTGAAGATATCTGGAATTACAAAGAGAGAATTTTTAAAAAGTGATCAATCAATAGTTTTTTCTTTTTTCTTTTTGAAACAGTAATGCCAACATGTCAGAAAATGTGTTTTTAGCAGAAAAATCAGGGAGCTAATTTGTAAACATGTAACATGGGCTCCCAAAAGAAACTAAAATGATGTGCCAATATAACAGTGATGACTAAATATACATATTTAGTTACAATATATATATATTTTGTAACTAAAATATACATATTTAGTTACAAGTTCTTTGAAAAGTGATTTTAAGGATTGCGACGTCAGAAAAACAGGAAAGTTGAGGTCAAAAGCTGTAGGCGTCCTCCTGTATCTGTATAACAGAACTCCTTTGAGTTCTCAATATTTTTCTATTTTTTTTATTATTGATTCCGAAGGCCTCACACTTCTTCCAGCTGGCTGCCATTGAACGCGTAGTCCTGGATCTCCGTCAGACCGTTTCCGTTAAGCATGCTATGAGACAAAGAATGCTGTTCACATGGTGCAACATAAAAACATCTCATAACTCTACGGTGTTTCAGATAAATAATGAAGTGCTCAAAGTCTCATTTATAGGGAGCATGATGTGAACTTGAGAGCGCATAAACACTTTTCCTGTAACAGTCTGTTGTTTCTCCACCATTAGCTCATTGAGCAACAAGTACATGAGGTTGATTGACAGAGCTAAGCCCCTCCTCCTGGCTCTGATTGGCTGTTGTTGGTCAGGAGTGGTGCAATAGCAGTTCAGTGAGGATGTGGAGGTGATGGATTTTTTCAGATTATTGTGCTGTCACAGCAGGGTGACAGTTTGGAGAAAAAAAACATTTTTAGGAAAATGACATAGCTTTAATGTGTCTTGTTTTTCACTTACTGAAAGTGCCTTAATTAGTTCAGGAAAATGACTGGAAATGACTCATTTGCTATTAATTGTCTTGGCTGTCTTCAACTGACTCCAGCTTACACTGTCATAGCGTTCTCAGATACTCCAGTGAAGGAGTTGGCAGGGATCACTCGTAGGAGGACATTTTCCATCAGTTCCCTGAATAAACAGACAAAATGAGTAAAATTATTCACACCAGGTAAAACACATTGAGGTTTCTCTTGTTTAGCAAAGTTTGCTTACACCTCTTGAATACATACAAAATGAAATCCTCCTGTCTTGACTGAATGTATTGTAAGGCAGGAAATGATGTCAGACCCGTGTTGGTGATCCCACTGCAATGAGACACATCCAAGTCAGTAACTGCCGAATGGGAAAGTAATAAAAAGTTTACAGTGGACCCTCACCTATCATAGGTTAATATTTTCAGATTTTCCTGTGGAACATTAAATCTAAATTATTTTTTGCCAATTTGTGAGTTTTTTCGGAGGACATATCTAAAATATCTGAGAGAAAATGCAGGCTGGGAATCTGAGGTATGTTGCTTCTAAATCTACTTGACACTCTGGTGTTTTCAAAGCAGCCAATCCAGGAACACCATTGATTAGTCTATTAGTCTATCAGAGGAGGTGTCAAGTGTTCGAGGATTCTAGTTATTTGCAGGAGGTTGTTGTCCCAAATCTCTTGAATTCCAGGGGAACAGTGTAATCATTTACTCTCTTAAAAATAACAAACACCCTTAAATGCTAAACATATAAACAAAGACTTACAGATATTTTAAGTTGGGAAGGTCCTTGAATGCCTCTGGATCAATGTATGACAGTGTTTTGATGCTGTGCAGCTCTCTGTTAGACACACAGACACAACCATCATGTGTACACACATCACATGCACACAAGCAGATCTGACACACAGTAAGTAAGAAGCTTTTTTGTCTTGAAAATAATCACCTGATGTAGCTTATTTAACTGAATCCTTATGTAATATATTACAGTCCAATGAGAAGTTATTGCTATTCAAATTAATTAACTTTTGTGCCCCAGAATGTGACAGTAAAGGAAGACAAGTGAAGCTGTTTGAAGTCAACAGCTCACCTACATGTGCATAATGCTGGACAGATTGTAGAAAGAATATCTCTCAAGAGATCTTAAGGCACTGTCATCAGAGATGTATCTGTAAAAAAATAAAAAAAACAAAAAACAGAACCTTTATTATTCACAGTGTATTTTAACTGATCTGAAAAACAATGCATTTATTTTTGCTTTTTGAAGTAATAATTTGAGTGGGCCAGAGCGGTGTCTTGAGTAAATCCTGGTACAAGAAGTTATTCACTCAAACGCTCCTGTAATGTTATTACATAGTTCATTTATTTAATTTTATTAACAGAAGTGAACTTTTGGTGCAGTAGCTGTTCAAGGTAGATTACTTTTACACATTCATATATGGTAAAGTAAACTTTACTTATATGGCTCCTTCCAGAGGATAAAACCAACAGGTGAGTAAGAAACACAATAATCACAGAAAAAATTAACATAAAAAATAAAACATCAGCTGTTGCATCTGGCTGACATGGATGCTCTCATTAGAATTCAGAACCGATTTGGTAACCATGAAAAGACATAATCCTGTTTGATAGTTTGGGGTCTTGACCGTGTGGCAGACACACAAAGGAAAAACAAAACATGTTTAGATGGAGAACAAATAAAATGTTCAACTTGAAGGCTCTCAAACTTTTCCGTGCCATGGCCTCCCGAACTGTTTTTTCAAACACAAAGGCAATGCTACAAAATATGTAAAGAAACATTGAATTTTATTTAATTTTTTCTCAGTTTTATTTACTTTTCAATAATTATTACATTCATTTTACATAAATGCTGCTTCATGCCTTCTGATTTTAGTTGCCAGTAAGTTCTGTGATGGAAACTTTCTATCAGGCAACATGACTTTCTGACGGCGCCCCCTGGCGGCTACCACTTTCAAAAACACTGTTCGACTGTTCTCTTTCTTTAACACTTTTGTCTCCATCTTTGTGTTGGTCAGACTGACTTCACGCTGACTCATCTCTGCAGCAGACACAAGTCACCCTATCTTAATGGCATCAGGTGTCCAGAAACCTTATTCTATCAAACCATTTTATGTTTATGTTTCACAGCAATGTAGGCCTTCAGGGCTACCAACATGCACTGAAACAATCCATGCAATGAACAGATAAAATGTGCATTCAGTTTAACATTTCTAAATGGCAGAAGAAGATTGTTTAGTTTAAAGAGTATGTATCTAACTCGCGTATCACAGTTTCACAAGCAGCATTTTTTTTAAAGGGTCAAGACAGGTTTTGTGAGATAAAAGATTATTTTAGCTCAGCATAATGTCGGAATAATAACTGTATAATCAGCCCAGGTGATGAAGAAATGTATATGCATAATTATTTGTGTTTGCAAATAAAAGGCCAGTTTTGCTGAACATCTACACTGCAACTATAGTTGAAAAACTTGTGGTTTAGTTTAAATGGTTTAGCTAATAAATAGGATAATTTTCAGTTTCCTCAATATCATTAAAAGTTGCCTTGAGTTTCACTTTAATCACATTTTGTAAGATACTTTAACATATTTCAAAGAAACATTACTGTTGATGAAAATAAAAATCTTACATGTGAGAAATGTTGGGCAAACTGGCAAAAGTATTTTGAGGAATGGAAACAAGCTTTGTCCTCACGAGCCACCTAAAACATAACGAGAAATGCATCAGTCAGCTCCACTGGCTAACTAACATTTGAGTCAAAAACTTCATCACTTACACCTCCTGGACGGACAAATGGAAAACAGGCACAAGTTCAACTCCAGTGCATGACACACATTTGGTTTTCCAATCGCACTTGCAGCTTGGAGGACAGCCATCCACAGGGAGAGACAGTCCAACGAGGAGGAGGACCACATTAGGAGTCTTCAGGTCGGGCTTCATTGTGAATGTGGCGAAGCAGCCAGAAGGCTTCGAACCACTGAACTCAGAGTCTTTGCAAAACACAGGATTGCACTTCTAGTCAAGACCTTCAAAATAACATTTTCAACTTGGACCTTCAAAATAAAAACCATTATGTAATTTTGGTTCAATGTATTTGTCTCTAGAAAAGTATTACAAATACCAGTAGCATGTTATTTGAAAGGATGTGCACAAGACAGACATGACATTGTCATAAATATGACACAACACCGGTTATGAACATGAAGGAGTCTTCATGAACGTTTATGACTGTTTTCAGTAAATGTCATTCTGCAAATCTTGACACTTTCAGAGCAAAGTTAATTCTTTTAATGGACTTTTAATGCAAGTTTCAGTGTATTAAAAGTTCAGCTTTGTAATCAAAATGCCATTATTTACAGAATGACACTTCATGATGTCAGTCATAGTTACTTCATGTTTATGACAGTGTCATGTCAGTCTCATGCACACCCTTCAGAGAAAGTTTTAACCAAACACTTCATGAGAAATCAGAGAAAAACAGAAGACGGAGTTGATCAGCTTTTATTTACATTTCTTAAATCTCATTTGACACCCTGCTGGAATGAGGACAATTTTTAATGGCCTGAACATTTACGAGCAATATTATTTTCATAACTCCAGCACAGTGGGAGCGGTTAAGCCGTCATCATATCGGAAGCTCGTCTCGATCCTCAGGCTTTTAACAGAGTCCAGCTGTTCCTCACATCCTGGTTTCCTCCGGTGGGAGGCTCATGTAGTCCTGAAGGACCTGGTGAAATGGCCGCCACTTCTTTATGGAGGCTTTGATGGCTAAAATCCATCTGGTAGAGCACAAACAAAACGTCATAAAATCACTGAGGATGCATGTCGGACATCGAAGATGACCAGATACATTGATGCCTGTTTTGAAAACTTCAGGTTGTTTCTGTTTCATGTTTTTCATCTTCAAATAAAATTATAGGATAAAACTACACATTAGGACGTTTTGTGAGGAGATTTCTCATTCAGTCTGTTCTGCAGAACAGCTCTGGCCCAAACAGCAGCTCTACTGGTTCATCACAGACTGAGTTATTCTGACTGTCAGACATGAGTCCTGCACATCTTGATGTGATGCTGCCTGATGAAGCCTGTAAAGAGCGTCAAAGAGCCGACTCCTCACCGTTTATTTTCAGCTGAATTGTCGGCACAGAAGTAGAATGTCTTGAATTCATCAGACGGAGGTTTCAGTTCAATTGTGGACTTTTTGGACCCATAGGCCTGCTCCCGCACCGCGTAGCCCTGCAGGTAAATCCCACCTAAAAGCAGAGACAACGCGGCGGTCTGATAAATATATTAGTAAATCATTCAGAAATTAAAACTTTATGACAGCTCAAGTCTCTGAAACTTAGTGTAATACACAATTAATGCATTCAGATATAGAAAGCAAATTATAATGTATATGCATAATAAAACAGTTAAATATATGACAGCATTTAACACCAATGCTAAATCTGCTGGCAAGGCTTCAACGGCTTCACCTGGCATGGATTCCTACCATGTGCGTGGGTGGAGCGGATGCCGCTGTACAAGTAGAGACACGCGTCTTTCAGGATGCAGTAGTGCTGGACCCACGTGTCCCTACTCCTGTCCAGCTTGTTGAGCAGTCCCAGACACTCCGGGTTTTTCACAGCCAGCGGCGGCATGTTGGAGTTGTGTCTCGTGACGTCAACCCACACATGGTTCTGAAACAGAAAATAATTTCAGTGTTTATGTAAAGCATGATATTGTGATAAGTACGAAAGTCAGAGAAATTTGCGATTCAAAGGCTTTAATGATAAAAACAAGGTGATTTTTTTTTTTTGACAGACTTTGGTGTACCTGTGTAATGGGATGAACAGCTCTTTCCATAGCTTCACACCATCTGCAGTCACAAAGGAATCAAGACCAAAAAATTATTCAGTAACATATTGATGGAATATGAATGACATTAAAATATGTTATCAGACTTAAATTCAAGCTGTTTTAAATTAGAGTCTGAAGAATGGACTTTATAAACATATCTGATTTATTTGGTCCAACGTTACCTTTTCATTTCCTGATTGGAAGTGGCGCAGAGAGAGTACACCCGACTGCCAAACTGAGGGCGACACTTAAAAACAAACGGCTTTCCCAGGGAATCATCCGGTCCCACCTCAGCGCCTTCTAGCTTCACTGAGGATAACGGCTGCCGCTTGCCTTCGTCCTGGATTACAAATGGAAACATGTCCATTAGAGGCATTTTATTTTTCTATAGATGTTTATTGTCAGAGAAGGCATTCCTCTGCCTATACTCACTCGTTTGTTTTTGAAGTAGTACAGGCAGCAGTCGTGTGTGAGAACAAACCACCTCTTCCTCCAGCCTTTGATCAGACCAGACTGGGTTCGCTTATGGAGGTAACCACGGCATGGTGGTCTGGGTGTGTTAGGACCCCGAGCAATGTCTGATCCAATGGTCAATGTTAGAATATCTGGACCTACAATAAATATTACAACTTTGATCAGTGTCAAATTTCAGCTTAACCGCTGTGACAAAAAAAAAATAGCTCAACTAAGATCATGCTTTGCTGTGCAGACGCTTTGTTTGCACAGCAACAAAGCGTGCAAACAAAGTGAATCTATGTATCAAGATTCACTCATCTTGATACATAGATAGATATTTAGATACATTTTTTTGGTCATTTTTGACCTGTTTATACACAAGTAAAAAAAGAAAAAGCACATACTGCTGTTTAACCTGCTGTTTAATCTGACAGAACTCCATACCTTGTCTGGCTAAATTAGCTGCCTCCGAATGAGGAATGCTGGTAACGTCAATTCCATTAACAGCAAGGACGTAGTCGCCCACTATTAGCCCCGCTTCCTCTGCTGCTCCATCTGAAAGCAAACAGATCACATGTATGACCCTACAAAGAAAAATAAACAGGGCCACACAATATCCTCTTGGCAAGAAAATTATATCCTGTCAATTGACAAGTTTTTGATTTAGAAAATGAATGAGCCATTGCAATAACATCGACTTGGTTTAATTATGTCAGAATACAAAACTACATGTTTGTTCATTTTTCTGCAGAAGAAATACACTCGACATTCACGTCCCCAAAAGATCCTGTTTACATTTGACTAATCAATTCTCTATGAGGTGTTCTGCTGACTCAAAAAAGTTAAATCACTTATAATTACTCATCACTTACTTGTGTCAACTTCAGTGACAACAATGGGTTTGGAAAACTGTATTCGGAAGCCCCAGGGATATTCTCCTGTCCCTTTGCTGATTTGAACAGTCCTCTCTCGAACTGGGGAGACAATTTAGACAAAACATTCAAACCCGTCCTGCATTCATGATACTCAAGGCATTTTGACCACTGTGAAAACTCCAGAATAAATATGTTTTCTTATAGAGTTTCAGCATTAGCTTACTTGAGACAGCACGCGTTCTGACTGTGAGATTGGGGCCGATGGCACCTGAGTTTATGTCGTCTCCTTGGTAAATCCATGCTGAAGAGTGGAATGTCTCTGCGTACAACCCTCTGTCTTCATTGTCTTGAACTGTCACATTTGTAGAAAGTGTATCCTCTGATACTAGAAAAAGACGTGTGAAATGTCAGCACTAAAAACGGTAAAGAACCAAAACAGACGATGACGGGCCTGTTGAGTTGTAGTAACAGTGGATTGGCCACTTTACCACTAAGCACAATATAGAGAGACAACCTCTCAGGTTCAGCCAAGATGTGTGTGTTGTTAGTTTCATTAAAATAATATCCTTTTTACGGTGCTATGATGGAGCCCATATTTTGGTACCAGAACTAGGTGGATGCAGCATCTTGGGCTTGAGCTCAGTTCAAAGGTGGATAATTGTTCCTGTGAATCTCTTTTAACCCTGCGATGAACTAGCAATCTGTCAAAGCCCAGTTCAGTACACATTTTTTCATTTGCATCTAATCTAAATTCTGTGGTAGTGATCAGTCCAGATCAGTGAATCTATCTGTCAGTCAGTCCATTGTCCTCCACTGATCTGAGAACAGTTTGCAGCTGTAACCAAAACCAAGACATCCTTCTCCCCACAATCCCAACATGATCCCAGGTTGATGTATGGTTACCTTGAGCACTTTCTGCCCTAAAGTCGCCTTCCTTTGGAACATGAACATAAAAACCTCAAAACTAGGACCTTAGGAAGATCCTGATTAGATGTCAGAACCAGATAAAGTGGAGGAGAAGCTGCTTTACTCCAGGCTCTTCCTGGATGATGGAGGCCGTCACCCAGCTTCCAACCGCCTACATGCTGGATCTTGCTCTTTTCATCACAATCCATTTCTTTTTCCCACGTGTGACAGTGAAAAATAAATCGTTTGAAGACGTTAAATACCACACATGAACATAGTTGTGTGTGGTTTTACTAAAGTTGAAGAGCATGAACAAAATTCCTTCTGGCCAAGACAGAAGAAGCTAGTGATGTTACTTCACAAAACCTGCAGATGTTTCGGGAAGACACGACGTGTCCCTTCTGTTGCAGCATTTGTGTAGTCAGACCACAAGAAAAACAATCTGTCCATCTCGTTTCATAGCACTGTCACTTGAGAAGAAAATTCTTAAATTCCTCCATGTGATTCAAAGACTAATGCCCACTTTGAAAGGAGCATGTTACCATTTTCTATTAGAAAATTGCAACTTCAGACTTTGAGACTCAATTTGATCCAATAACTAATAGTTACCTGATTCCTCTGTGATGTCGCTGGTAATTGAGCTTCCACCAGCAGAGCTCCACTGCTTGCTCTCCTTGAAGAGTTTTCTCTTCCTGGCCCAGTGGTCTGTGCCGTCTCTGTCTTTGTGAGATCCAGGCTTCAGATGCTCTCGAGCCTCGGAGTTCGCTGGAAATAGTCATAACGGGTCACAGCAGATCAGTTTTATTCTGGACAGTTTTAGTCGACTGATAAAAAGAGATGAAACTGCAACTTACATCTGTACACAGTGGGTTTCTCTGCCTTGCCGACTTTAACAGGCAGCTCCTTTGCATGGAGAATTACGTCTGTAGATGGTTTTACAACACATAGTAAACCGTCTGCTGCTTTGTTGGCGTCTTCTGAAGGCCTATTTTTAACCGCCTCCTTATCATTCAGCTCATCAGTAACAAGCAGAAGTGGAAGGCTACTAACTGACTTTTCAGTCCGGTTGGACTCGATTTCCATGGCGATATTGTGTTTATCTAGGGAATCCATGTCTGTCTCCTCAGATGTTGACCTGGACTGGATGTTGTGCTGAACAGCATCAACAGGTGCTGTCATGACTGAGCATTCTGGTGAAGTGGAATCAGAATTACTTTGTGTGAAACTTCTGTCATCTTGGTCCTTGGCATCCGTGGGAGTCGTCTGTAGGATTTGTTCCTCTGAACCACTGCAGGTTGGAGGGATGACTTGGATAGCAAGGCTTCCTTCAATAATCTCTTCCACATAAAGTTTTGGGCTCGTTTCTCTGTCGGGCTCCATGCCTGTAAGTTCTCCGGTAGTTTCTGAACTGTCTGAACAAGTTTTAGAACTCTCTCTACTTTGTGAAGAAACACATTTTTTTCTCACATATGTAGAAACTATGTCGTCCAGCTGCTTGTTTTTTTCTAGCCTCTCAGTTTGGAAAGGAAGAGAGCACATGACGAACGAAGAGACTGATTCTTTGTACGGGAGCAGAACATCCTCATGAATCAGGTCTGGATCAAGCGACGTCCCGGGAAACGTCTGCCGTCTTTTCCTCATTAACAGACACTCCTTGTGCTCCACGGTGGCGATGCTGTTATTTCTGATCCAGGACTTTCTCTTCTGGCAGTAGATGAAATCTTTGACAAAGCTGGACCTGTCGGTAGACACGGAGGGCCGAATGAACGTAGGCTTGTAGTTATCCGATTCTGATAGCTGATCAAAGGAACGGGTCCTATCTTCTCTTTCCTTCTCCAGTGGAGAAAATGGGAATGCTAATTCTGCTGGACCTCCTATCCTAAAGGAAGCTAGGTTATTTGTCAGGTCTTCTAAAGAGCTGCCGCATTTAACGTCGCCAAAGACTCGGGGTGTTGAGATATGGAAGAGCCGATCCCTGTTCAAAGCGTCTGGCTCCTTCCCCTGAATATTACCATCCACCAGTGATGGTGGACCTAATAAATGTTTAGCCAGGTTCTGTTGGATGTAATCACTGCAACAACGACAGTAACCCGGATCGCCACGTGCGTTTGATGAGCAGACTGTTCTTGACTCACTTTGTTGCTTTATTTGTTCATTTATGCTGCCAAACGTAAACCGATAATTTATCCCCTGGTTGTGACGAGTCACGTGTTTTGGGAGCTGCTCCAGCGGCTGATGGTCAGGGATCTGCATCCCCTCACATTCCTGGTTGATAATGACCTCAGAAGCCTTGTTTTCATTCATAAAAACGCAAGTGGTCTTCATGCCATAAGGATTCCCCTGTCTAACTTCTTGGATTTCCACTTTCACATGTGACCCAGTGCAGCTGACATTGAAGATGTTTGTTACGGGTGTAGATGAGTTGGTTGGATCGTCATTTAAAGACTCGTGTGACTGTTGGATTTGGACAGTTTGGGACTTTTCTATGTCATTTTTGGACACTGACGTTACTATCTTCACTCCTTGCTCTTCAAGCTCCGTTGTTTTTGTGTACACACTCCTTTGTTCCTGAAATGCAGCCATGTTAAAGTCTTGTTTACATCTTTTTTGGCTGGGTGGAGTGTGGCCATGTTGTTGTTCTTCATATCCGGTCAGAACATTTTCTTTTTGAAGAGAGTTTTTTCCATGCTTTCCAGCTGGGTCCTTCTCGTAGCTGACTGTTGTACTGCTGCTCTGGTTTTGAAAGAGAAAGGAGGAGGAACTTTCTGAAATAAAACAAAAGAGATGTTTGCTAATTTTATAAATTCTTCTGCCCTCTCACAGTGATGACTAGAAACAAGCAATCAGAGCCATGAGGCGGATCTTAACGCTGTGAATCACAACGTTAAGATACATTGTATTTGAATACAGTGTGTCTTCAAATACATTGATTAGTACAACACGTTTGGGGTTGTAACGTAAAGACATGTTAGACAAGTTTAAGGGGTGTGAATACCTTTCCACTGTAAGTTCATGACTTTTAAGTGTAAATGTGCTTATTGTCCTATTCTAAAAATCATGAAACTTAAAAAATGTAAAGAGAAAATAGATTTGTGATCACATAAAATCATTTCTCGAGAGTTGTTGGATATGTATCAACATTATGAGGTTAATAGATGAAAACTTCAATTTATGTCAATTTTATGGGTTTTATAACAGGAAATTTGGGAGTTAAAATGTCAAAATTTGATCAATGTTTCTGTATGTTACTATGTAGTTGAACAAAAACTTTTTTTTTGTTTAGAATTTGTTCAGTTGACATTCATTTAACACAGAAGAGCTTTTGTATTTCTACACAGAAAATCTGTGTCTAAAGCATCTAGTTCATGATCTTCACATATCAGGAACTACAGGCAATTTATAGTAAAACTCTGAACCTGCTGCTAAGCAGGATGCATTGAGAGCCAATGAGAGCTCCTGTTACTCCTTTCCAAGATGGAGGAACTCCAGGTACGAGACTTTTCTGCTCAATTCAAAGCTTGCAGGTGCACAGAAAACGTGAGCGAGTTAAGCACTTGATTAATCTGATGGAACTGCTCCCACTCACGTTTGCTGCTGCTGGAGCTCTTCCTCCTCCTGCTGTTCCGTCTCCTCCCCCTTTTGCTCATTCTTAAATCCAACAGCAACACGTCAGCTGGAAGATGAATCACAGAAAGCGTCAAGCTTTTGCATTTTCCCAAGGCTGTAAGAATCTAAAATCCAAACACAGGTATTTTGCTGTGATTTGCCACAACAATAAAAATATAGAAATACGTTAGGCATGTTACAAAAGTTCTTGAAGGTCCACTATCCTTGTGTTCCTAACACAGTATAAAGACATTTCCAGATTTCAAACGTCTTTCGAATAAAGGCTGAGTCATTAAATTCAAGAATAATTATATCTCAAGGATCCTGAATGTGTATGGAGATAAATAATGTTCTGTAAAATGATTACAACACTACTAGTAAAATGCCAAAAATGTATGGGCAATTGAAAATTTTCTTCAACAGAAGTTAAAACAAAGTGAGTCTAATGCTGGGGAACCGACAGCAGACAGGACGCAGTGTTTCTAATGACGGCACAACATAAAGAAAAGACAGACTTACATGTTATTGTGAAGTCCTGCAGGAGTGAATTAAATGAGAAGGTAGGAGCCGGTCCCAGACAGCGCAGCAGCAGCCTCTCTGTCTGCAGCTCTCAGACTGCTCCACTTCTTATTGTTGCTATTCTCAACATAAAGCAGCTTACTACGTTTAATCTCATCAGTTGTGTGCAGGTGATGCTGCTGTGAACCTTGTTTATTCAGCCATTTTCCACTGGCTACCGGCCACTGAGGACGAGCGCTTAATGCTCACTCTGCTCCGCTCATGTGTGCTCACTTTAACTGCTGTTCATGATGGGAAAATGGAGGCAGAGTCTTTGTTAGTTGTTGGCTTTTATGTGTCAGGACAAATCACCATGTGTCAAGTTATATAAATTTAAACTTGAATGTACAAAACCAAAGAACATTTTCAATACTGTTAGTGTTTTTTGTTAAATAGCAATCGATTAAAAATGGGGACATTATCTCAAAATTATACGTTCCAATCTCTTCTAAAACCTATTTTATTAACAACATCCAAATGATTCGAGTGTCCAGATGTTTCTGAACTCACTGAAGGTCCAACCTCAGGTTCAGTCGGGTTGGGAACCTTAAATTTGTTCTTCAGCAGTCATCCTGTTACAGTACATATGGCTCGTGTGTTTGGGAACATTGTCCAGTTGCCTGACCCATTTTGGCCCAGCTTCAGCTGTCGGACAGATGGCCTCATGTCACTCTAGAAGAGTCTGGCTTGCATCGCTTTTTGGGCTGAATAAACTTGTTTTCTTCTTTCTCAAAGGTTTTTTTGACCACACATCCACAAGGTTACT
The DNA here is from genome assembly GCA_911649635.1 of Poeciliopsis gracilis. Taxonomy (NCBI): domain Eukaryota; kingdom Metazoa; phylum Chordata; class Actinopteri; order Cyprinodontiformes; family Poeciliidae; genus Poeciliopsis; species Poeciliopsis gracilis. Next base: position 147,999 of record CAJVRI010000659.1, on the reverse strand, counting down.
TCAGAATGAAAGATTAAAAATAGCTTTCAATTGGTCGTATTAGAAAACAGTTGAAATAACTTAATTCGACCAAGTTCATTAAATAAAAAAACTTTTGCTTCTATTGCTCTGTCTATAAATATTTGTGCCAAGAGAATATGATAAGCCTAACACTCCCACAGAGATGTAGCAAACCGAGGAAAGTAACATTGTGCCAACATCAAGCATTCACAAAAATCTCATGGCACTTGTCAGACTGCGCTCCTGTTGCAATACAATGTAAAAAAAAATAAATATTTATATCTATTCCTATACCTGGAAAAAACGTTTTATTTTCTTTTATTTATTTTTTTTATTTTTGTTTTTTTTAGTATCCTTAGGTTTGTAAGGAACAATGCAAAAAGACACGAGGAACTTTTGAACATATGGAAAGCTAGCTGAATCATGGCCTGATACATCTTCTGCTCATGATGCAACAGAAAAAGAAAAAAAAAACCTTTGTAGTATTTTAATAATTTATCATCTGTTGATGCGCTCTTATAGAAAGAGTGGCTTCCAGTGGCATTTAGGAGGGGGGGTGAAAAAGAGAAGCTCACTGCGCCCCAGTGGCTCTAAAGAGTTCTACAAGAGAGATGAAAGGAAATGGGAATAATGGGGAATAATAATTAAAAAGAATTATAATTTGCTATTTATAAAAAATGTTGCTTTGCTAAGAAGAACATAATGACCCGAGTTGCTACTTCCTTCACATTCATCTGAGTTGAACAACCTCATGGCGTAAATGTGATCAAACATATTGATTTTAAAATGGCCTCGCTCCTTCTGGATTAATCTAAACTTTAATAAACCATCATCAATATTTCCCAGCAGATGAATATGATCTCTGACCAATCTCTCCCTCTGAATCCGTTCATTGGTGATGTTCTCCATCAGAGCCAAAGCGCCCCACAATTACGCGACTCACCTTTATGCGTCTACTTAAATACGTGTGATTTCATACACTCCTTGATCAACTTAAAAATAATCAAACCTGTTTGGAGTTAATCTGCTGATCCAACCATGTTTTATTGATTTATTTTGTGAGAATGAAACGACCCCATATATGCATTTCATTCGCTTCGGCGCATGGAACGGTCTCATCTTTAAGAGACAAAAACTGAAGAAATATCTTTTACATTCTAGTGAGGTGTTCGCACACTTTTATTTTTGCTTTCTTTATTTTGTGTGTGTATGTCAGGTTTTTGTCTGAGGATAAATGTGGTTTAGTTTCATTGTCTACTTTAAATCTCGATGCTTCTTGGTCTAAAAAACATTTAATGTATATTTTAGTGTACTTAGGTGAGTTTGATATTGTACACAGAAAAAGTTTTTGTGGCTGCCGCATATTTTCACGCCAGAAAAAAAGTGTGCGTAAATGTACGCAAACTGTGACGCAAAGTTACATTTTGTGCATGCCGACCTGTGCGTAAAATATAGCGCCGCACATTTCTTGTGCGCACGCACGCTTTATGCATGAGGCCCCTGGACTTTTTCTGTGGAAAATTTGGGGAGTTTTACATTTTGACCTTAAAAAACAATCTGTAATCCTGCATTTTAGGCAACTGGTTGCTGTTGTTCCTGTTAGGCGCTGGTTTTACATGCGCTCAATCAAGATTCGTTATGCTGATCTTCAATGTGACTTATAATCATAAAGTAATTTCTTTTCTGTACAATGTCCAGACACAGAAATCAGCCACAAACCCAAACCAAGCACAATAGAAGACCGTTTGGCCCTTCCCATTAGCAACACTTGACCTTAAATAACCCCGTCCCCCTTCAGGCATACTCAGAACACAAAATGAAATACGCCCCCTTGTGGTGATAAACACAGGAAAAGATAAACGGCTCCTACAAACACAAGAGTTGCGTGTGAGCTGGATGGACTAAATAATGACTGACACCATAAAGTGTTTTTGGTAAAAAGTTGGTTGGTCGGATGGATGGATGGATGGATGATCCAGGATTTGGATGTGAATGTATTCTTCTGTGTTAGGATAGTTTTGGTAGAATCAAACGGATTAGATTACTATTGGACGTGTTTGTCTTCTTTAGTGCATTGAAAAAAAAAGTATTTATTGTCAGTCAAAACTTTTATTTTGAAGGGTCCAGGCCGGAGGCAGGTGTGTGCTGAAACGCACAGGCGCACAGAGCGCTGCGGCTCGCTCTGTGTTGGGTTACAGGGGTGTGGCGCCACCATCAGCCATCATTTCCTAATTCATCCGCATCGCTGAAGGAGTAAGCGCAGCCATGGCGCAGGGTCTCAAGGAGAGATTTGAGAAGTTCCTTCATGAGAAGAACCTCATGACAGATGCGCTCGCGAAAGTCGAGGCCAGAACTGGAGTAAACCGGACGTATATCGCTGCCGGTGAGTGATTTTAGGAGATGAAGACAAAATGGAAACGGAACGTCATCGTGGTTTTGTTACAAATGTCATGTCTTCTCGTGTATTTAGTACAATACAGTCGTTACAGTCGCGATACTTCTGTCCAACAGTGTTAATTTTGTGAAGAAGAGAGTTCGTGGTGTGATGTCTTCCTTCTCCTCTTCCTCCCCTATAGGAGTCATAGCTGTGGTCGCAGTTTACCTCGTCATTGGTTACGGAGCCTCCCTGCTGTGTAACCTCATCGGCTTTCTTTATCCAGCCTACATATCGTAAGGGTTTGATTTCCTAACTACCGTTCTGGCCAGCAGCCCCTCCCAGCATAAACACACCCTGTAAACCCTGAATAAATAGTATCGCGATACGTCATCATATTTCCAGCGCATTTCTAGACTTGTGGCTCCTCTGTGCCCGTTATTGTGAGCGTGACTCCACAAAAACACAACAGCGTGCGAACGACGGCTTATTCTGGCCATAGTGGACAGAAAATGACGGAGCAAATTTCCGCCCAAAAATCTAAAAAATGATCTACATGACCATAGATGGATATCTAGAGCTTTTCTGATACTAGTCTTGTTTTTGTTGTTGTTTTTCAAGCATATTTTTGACTTTTCAAGCTCAGAAATGTCCTTTTTCTCTAGAAAATGTCAGATTATTCTCAAAAGTTTTGAGTTTATTGGTGGAAATTTACTCTTTTTTTCTACTTAAAATCAGGCCGATTTATTGGCCTGATTTTATCACAAATATAACACTATATGACAGTACATCGCAATAGTGCGATACACAAAGAGTGTGTCACACTATTTGTCTACTAGGCTGTTATAAGAGGAGCAGAGATGGAGTGAAATTTGTGCTAAAAGTTAGATTTCTTAGCATTTCCAATGCTATGCCTGACAAAATGTTTAAACCCCAGTGTATGTATGTACTTTTTCTAAAAGCCGCCATACTTTTCAGGAAAGTATGGCGTTTGCAATCTCATGTTGCAAAGTCTCCTAAACATGAAAAGTAGTGATTTCCAAACTTTAAATTTTTCACAGTATTTTATTTTTTTTCATACAACTATAAACACAAAATATACAAACACAGAAGTCAAATTTCTATTGAAAAGAGAGCTGTGAGACACATGTTTCACATGTACATGTGAAGCGTACAATATGATATTTTAATATATATCCTAAATGTTCATGGTTTTTTTCTAGATTTTTTTCTGTATTGTCAGCAATGAAATCAGAATATGGTTTGCTCATTCTGCAGAAACCTGTGTTTTATCTAGCTGAGTTCACTCAGTGGGTTCAACAGTTGACCTTTTGTGTAAAAGTCACCAAATGTTTGTGGTGCCCTAAAATATGAAGCTAAATTAAAGGGGTAGTATTATGTAAAATTGACTTTTTTTAGATATACATCATGTGATGATGTTATTCTCTCATCAAAATCATACCTTGCGTGTTGCCTTGATTCTTTCATGCATGTTTGAGAAAACCTTTATCTCCATGACAACTGCATCAGTCCCCAACCTTGAGCAGAAAAATCAAGTGTGTGTCATTTTTGTGTTGCAGTCAAAGATAAACACATGGATGAGTTTCTTTAGTTCTTGCTGAGTGTTCTTTATCCTGGAAATGTTCTTCAGGTGATAGAAGGCCGACTTTATAACTGTCTTTATCCGACTCTGAAGGTTAAGGTCACTGACCCCTGTATTAGATAGACCTCCATTCCGTTATGAACAGAATGTCTATCAAAAGGCTGCAGTTGAGGTGCAACTGACTCATAGGTGTTATTATTCTTAATATTGAAAGTTGTTCCCAATTTTTATCTGAGCTTTTTTGTATAATAATTGCTTCATCTACTCCAAAAGAATCCAATGAATTGTTAGACGCATATAATTATGCTCTTGAAATCTATTAAATGTAATCTCAGTTCTGTGATGTGGAAATATTACAAAGACTAATCTTCAGCTTGTTAAGCCAGACACATTTCCAGTGACCTTTGCCTGAAATATCAGGTGAATATGGATGTGTCAGGACTTGTTTCTGAGACATTCAGGTTCAATGTGGCAATGTCGTTTTTTTGAGGAAGGGCACAGGCCCTACCGGTCATACGAGTTCCTCAGCCATGGCACACCAGAACCAAATTATTCTTGGCATCCTCAACCTATTTTAGTCACTTCAGTTCAGTTCAGTTCAGTTTTTATTCATATCCCAAGGGGAAATTGGTTTGCATCATATTTTCATCAAGCATAAGAATTACAAAAGGCAAAAAAAAAACATCCACAAAAGACACCAAATTCATTTGGTTAGTACCTGATAACTACACATATCAGGAGATTTAACTCATGCCCTTGTGCATAAAAGTACATTGAGTTCTTACAATAACATGAATATAAATGGTATATTTCAGAAACCTAATAAGTGGTCTGGGTATTGCAGTCTAAACCAGGGGGATTAAGCTCAGTAATGGGTGCAAGAATGAGAGAAACCCGACTGAGCCGGGTTCTGATCTCAGGAGTCCCAAAGCCGCGGCCAGATGGAATAAGGTCAAACTCTCTGTAGGCTGTATGTTCAGGATGTTTGAGAATCAGTTTGGTCTAGGTCTGACATGCTTGGAGTTTATATGTTGGAGTTGGACTCCAACTATGTTGCTTGCCAAATTAGTGAGCCTCGTCAACTTCTTTTTGCTTTATAATGTAAGAAAAGGAAACCACAGCACACCATTCCCTGGGAAAATAAAAAGGCCTTCCTGATGCTGTCCACTTTCCATCATGCAAATGTTTAAACTCGACCTCCTAAACTGAGAGACCAGGCAAAGAGAGCATTCATTCAGGATAGTGACATTCTAAAGTAGCCATGGAGGAGATGCACAGCTATGTGTTAATCTGGTCGTTATGGAAGCGTGTCGAGATTAAATCCATAAGAATTGTTCTTTGAGGTTTACAACGACTCATGCAGGAGACACTGCAAGCAGGCGGAAGGAGTCCAATGTGTGGCCCAGTTAAAGTGCGGACCAGAATCCAAATGACAGTTTAAGATGAAATTTGGAAACTGATCATCACAGATGTTCTCTATCCAATCTGATGCAGCTTGAGCCATTTCGCAAAGAAGAATTGGGGTTAAAAAAAAAATATCCTGAATGTCCAAAACTGATAAAGAAATGCCATGAAAGACGTGTAGCCATAATTCCCACAGGAATTTTCCCCATTAAGAGTTGTAAATTTATACAACTGATGTTTTGTATAAATTTACGCCACATTTTCCAAATTTGTATTTATTAAAAGAAAAATACTAATCACATTCTGGCTGCTTTTATGAACAATTATGCACCATTTTCTCTTGGTCTTTCACATGAAATCCTAAGACAATATATTAAAGTTTGAGAAAAATGTATAAAAGTTCAACAGATCTGAATTCTTTTTCAAGTCACTGCACCTATTGCATTTATATTCATATTTATATATGCACATATAGCACTTGCAGACACTGTGCTAAACAAACCTTGTTCAGGTTTCTTGTAAGTGATGCATGACATGATGCTCCTGGGTAAAGAATCAGTAAGAAAACAGAGTGATAGGTTTTATATGTAATGGAGGTTAACTGACCACAAATATCACTGTGGTGGAGAGAAACAACTAGAAGAATGTTGTCACAAGTTGTTGATCAGGCAACAGGCTGTAGCCAATGAACATTTAAAACGGAGCTCTAACAAATATAATAGCAGGAATACTTGATTATTCAACATTATTATGCACGTAAGCATTTTGACAAATGACTTTCAGTTAGTACAATATACACCAAAGGCTCTTTCAGATCACACTTCTGCAATAAACATACAACCATGAACCTCTCTTCACATGATCCGAGCTGGTCCATCAGACCACTCAGCCTGTGTTCTTTCAGAGGGCGATGTTGAGATCACGGAACCAAAGAGACCAGAGCTTTGGTGGGAAATGTTAGGCACTAATTTCACCAAGGGTCTTTAAAGAATTTTGTAAAAAAAAACAAAAAAAAAACATTTCAAATCATTTCTTCTGTTCTACCTTGTTTCATTTTTTTCTTTTAAAATGTTTCGGATGAAAAGAAACAAAGTAATAATAATCAAAATTCACTTTGAAAAAAATGTGGCTGTCTTCTCTGGTCTTCATTATGTCTGCAGAGTTGAAACAGTTTTTATAATGCCGGTTTTCAAATCCATTCAGTTGATGAAATTGTAATTTTATACAAATCTGTTTATTGATTTAAAGTACAATATAAATAAGGAGAATCAAACAGATGAGAGAACATTTTGATCTTGAATTGCTTGTTGACATCTCTTGGCAGGATCAAGGCGATTGAAAGTGCGACGAAGGACGATGACACAAAGTGGCTGACCTACTGGGTGGTCTACGGACTCTTCAGTGTGGCAGAGTTCTTTGCTGATATCTTCCTCTCTTGGTTCCCTTTCTACTATATTGGAAAGGTCATTGAATGCCTCCTATTTTGTCTTTTTAGTTACCATCAGTATGTGCCGTCGACTGGTTGATAAGGCGACCTCTGTCTCTGTTCGCAGTGTGCCTTCCTGGTGTGGTGCATGGCTCCCACTCCTTCTAATGGCTCAATCCTGATCTATCAACGGGTCATTCGACCGCTCTTCCTCAAGAATGAGGCCAAGATTGACGATGCAGTGAAAAACATCAAGGACAAGGCATCAGAAGCAGCTGACAAATTCAGAGACGAGGGTAAGTATGAAATATTGATGCTGCTTATTAAACTCGACATAACTCAACTGGCTTTTTACTTGTTTCTTCTGGGGGGTTTTTTGCATCAAATTTTCTCAATTGCATTATAAAAACACTATCTTCTCTATCACATAATCAAACACTTAGATCCTGTACCATAGTTAATATCTGATAAACATAGGGTTTCATGTACATGAATGCTAATGTCACTGAGTGTTTGGTTTCTTGATGGTCATGAGAACCAGCAGTATTTTTACTTCATTTTCTAAAATATTGATGCAGTTCTCTGCCGGTGTCTTAATACCCATTGGCCTGTTCTACTTTTTGTGATGTTACAACCATACACTGAATGTATCTGACTGGGACTCTATAGCTGCGTTTCCATTACAATTGTATGAAAATCTTTGTCAATCTGCTAATATGAACCCCCCACCCCCCCCCCAAAAAACACAATTTTGCTGTTTTGAGTATTTCAATTAAATAGGAAATAACATTAAAATCACACGTGAACAAGCTTATTCATGCGATAAGTTGTTCAAAAACTGCAACAGATATAAACAGTTACATGCAATGCATTTATAGTTCAGCCATGTTCTAGCATTTTGACAGATTGTATCTCATTCTGTCAAGGCATGGTGACAATTTTAACACATGTAAAAAAAAAAAAAATCAATTTCATAAAACCTACTTCAAGTTGTTGCTCTATTATTATATTGAGCTAAAAATCATTATCAATATGAACTCCACTGACAAGAACTGTGTTGCTTAAATCATAATATTCCCAATTAATCCACAGCTAAGAAAGCCACAGCAAATCTCATCTTCGAGGAGAAGAAAAACTTCTAAGACTGATGCCTTCGCACACCTCCGGCTCCGGACCCGACTGTGGTACAGAAGCTAAATGTTTTTAGGTTATCACAACTTGTAGCTTGAGCTACATGCTGGATGTGTCTCATTTAAATCAGCCTTGCATTTATTAAAGCATTGAAGTTGTTTCCCACATCTGTTAGTCCTGTATATATATTCATTGGCGTGTGCTTCATGACCCAAATAAAAGAAATACATTGAAGTTGTTTCTCATTCTTTGACTTTTTGGCTGATTTGTTGTGCAATAAGCAGCCAAGTGTGTGTCTGCAGTGGTTCAGATACACGCTGGACAGACCACCAGTCTGACACAGAGCAACACACACACCTGATGAATAATTTTAGAAAGGTCATGCTTTTGATTATGGGAGGAAGAAAAAAATACCCAGAGAGAACACATGCATGTAGGAGAACACAGGCTGCAGGGGAACAGTGCTAACATCTGCTCCACTCTGAATCCCCATCACTGCTTGATATATTATAGGATTTTAAAGGGCAGACTACAGCAAGCTTAAGGCAGGCTGACATTGGTGAACAGTGATCATGTTGCCAAATTAAGTGCAACTAAATCTGGCATGATTTAGGTAGATGTTTTAGTTTTGTTGCTGAGCATTTACTCTTCTCACAAAAATGAGGAAGTTTACTGATGAGTCATGCATTGTTTAGCAGTAGTAAATGGAAGCAGCTGAAAGTTTCACTTTCCAACCTATAACCGCCACATGTCTACACCACAGGCGCTGAGGCTGAGATGCAAAGAGACGGTTATGCAGAATCAGCTCTTTTTTAGCTTTACATCATGTTATGATGCCATTCCTTCATCACAAATACACCTGGAGTGTTGTCTTGATTCTTTCATGCAAGTTTGAAAAAAAAAAAAAAGAATCTCAATGACAACCATGCAATTGTGTAGATGGACGTAGCTCCTCCTTAGAGCTGCAGTTTTCAAGTTTCCAAGCTTCCTCCTCACAGAGCAGTCCTCACACACTCGGCTCCTTCGGACTAGCCAGCAGCAATTAGCACCTGATATAACTGCATCAGCTGAGCTCATATTTTCCCAGAGCAACGCTGCTAAAGACGTTAAAGGGTTAACAGAGGAGTCATGTTGTGATGACTTCCTGAAGGCAGAGTTTCAGAAAGAGCAGGAGTTTTTAAAGAGACAGAAGCCCAACGTCAAGTTGTCAAATAAGAAATTAAAATGTATTTTAAATCATATTTGACATATATAACATTTTTATAAAAACTGAAGTTAACATGGTTACTTGATTGTGCTATGAAAAATACATAATGCTTCCTGTTTAACATGATAAAATGTTGCTCATATTTTATTGCAAAGTGGTGACAGTCTAACTCCTCTACACCGACAGACTGTGATGAAATGAGACTTAATGTCCTCTTCATTCCTTCTATCCGGGTAGTGTGCCATCTCACTGAGCTAATGGACTCTCACCGCTGAGAAAAAAAAAACATGTGATCGTTCTCCCTCATAGGGGAGCAGCATTTGTTTTTCTCCCCTGAGGGAAGTGATCCTGCCTCATGACCCAGAATGAGGGGATAAGAAAAGCATGCAGCATAAGCCACCATATCAAAGGCAACCTGGTGGAGCAGCATGCAGGCATGGAGCTGGATAAAACCTCTGTTTAGTGTTAGTTTCTGTTTGGAAAGTTTATTTCAGCTGCACATTTCCCAGAAGAAAATGACAAAATGTAAGGAATAAATCAAATTATTCAAAACAACAAACCTCAAAACCTTACAAACTCATAGCCAAACAGTCATACAGTCTCCAACTAAAAGATCATTTTCATTATAATAGTCATTATTATTATTATTATTATTATTATTATTATTATTATTTACAATAAAAGCCAACACAAAAACAGCAGACAAAACAGACAGACAATCATAAACAGCAATGTTGTATAAAATTTTTATTACATGAGCCAAAATCATTAACTTTAAAGAATTTGGGAGTCAAAATGAATTATCTTTTTAAGAAACTGAAAAAGAAAACACCCTGTGTTTTAGTTTTGATAAACCGAAAAGTAATAGGTCTATTCCCCAACAACAGGAAAGATTTATTATTTTTATTAAACAAATACAGTAGTTATACTTTTTTTTATTATTGGAAGGGAGTGCTGCAAATATAAAAGCTGAAAAGGGTTTTTGCACATTTTCAAACTGTTACATATACAACATAATTTGCACCAAGTTAGCAAGTTCTGCAACCCTCCCATAATAACTTTAGTAGAAGTTATTATGGCGAGGACGGAAACCAGACTGGAAGCTTTCATACCGACTATTGTAGCCGCAACTTTTTGTACACAGCGCCATCTGCTGGCCTTCCACTTTACCACAAGACAAATAGGTACTTTTTACCATCTCTCTCAGATAGAGTATTTTTTTTATATCAGTTTTGCTTTTTACAGTAAAAATTGAAGGATTCTACAAAGACAGACGGATGAAAGTGGATGTCGAATCAGTTTTTCAATTGACTTCAAGCCACTTTGATCAATTATTGCTTTATATTTATCATCTGTAACATACACCATGACTCAGCGCGGAGTTTCCAATTATGATCTGAAGTAGAAAAAGTCCAGTATTAAAACTCACCTCTGAGACAAATCAGAAAGTTTTACTGGACCAGATTTGAACTTTTCAGCTCAGATTAATGAGATTTCAGCTCTTTAATCTGAGATCTGCTGACCTTCCTTCATTATTCCTGGAATAAAAGGGATCTGTTCTAGTTTCCAATGACTAAATGATAGGTTGGTTCAGAGGTAAGGTTTGAACATTACATTGATTCTAAAATGGGTACAAAGGGTGAAATAAGAAATAAAAGCCTGGTAGAACTTTCTCTATCTTTAATATAATTGCTGATGCTTTGTTCGTCTCTGTTTAACCAGGAGTTATTGAGAGATGGAATCGAATCAGACTCAAAGTATTAGTTTAATAGTAATTTATTACACCTCTATTGCAGTTTTACCTGCAATAGAGGCATTTTAATCAGAGTATCTATCTCCCCTAAGAGAGTTGTTATTACAACATTCTACGAGTCATTTATAGATTTTATTTAGAATCCACAAAATAGAAAATGTTTTTTTTTTTTTTTACAATGTTGACAAGTCTGACCTTTACAAGAAAATAATTCAAGTGACAAACAAATATTCTCCTTAGGTTTCTGCAGTGCTTTCTTGTTGAAAGACACATGAAAATAAAAACTCCCCGAAAGACTGGTGAATGGTCGAAATTGAAAAACCGGGAGTCAGATTATACAGTTTGTTGTCCTCATATCTAAAAAATCCCAACAGCGCCATCTCGTGTTTGTGTTCTATCTATCCGTTCCAGAGCCGTGTGTCAAAGGTCGACAGGAGGGCCGAACAGTTCCATGGTCTCCACGACGAGCGACAGGTGGTCGAGGAAGGAGTTGACGGACACTCTGAGGATCCGAGCTTCATCTGCGCTCCACCTCCTGAAACACAACCACAGACGGTCAGAGAGGAGGCGGCAGGCCGACCGGCGGCTGAACACCGACACAAACACTCTGATCGCTCACACAGACAGCGTGCTGCCAGACACGCTCAGTTGCTTGCTGATGCCGCCTCTCCTCGGCTCCCGGTCCGGGGACAGGGACCTCAGGGCCACGGTGGCCTCACGAGACGATGGGAAGGGGACGTCCAGGAAGCTGCAGGGTGGTCAAGGAAGACTGGCCGAGTATGTCTGTGCTGCTAATTGATAAAGTTTAGAGCAAGTAGAGCAAGTACTACAGCATGTTCTTGCTCCCAATCCTTACTTCTTCCTTTCACTCAACTTTCCATAAAAACGCTTAGATGCCACACTCTGTAACCAATCACCTTCTTTAGCCTTTTTGTAGTATATGTAGTGGATCTATTTGCTTTAGCGGAGCCACTCCCCTTTTTGTTGAGTTGCCTTCTATGTTATCCGCCTGCGCATTGATATGTTGTATTGGAGACTGAAGTGAAGATCAGTAAAGTTCATGCTGCACCTCTGAGTTGAATCTCTTTATTTAATTGTACTATGTTGGAGTAAAGACACAACAAATTGGCGACGAGTAATCTGGACCCTGAACAACTGCGAGACATGAACTTTTCTTTTTCCGGAGGGACGGGAAAAAAGGACGAAATAAAGCAGGAGACAAAACGAAACCTAGCAAAGCATCCGTGAGTAACAGTGCATAGCACACAGTGAAAAGATACACGGATAATATCTGGATTTCATGTCCAAAATGGCTTGCGTTGGAAAAGTAGAGGAGTTTGATAGTTCAAGTGGAGACTGGGAATCATACATAGAGCGAGTGGAGTTGTACTGCGACGCTAATGATATCGAGGATGAGAAAAAAAGTTCCGTTCTCCTCAGTCTAATGGGAGCTAAAACTTACAGTCTACTCCGTAACCTTCTGAGCCCTGCCAAACCGTCGAGCAAGTCAAATAAAGACATTGTTGATACGTTGCAGAAGCACTTGAATCCCGCACCGCTAGTGATAGCGGAAAGATTCAGATTTCATAAGAGGAATCAAACGAAAGATGAAAGCATATCTGAGTATATGGCCGAACTGCGCAAACTCTCGCAGCATTGTGACTTTAAAACGGGACTTGATGATGCCTTGAGAGATCGACTAGTATGTGGCATGCACTGTACAAGCACACAAAAAAGACTACTGTCCGAAAAAGAGCTAGATTTGAAGAAAGCACTCGAGCTAGCCATCTCCATGGAAACAGCAGCTAAGGGTGCGTCAGAGCTACAGAAGAAAAGCTTAGAAAACGAAGTGCATCAAATGTCCTTGAATAGGAAAAAGCAAAACTGCTACAGGTGTGGTAAATCCTCACACAATGCAAACGACTGCTGGTTCAAAGACAAGACATGCAGGAAATGCCACAAACAAGGTCACATAGAAAGAGCATGCAAATCAGACCAAATAAATACCCAAAAAGAAAAATCTGGAAAGAACAAAGGGTTCAAACCTAAATCAAAGGTCAAAGCAACTGAAATGCACAAAGTTACAGAACATTCTGACAACACAAACAGCAGTGAAGACGATGACCTGTCATGCTTAGAACTGCATAGCATAACCGAAGAAGACAGAAAAATCATATGGGTCACAACTACAGTGTCTGGAGTGAAACTAAAGATGGAACTGGACACAGGTTCAGCTTTGTCAGTGATCTCTGAAACTGATTATTACAGACTGTTCTCCCACTTACCACTGAAAAAGACATCAGTGATGTTGAAAACTTACACAGGTGAAAAAGTGTCACCAAAAGGGAAACTTAAAGTGAATGTGGTCTATGGTGACCAAACGCACAAGCCTGAGCTCTCTGTCCTGAAAACCACAGGGCCAGCACTACTAGGACGTGAATGGCTGAGAAGAATTCAGCTTGACTGGAATGCAATCAAAGCCCTGAATATCTCGACAGACCTCAAGAGCTCCACCCATAGGCCTGAGCAGAGATTGTCACAGTTATTGGAGGCTAATGCACATGTGTTCGAGAAAGGCATTGGTAAACTAAAACACATAAAGGCAAAGATTGAACTTGACAAAGATGCCAACCCAAGATTCCACAAAGCGCGCCCGGTGCCGTATGCCCTGCGTCCTAAGATAGACGCCGAACTACAAAATTTGGAGGCATCAGGCATTCTCTCAAAAGTTGACTGGAGTGACTGGGCTACGCCCATTGTTCCAGTAATGAAGAAAGGAAAAAGTGAAGTGCGTATATGTGGAGACTTCAAAGTGAGCATCAACCCGGTGCTGCGCACAGTGCAGTACCCCCTGCCACGAATAGAGGACATCTTCTCATCATTGGCTGGTGGGAAAAAGTTTTCAAAGATTGACTTGTCACAAGCATATCTCCAGATGGAAGTGGAGGAGTCAAGCAAAAAGTTCCTAACCATCAACACGCATAAGGGACTTTACCAATACAATCGTCTTGTGTTTGGTGTTGCTTCAGCTCCAGCCATCTGGCAAAGAGCCATGGATCAGGTGCTCCAAGACATACCTGGAACACAATGCTACCTGGATGATATTATCATAACAGGAAAAGATGATGATGATCATTTCCAAAACCTGAGCAAAGTACTCACCAGGCTGAATGAGTATGGCCTACGGGCAAAGAGAGAAAAATGTGAGTTTTTCAAAAGTGAAATCTCATACTGCGGACATGTCATTGACAAGCACGGCTTGCACAAGTCACAAGAGAAAATTGAGGCAGTGCTGAAGGCACCTAAACCTGAGAATGTGTCACAACTCAGATCGTACTTGGGTCTCGTTAACTATTACCACAAGTTTCTACCAAACCTTGCCTCAGTGCTGTACCCACTAAATGCGCTGCTACAGACAGGAGTGGAATGGAAATGGTGTGAAAAATGTGAAAAGGCATTCACAGAAACAAAAAGACTAATTACATCTGACGAGCTACTTACCCACTACGACCCGTCCAGACCCATCCGTCTGGCATGTGACGCGTCCCCGTATGGTATTGGCGCAGTCCTGTCGCACACGATGGATAATGGACTTGAACGCCCAATTGCATTCGCTTCAAGGTCGCTGTCTAGTGCTGAGCGCAATTATGCACAGATAGACATTGAAGCCCTTAGTCTAGTCTGGGGAATCAAAAAGTTTCATCATTACCTCTATGGTCGAAGGTTTACTTTAGTGACAGATCATCAGCCCCTAGTGTCAATATTCAACCCACGAAAAGGAGTCCCAGTGATGTCAGCTGCGCGACTACAACGATGGGCCCTGTTCTTAGGAGCACACTCATATGACATCGAGTTCAAGGGGTCTAAACAACACTGCAATGCCGATGGGTTGTCACGCCTCCCACTGTCAACATCTGTGGAGGAACCGGCATCAAAAGGTGACCCTGCAGAAATGTTCCACACAACACTGTGATAGACCAGCTGCCAGTTACGAATGCCATGATAAGAAAAGAAACGCGGAATGATCCAGCACTTTCCAAAGTGTATGACATCACAGTACAAGGCTGGCCTGCCCATGGGAATCCATCCTTTCCTGAGTTTTCAGCAAGACGTGATCAGCTGTCAGTCTGCCAGGGAACCTTGATGTGTGGATCACGGGTGGTAGTGCCGTCCAAGCTTCGCACCAGAGTGTTGGACAGTCTGCATGAGGCTCATGTAGGTACGGTGAAGATGAAAAGTCTGGCCCGTAGCTATGTATGGTGGCCAGGGATAGATAAACAGATTGAGGACATCACCAAAACCTGTCCAGGATGCCTGAGCGTTCAAAATGCACCACCACAGGCTCCATTACATCCGTGGGAATGGCCATCTGCACCTTGGCAGAGAGTGCACATTGATTTTGCTGGTCCGTTCATGAACTCTATGTTTCTCATAGCTGTGGACGCTCACTCAAAATGGCCAGAAGTAGTCCCAATGAAATCAACAACATCAGAAAAGACCATCTCTGTTTTGAGAACCATCTTCGCCAGGAATGGCCTGCCTGAGCAAATTGTGTGTGACAATGGCCCACAGTATACTTCTGAAGAATTCCAAGATTTCATGAGAAAGAATGGTACCAAGCATTTCAAGTCAGCACCTCACCATCCTGCAACAAATGGGTTAGCAGAACGGTTCGTACAAACATTTAAAAAGGCCATGAAAGCAATGACAAGAGACGACATCTCTATTCAACACAAAATTGACAATTTCCTCCTGGTGTACCGAAATTCTGTACATGCAACGACTAATCAGTCACCTGCACTGCTGTTTATGAATAGACAGCTCAGATCTCGCATTGACCTTCTGAAGCCGAACCTGAGGAGAGAAGTGCAGAACAAACAGTTCAGCAACTTTGCACGTGAACCGCCAAGGAGTTTCGATGTGGGTCAGCAGGTCCTGGCACGTGACTACCGAGGGGAAAAATGGACGCCTGGAAAGATAATCACTCGGAGCGGCCCTCTGATGTACGAGGTGGACACTGGAGAGCATACCTGGAGACGTCATGTGGATCAGCTGTTGAATGCTCAACCAAAGACACCAGAGCAACCAGCATGTCCACCTGGTCCTGAAACCAACTCTGAACCCAGTACAGTGACACCCCCAGATGCTGAGGATGTGCCCCCTACCGAGAGCACTCCACAGGCTCCTAGACGTAACCCTGAACGACTCAGGGCACCCCCTAAAAGATTGAATTTATGAGTTCACTTGTGGGACTTCTGTTAACAAAAAAAAAACAATAAAAAAAAACTGAGGGTTCAATGTGTGTTACCTGGTTAGCGCATTGTGTTTAATATATTGGAAATGTTTCATGTTACTTATAGTGTAGCGCATTACTCTAAAAGGGGAGGAGTGTAGTATATGTAGTGGATCTATTTGCTTTAGCGGAGCCACTCCCCTTTTTGTTGAGTTGCCTTCTGTTATCCGCCTGCGCATTGATATGTTGTATTGGAGACTGAAGTGAAGATCAGTAAAGTTCATGCTGCACCTCCGAGTTGAATCTTTTTATTTAATTGTACTATGTTGGAGTAAAGACAACACTTTTTGTTACTCATTTCACTTTCTGAAAGGAGTAACAAAAATATTATTTTTTTTTAGATGAACCTCATCCCAGGTGTGTGCCTCGTGCCAACTAAAATGTTGTGAACTAGCCAATCAGAAACCTGCAAAGCAAAGACGAATCCCCATGCAGTAATCAGTATCACTGTGCGTAATATATACTTTCCACTCTATTATTGGGACATTTCGAAAATATAAATAACATCGACAGTCCTGACCGACCGAAACCAGGCGTAGTTTAAAGCCAGGCAGTGAGAAAAAGCTCCTCCACTCCTAAAAATGCCCAAAGAACCACCGACACCAGAACAGAACTCCTCATTAACAGAACCGAACCGAGCTGCAAGCCAGCAGACCTGAAATCTAAATCCTGACATTTCAGCGGAAGCACCGCCACTGCAGTCCGCATGTAAAATAAAAGGATACAACTGCAGCTTGCCGGTTTCTTGGTTTGTTTCTGTCGCCATTGTTGTTGTGTTGAAGGGTTTGAACTGGAAGAAGAAGAAACGTTTTCCACGTGAATGGTGATGTGCCACTGCCCCCAAGCGGCGAGGCGCAGCAGCGCAACAGCAAATGCGGGAAGAAAACCAATTTACAGCCGAAACATTAAAGCAGAAAACGGATGAATTGATCCTTTGTGGGGAAAAAATGTCAGATTAATAAAAAGCGTCTGTATCTGAAGCAAATATTTCAGTCGATCCTTCATCCAGTCAGGGTACAGATAACACAAAAATGCACAAAAGGTGATGTGCACCTATAAATACAGCCATGGAATCAAATTCATTACATCATAAAGTTTTTAAATTACTGGTGTGCACAAAACAACATACTGTGATTTGTATATAAAATAAAATTTCGCATTTTCAGTTTACCAGTACCGTTTGTTCTACTAATTATACAAGAACATTTAATGTAAATGTTCGGCCTGGTCCTCTGCAGCGCTCTCACACCTGAATAAGGCACAGTGTTCTCTGATGGCTGATAGATGATGAGCCATGACTTTTAATGACATCATGTGACCATACTTACTTCCGTGTAATTTTCATTTTATTTTTTTTCAGCTTTATTTTATTTTTATTTTATTTTATTTTTTTTTTTTTTTTGAAATTATGGAATATATACAAAGATTTGCGGACATTTGTGATGGAGATGCAGCAATTGCTATGCAAGTGGAACACTGACACAAAGTGTCACATTTCAGTACTTCCTATGAAAAGATAAAAAAATATATATTTACAAAAATATGAGAAATGCGTGTCACGCTTGTGAGATACTCTATGACATTAATCATAATTTATTATTCAACAAGGAAGGATTAGTTTTTAAATTGGGACGATAGCTTTTATCCCTTAATAACTACATTTATACTTAGAAAGCTTGATTTTGTATTTACTCAGATCATCTGCAATGATAAATCAAAGGTAACAGAAAGTGAAAACAACAGAACTTTTCCCAGCACTGAAAAGTGGATCTATCTTGATTAAAAACAGAGCCAGTCTGCGGAAACGTAGGAGGCTCTGAACAGTGTTTTTCCGTGGAGCTGGCTGAGGAGATGGGAGCTGAGGGGGTGGATGTGGGTGATGCTTATCAGCGCCCGGTGACCTCTGGGCTTCCTAAGGCTCACAACTTCCTGTGGTCAAAGCAGGCTGGATGTGGAAACGTCAGCTTCTCCGCCAAGTCTCACACTTCACTGATATCTGACCCTCAGATAAGACACACACTGTTTTCCACATCTCACACACAAAAACAGCAGTCCTGCATCAGTTCCTGCAGCAGAATATAGAGGAAGTCAGGGGGTCAAATAGGACCTGAGGGGTTCTGATCCTCACTTTCTAAAAAAACACAACAAAAAAAAACTTGAATAGTCTGAAAAACAGCAGTTAAATAGAAATAGTTTTACCGACCGGATTCATAAAGGTGAAAAAAGTTCATCAAGTTAAAGAACAGCCCTTCTACCATCATTAGATCTCCTTCGTTGAGGATATGCCTTAGGACGTTAAATTCCAGCTCACATTGCAGAAACTTATGGACTCATTCAATACATAAAATCATTCAACTGATGGGGAAAATGTTTGTCTGTTTGTCCAAATGGGATTTACATGTTTCTAAATCAAGCCAGTGCAGATGAGGCTGGGGCCATGTTTAAGGATTCATGATTGTTTAAAATTAAAACAAGCTGGGGAAACCTTTTCTGATACAGAAAACATGGACTAAAAACTGCCCAAAAAATTCACAAAATAAGAAAAGCAAAATAAATGTCATATGAAAAGGTTACATGATGTTATATGAAACTTAAATTTCTATTTACTTATCAGATAGATACCAAAACATTCAGTGTCACACACCTCTACTTTGCAGTGATATGTTTTGGTTTTGGATATTTATCTTTGTTAAGCTCATCAGGAGTAGTTCATATAGCAAACTCAAAGAAACCCAGTAATCAAACCGTTGCAGTTTTGCGAAATAAACCAATTTTGACACAACGAAAACTCCACCTCATCCTATGCCAAAACTTTCTTAGCAGAAAACTGGAGATTTCTTTTTAAATCGGCATGTTTCCTTTAAGAAAGTTGAATTTTTGCTTGGTGGCCCAAATAAAAACCTTCTCTGATTACATCTTATATCTTACCATCTGTCTTTTGATTGGACAGCATTTGACAGTTATTGAGTGCAATAGACCATTATTATCCCTATAAAATCTATGAGTTCTGGCTCTTTCAGAATTGGGTCCTAGTTACAGTTGCAGAGTAACTTACAAAAATAATACATAAATTAGAATAGAATTTTTTTTTTACTATGCTGTACATTTTACTTTTACTTACTTTTACTTACATACTGTATGTGTATTCCTGCTGATCGTATGAGATTAAGATTTCTGGATACTTTATCCACCGTGAGTTACCAAAAATTCACACAAGGGTGGAGTTTTTATTAAAGTTTCATAAGTTTCATACAGAAAGAAATTTCTTTAGAAAACTTCTTTGCCTGGTTTTGTTTTTGAATTATGTCACCCATATGAGTCGTTTTCACTTTGGTCCTTCAAACACCTACATTTCCACAAAACTGTTGATCTGATTTTGTTCTTAAATATTGAATGAGTGAAGTTTTGATCAGTTACTCAGTTCTTCAGTAGCCTTTTTACCAAAGCCTTGTTCGGGTAAGAATGTGTGGAAGTAGAGCAGTTCTCATTGGGTCAGATTTCTGGCTCTTCCATCCCTCATGACGCACCACGCAGGAAACGCGGAGAACGTGACGTGAAGTCAGAAGTTCCGTGGCTCATGTGAGATGTATCCGTTTTAATTACTTCCCTGTAGGGATTTCTTTCTTTTCTTTTTTTTTTTTTTTTATGTCGAAAACATGTTTGTTAAGTATTTTATGAAGCGCAAAGACCGAAGAAAGTTTACCGTAACTCGTGCTGTGTGGTGGAAATATCCAATTAACCGCGGGGGTTAATTGCACACATGAATAAACCACGAGCTGACCGCCGCCTGGAAACGGCGCGCTGTGATTGGTTCCTTCAGACCGGGCTCAGTATAAATACCCGCTGTGGAGTGAGAGGAGTCACGAAGACTGAGAATCTGGAATCAGCTCTGAACCAAACACCGCCTCCTCATCTTCATCTTCATTAACATCAGCAGCTTAGAAGAAGAAGATGCTGCGCCGCTGCGCTCCGCTCCTCCTCCTCCTCTGCTCCCTCTGCCTCGCCGCCGGTTTCCAGATGCCACCGGAGGAGGCCGCTCCCCGCCGGGCGCGCTTCTCCTCCAACAGCCCGAGTGAGTGTTTGCTGTCCCCGCTGCCTCTCACTGGTCCTCTCGTCCTCCTGCAGTCCACTCATGGTTTGACATTTGTGTTAAAGTTTGTGTCACAGCCCGGAGAATTCCACCTTTCACTTGTAAATAATTTTAAGAGCATTATTTTCTAATTGTAAGTATTTTCTTGAGATATATTATAATACATCTTATCTGATGATATAAGAAATCTACCACATTATCTCTCTGTAGTGCAGTGGAAATAATTTCATGGTCTTATAAGATATAATATAAAAAAAGACAAAATAGTTGTAACAACCATAATGAGCCCTTTCAGAATTACTTGCATCTTTAGTTTATCCATGACTTATTTTTAAGCGCTTCAGTGGTACTGAATAGAGATAACTTTGAGTGTTTTGCTCAGTATTAACTTCCACACTGAAAAACATTGGATGATTTTTTTTTCCATAGGTAAACAGAAAAACAGTGTTTTACATTGCTTAATATTTAAGCTCATATGAAAAAAATGGCGTTTTGAAAATGTAAGACAAAGAAAAATATTGAATTTCAGTCATAACGTAATGTTTTATAAGAAATGTAGCAGCAGTTAGCCGTCGAAACGTGAAGCCTGAAATTCATCTTGGTCTGGAAATGTTTTTCATCATGTCCACCTTTACTTGATTAGTCTGCTTATTTAGAATATCCATAGTCGCTGTGGGAAAACAAAGCAACCCACACATTTAAAGAGGAGTGTCTGTCATGCGGTTTTCCTGTAAAACGTCTCCTCTGAACGTGTCGCTGCAGCCGATGTGGCCAGATGTTTGAACGGCGCCGTGGCAGTGGGCTGTGGATTCTTCTCCTGCCTGGAAAACTCCACCTGCGACACAGACGGGATGCACGAGATCTGCGAGCTGTTCCTTCACGCTGCGGCCACCTTCAACACAGAAGTGAGTCCCTCCACCCGGCCCCCGCCTGGGTTGGGCCCCCGTTCACCCGGCCGGGTCTCAGTCTGACTCGTGTTGCCATTCTTCAGGGCAAAACTTTCGTGAAGAAGAGTCTGCAGTGCATTTCCCAGGGCATCTCTAACAAAGTCTTCCAGACCATCCGTCGCTGTAACATCTTCCAGACGATGATCGCTGAGGTTTGTAGGCCCAGAAATGTTAACGTAGATGTGACATTGTCCTCTGAAGCATGACTCTGGTTTTTATCATCATAGGTGAATCTCTGGCAGTCATGGCTTATGTTTGTTTTCATTATGTTCCTCTATTTTTATTGACTTTGCTGCTTTGCTGGTAAGCTACAGGCTGCTGGCTTTGCCACATTTGCAAGATATGTTGCCTGTTTGTTCAGCATGTTAGATTTAAACTGTCACTTTTAAATTTAGATGCTGCATCTTAACCTGGTTCATAGCGAATATATTCAAATCCCACAGTTCCACATATAAATCATTAATTTATGGTCTACATAAAACAAAAACTAGATTACTGCAACTCTCTATATCTGGGAGTCAGTCAGTCTCTGCTCTCACGTCTGCAACTGGTTCAAAATGCGGCTGCACGACTTTTAACAGGAACTGGAAAACGAGAGCATGTAACTCCTGTCCTGGCCTCACTTCACTGGCTGCCTGTATATTTTAGGATCCATTTTAAAATTCTTATGTTTGTTTTTAAATCACTACATAATCTTGCCCCCAGTTTACCTCACTGAGCTTCTTCACCCTTACATACCTTATCGGTCTCTCAGGTCTGCAGACCAGTTGCTCCTGGAGGTACCGAGATCTAGAAGGAAGCTCAGAGGGGACAGGGCTTTCTCTGTCGTGGGTCCTAAGTTATGGAATGGCCTGCCTTTGCAGGTTAGAGAGGCCCCTTCACTGTCCACTTTTAAAGCTCGTCTTAAAACACATCTGTTTAACTTGGCTTTCAACTCCAGCGAGATCTAGTTTTATATTGTATGTTTGTTTTAAACTGTGAGAGTTTTAATTTGTTTTTATTGTGTACAGCACTTTGTATCAGCTGTGGTTGTTTTAAAGTGCTTTATAAATAAAGTTGGTATGGTATGGTATGGTAAAACTGCACTGGTGCAGTTTTTAAACGTGATTGAGACATTTTCCCTATAACGTTAAGGAGGCAGCTAAAAGCTAGCACACAGCGTTAACAGAAGCAGAAGGCTCAATGCTGCTGTCATTCTGTGCTAGTTAAAGTTTGAGTGATATTGTGGTCAATTATTCAAACTCATGAATGAAATTGAAAGTCCTCAAACTCTGTTGGTGTTGCAACTTCAGTCATGGAATAAGGCCCATTTTTATACTTCTGTACCACAGCTGGGTTTTTAATCACTCTGTTCCCACCTTGTCAAGGTTCAACAGGAGTGCTACAGCAGTCTCGACATCTGCACTGTGGCTCGGACAAACCCAGATGCCATCGGAGAGGTGGTGCAGATTCCCACCCACTTCCCCAACAGGTGAGCTCTGACATCATCAATAATGATGATGAAGCCACAACTGTAAACTTAGTTATCTGATATCTTACCCCAGACTCATGTAGCTCAAACGGATTCCACCGATGAATTTCTTTTGTCTTCTTTTGTTACATGACTGTCAGTTTTATTTACATTACATAGCGTTAAGAGTGACAGGAGTTTACATGAGCAGAAAGTTCTCTGACTATTCAAATGTGGCCAACTACAAAACTATAATCACACCAACACAATTCTGAGGAGCTCCATTTTGGTTTTAGGCAGTAGGGGTCACTGTTTGCACAGTTTGTCTGAACATCAAGCAACATCCATACAAATAACAGACGGCAAACAACAGAACAACTCAGACAAATATGGCAGGGGAAAGTTAAACTGTGAAAAATGTAATACAGTGAACATATTTTCTTCTCGGCATATTTACAAAATACTTTCTGCTGTGTTTTATTGTTATGTTTTTGCTAGTTGAGCTCACTAGCAAAAACATTTAAATGTTGTCTTTGAGGACATTTAAAACTGCAGTATAAGGCTTTTATAAAAAAGACATATTATATTATTGTATTTGTTGAAACAAGTTTGGTGTGAGACAGATAATCTGTGAAACCATTGAGCTTCTAACTAGAAACAACCAATCAGAGCTAGGAGGCAGATCTTAGCGCCGCCAATCACTAGCTTGTGTGGTGCTGCTCCTCCCTTAGCCCCTTGCTCTCTTCTATCCTGCAGCTAGCAGACAATGTTGTGAACGCTCAGAAAAACCATGCATCGTTTTAGTTCCACTTCACAATTTTACTCTACTTTATGTCAGTCTAACTAATAAAATGCCTGATAAAGTGAAGTTCACATTTGCAACCTGACAAACTGTGGAAGAGTTGAATGGACATGAAGACTTTTTGCAAACCACCTGGTGACCCTGAGTCTGCATTGTCTGCTGAAACCACAGGTACTACAGCACGCTGCTGCAGACGCTGCAGGCCTGCGACGAGCAGACGGTATCAGCGGTGAGGACCGGGGTCATGACCCGCCTGGGGCCCGACATGGAGAGCTTCCTGCAGTTCGTCCAGAACAAGCCCTGCACCCCCAGCTCCGACTCCGCAGCATTCAGCAACCCGGCCAGCTGGAGGAACATGCCCGTGTTCAACATCCAGCCCGGCTTCAGGGGTCGCGACCCCACCCACCTGTTTGCTAAGAGATCAGCGGACACCCAGGGGAATGAGGGAGGGGCCCAAGCTGACGAATAGATGACAAAGATCAGAAAAACAAAGATCGCTGTGTTGTAATTTGGGGGATTTGTTTGGTTCTCTTAGGTCATCCACCAGGTAACTGATGTGATCTTGTTACATCATAAAACTCTTATTATTGATATTTATTGTCCTAAATTAAATTATTAGGCTGCCATGGTGGTATGTTTAAATTAGCCAGAGGATAAGAAGCAGGGTGAGGTGTTCATGCTGGTCATGGAGCTTTTCACTGCCTCGTTTTACTGCTCTACAAATCACTTTATAAGTTGCTTGTTATGTTGAAAAATGTTTAAATGTCCATCAAAATGTGGGATTCAAGTTGGTTTGCTGGAAAATTAGAAATAAATGCGCTGATATAAATGAATACATTTGACTGGATTATTTACACCAGAACATCTCAAAATATTGTGTGAAAGTGCAATGTTACAGACAGAGAAAAGGTTCATTAAAGAGTAAAATACACACAAACTCCACATCTAGCACATGGCTGAATGCATGACTTACAGGTAAAGAAAACCCCAAATTCAGAAAGTAAGAACATCACATCAGACACAGAAAAATATATGTAGATGAACATTTATAACATTTCTCACAAATGAATTTGAAGAAATGCAGCTGCCCTGACAGTGATGTGTGTAAAGAAGAAATACGTGACGCCTCTGTCTGGGCAGGTTCGGTGGCTCACACCTGAAGGTGCAAAGTGGCCCCACGCCAGCGCTCACTCAGCCATCGGTCGCCGTAGGCAACAACTGACCCATGATGGCTTCTCACCACCATGTTATGGCCCATTACCCCCCGCTCTTCCCTGGGGGGGCGTCCATCTTTCCTTCCATCCCTTGGGCCAGGGCTTGCTGACAGGAAGGTGGGCCGCCGCGTTTCCAGGAATCCCATCAGTGTAACAGCAGGCAGCTCTGCGTGTTCACTGAAGCGATGGGAGCCACAGCAGCACTAATGAAGCAGAGTTCAGGCTGCGGGGACGCTGAGCTGCTCCAGTTAAAATGTAACTCAGCTCAATAGGAACATGGAGCCAAATAAAGCTTTCTGATTTCACTGGAATCAAAGCCTGGATGAGACATCTCCCATTTCACCCTGACTTCCTCAGGGCAGCTGGCAGGCACAGCTACTTTAAACCTGCGGTATGTAACTTTCATAAAAATATGTTGTTGCTTTTTTCACGTACCTCATCTGTTAAAACTGTCACCACATCCTCCATTTAATAAGAGATGAATAATCTGTCTAGAGGTCAATGTCCTCCACCTCCTCCCTGAGCTGCCGCTGTCATCTGAAGACCAAAAGCCACCAATCAGACCCAGGACGAGGTTAGTGTTGTCAATCAATACTAGCTGCTAAATGTGCTAATGGTGGAGAAACAGTTATTGCGGTTTTTATTACAGAAAAACCGTCGGTCTCCAAGCTAACTGGCCTGACCTTTGGG
Source organism: Poeciliopsis gracilis (assembly GCA_911649635.1). Lineage (NCBI taxonomy): Eukaryota > Metazoa > Chordata > Actinopteri > Cyprinodontiformes > Poeciliidae > Poeciliopsis > Poeciliopsis gracilis. The sequence goes on along the minus strand of CAJVRI010000659.1, from coordinate 122,615 downwards.
AGGAGGAGGAGGAGTTTTATTGTTAGCTGCAGTTCTTGTTTTTATTCAGGGACCACTTGCGCTCTTCCATACATGGAAACTTCATTGCTGTGAAACGTTTGTGCCGACTACTGATTTTTTAATTTTTTAATTTTTTTTTGTCACTGACTGTGTTTCCATTTACCATAAAACTGCACAAAGTCTAGACCTAAATTTAGTTGATGATCCATGGCAAGTGGCTGTGAAAAACCAAACAACAAAACCTCAACTTGCAATGTGATGAAATGTGAAAAAATTCAAAACTTTTTCAGGGGACAAAACGACAAAACACTGTGATATTTAACAAAAATGAATATATTTTCACAAAATATATTTAACAAATATTTTGTTAAATATCACAAAAATATTTGTGATATTCCTATGAATAAATATGATCTTTCCAGATCATGCTAAGACACCTTGCAGTTGCTGGACTGGTATTGAAAAACATGACCATTGCACAAACTTCTGTTGTTAATTTGACTATTTTTACTATTTTACTTCTGATTTTTCCTTTTTTTTTTCACTCTGAATTCCTACCTCTCTCCGTTTTATGGTTTGCTGAGGTTCCTGCCAAAGCACTTCCTCTAGTACTAACTCAGGCTTTCATGTCAGTCTGCGAGCTCTGAGGGATGAAATGGATGCCAGGACTGCAGCAAACAGGAAGAAGAGCTCAGCATGAGGCTGCAGCTTAATACACACAGCAGTGGACTGTCAGGCCGGGAGCTGCAGAGGAAATAAAATGTCACAGACTGGAGCACATGATGGACGATCTCCCATGTGCTTCTTTATGGGAGAAAAGAAAATGTGGAGCTACAGAAAGGCTACTTAACAATCTTCAGGGAGAAGAAGCAGAGCAATTAGATGAAAAATGGACCGGGGGGACAGATGATGACAAGTCCCAAGTGGAACTCTGCTTCTTGCAATTCACCTTCTTGGGGCCGACAGACACATTGAGAGACTTTCTTCACCTCAAAGTTTATTCCTGAGACTCACACCCACACTACAAATAGCAGCTTGTGCAGCAATCATCAGTGTTGGCTATATTCTGACAAAATAATAAACCCCCCCCCCACACACACACACACACACACACATGCATAAGCTTGTTCACACAAGTCACTAAAAATCATGGCAGTAACAGATGTAGACTGTTACTTGAAATATCTTTATAATTCAGTCATGGTGTTAGCACTGGAGCAACAAGCCCCAGCTCCTTGGGAGCTGCTGCGTATGCGGCACTTTGGGGAAATTGTATTTTTCCAGAAGAATTATGGATTCAACAAGTTAGAGTGATACATACTTTTTTATGAACTGTGAGATGCTGTCAGGGCTCAGGTGGAACAACTGAATGTTATCTGAATAATTAAATAAATAAATAAATAAATAAACTGCCACTTTCCTGCCATTCCTCTTTGTAGTTTTCTCCTGCAGTAACATCCGGATGTTGATCATGTGACTCCTGTAATGCAACCACATTGTTTCCCTTTGCAGTTTTGCTAAGTACATCTACTTTAATACGGCTAATAAAACCATCTCCTCCTACCTCAAAATCTATTCTTAAAAAATGTGAGTTCTTTTAAAATTGGTGTGTTTTCATTAACCAAACTGATTTCCATAATGCCAATTTGCTTTCTGCTTGGAGGAGACACTGACATCATGGAAATCATGGAATCATGTAACCATGGAAACTGACAAGGTAATAAGCTTGGTCCAAGGACAAAACTTGGCTGAATCTTTTTGCTAAAAGGAAATTTAAGCCAAAACGTACAAAAATATTCAGATGATATTCTGTCCTTATGAAAGATGGACAGGAGACAGAGATCTGGTGGAGCGCTTTGTGTCATGGTGTGGGATCTGTCATTGTTCATCTGGACAACAGACTGGACTGGACTGGACTGGACACCTGTGAAGCATCGACAAGAAGGGACAGAGCAGGCTGCACTGGGGAAACTTTAGGTGCTTCAGTGTTTGCAGCAGTTGGTGTGGCAGCATCAAGCCAAGGACGTGAGGCGTATCAACACCAGCTCTGCTTCGACTACTTGAATCCAACTCCAGTCTGTTTGGCCAGATCCTAGACACCATCCTGAATTCTGATGTGGTTCGAATGCCTATGTGAACACCGTGTGATTAGTAGAGGTGGGCAAATTGATCCAAAATATCAACAATTCCAGTACCAAGTCTGTATCTGTATCAGTATCAGTGTCAGTATCAGTATCAGTTTGATCCTTGCGTGGTGAGATTGATACTTTAGTTCCGGGTTTCTAATTTGTAATTTACTTTATTTTTAGTAATCTTTATCAACTTGACCTAAATAAAGACATTTAAAAAATAAAAAAAGTGTTTTGTTTTGATTTATTCTTAAATTATCATGTTTGCACTTTGTTTATTCCAGAAAAGATGCACACAAATGTATTTTTTTAATTGTTTCTGTTTATCATTAATAGAAGTAAATATTGTCCAAATTCTGTCCCAGGTTTTACAAAGCAATTTAAAAGCAAAAACCACAAAAACACCTAAAGGTCCAAAGTTTACTTTTATATCAAACTTAACTAAAAAGTATAGAGATAGGTGTTATTAGTGTTGGTGGCCCAGTATTTACTTGGTATCAGATCAATACCAAAATATGAAGCATCAAACATCTCGCTCAAAAAGCAGGGCATTCTGGGTAAATACAACCAAAAATAACAAACGAGTCTAACAACAGAAATGGCTCATGGTAAAAGGTTTTGAAAGGTTTTTGTTTGTTTGATACAGGAAAGAGGACCAGAGCAGCTGGAAATGGAACAAATGTTGCACATTTAGTCTCCAGATGAGAACAGTCCACACAAACCAGCTCAATGGAAAAAAAATTTAATGAAATTAAAGGAAAACACTTGTGTTTGGTGTCTGAAAGGAAATGATTCCAATGACTCATATTTGGCTTTAGGTCAAACAAAGAAAAATGAAAAAAGACTTGCTTTTCAACTTTGGTTTAACATCTTTTTAATATTGTTTTTAATACTGTTCTTTAGTTATTTTACATCCAAGTTAAAGCTCATTGTCTAACAGTAGCAGCCCGTGGAGAATAAGTGCAATATGTATTTGATTTTATTTTTTTACAGAAAAACAGAATAAATCAAAAAGTATGTTTCTGAGATTATTTCATGTGTGATGAGTTATTCTGCTGAGGAGCAGTAATCCAACTGTACAAATAAAGCATAATAACTACATAGATTTATCAAAGCATGTTGCTGTCCTCTTTTCTACTCATTCCACTTCATGTCACTGTAACACAACCAGACAGATACTCAACATGAAACAGTCTAATGTGTACAATATTCACACAAAGTACATTATTACAGACACATGGGACAAATGTCGTCCTTCAGTGTCTGAGATATATCTTCTCCTTCTGTCCAAGCAGGACGCTGCGTTTCCTGTCTGAGGGAGTCCAGTTCAGTCCAGCTGGTCTTTACATCACACAGCAGTGAAACGGTTCGTCTGAGCTCCGTCTGTGGCTCTGCCCGGCGGCCTCATCTGAGGCTGGACCGGACTGCACAGGAAACAGGAAGTAAACGTTCCCAGGACAACGCCGTCGAGGTACGGTGAGCCTAGGCAGAGCCACAGACCGATGTGTACTGGACCAGAGGGACGGCCAGGTCCAGGTACTCCTGCAAGTTTACGGACAAAGAGTTAGAGCTGGCCTTCAACGCCTTATTATTGCACATTGTGTGTTAAGGTGACACATTAAAACAGATTAGCATCATGCTAGTGGCTGGTTTAAAAACCTTAAACGGAAAACAAAATGAGCTGGATTACATTTCTGTCTGTCAGATAAACTGACCGATCAGAACAGGCTGTGTTGTAATAGATGAAGTAAAGATGAAGAAACTGAAGGTAAACATTTTAAGCTTTTGTTACCACTTTGTACAGTAATACCTACAGAAGAACAGTCCCACAGCATCATGCTAACACCACCATACACAACAGTTGGTTAAGAGTTCTTATGTTTGAAAGCTTAGCACTGATTCCAGAACTGTCCACTTGACTCTGGAGTTTCCTCCCAACTTTTGTTGTTGCTATTTTGTGGACTAACATCAGCGCCGGCAGGAGGAGAATGGAGATCTGTAATTTATCGACAGGGAACGGCTTGTGTGGGGAAAGAAATCTATCAGTTCAAAAAGCTACTAAATATTCATAAACACAAAAACACATGACATTATAAATATAATTTCAGTATCTTTAGTATCAATATAGTTCCCAACTTTTACACCCAAGTGTCACATTTAGAAATCATTGAAACTAAATGCTGTGTAATCATTCCCATCCTGGAAAAAAAAAGCCATTCAAATAAATCCGACTGGAGCTGAATAGAAACAACAATTCCTCCAAAGTTGCACGTTTGTTACCTGGTTGGCCATATTGGAAAGCGTTCGGTCCAGGTCTTCTACAAGCTGCTGGAAGGTTGGCCTCCGTGCTGGAACAGCATGCCAGCAATCCCTCATCATCAGATACCTGAAATATTAAAAATGATAAAGACGGCTGTTTTGGGAAATCTGCAGATGGAGTTAAGGAGGAGGAAAGTCAATGTGTGGATGCACTCACAGCTCCTGAGTGCATGCAGAGGGTTTTTCCATGCGGTGTCCCTCTTTCAGCAGCTTAAAGAGCTCCTCCACCGGGACGCCGGGGTAAGGAGAGCCTCCCAGGGTAAAGATCTCCCACAGCAAGACGCCAAAGGACCACCTGCAGCAGCAGCACATAGAATCAACGTGTGGAATGTGGAGACTGAACTGCAAACTGAAGTTCAGGTTTAGAAAAATGTAACCCTGCAGAGAAACTATCTGATGGGAAAGTAAAGCTGGGCAAACAGAATATCATAATGACTGAATGCAATTATAGGCATTTTTCTTAGTTTCTTTTAAGTAGTTAGTCTCCTGCTCAATTTCTGAGCTTTAAAAAGCTTGAAAGCACTGATACTTATGACTAATTTCAAAGATGGTATAAAACAAAAAAACAAACTGTACATAGTAGATAACTCACACATCACTTTGGTGTGTGTATATACGATCGAACAACGCTTCAGGAGCCATCCACTTCACAGGTAACCGGCCCTGCAGACACATTAGCACATTAGCATCCGGTCGTACTGCTAATAAATCTACAACAAGCTTCCTTAAAACAGTCAGGCTTACGTTAGTGGTCTTCTTGTAGTAGTCAATGTGATGGATGTCTCGAGCCAGGCCAAAGTCGGCAATCTTCATCACATTGTCCTCAGTGACCAGCACATTCCTGGCGGCTAAGTCTCTGTGAATGCACTGAAACAAAACAGAAGCAGTGAATGAATACTGCAATCACAAGTTTTATTTTATTATTTTTTTTTTTTTAAAATTATTCCATAATGTGTCTGGAGGGAAGGAGAAAATGTGGTCCTTCAGAACCCGGCTTTACAGGCCAAGGTTTGTTAGCCAACAACGAAACATAGCAGCCTGCAGATTACAGCAAAAACTGAACTAGACAAATTCTAAAGTTATTTTATTTGTTTGTTTATGTTGTGTGATTTTCCTTTAGAGCTTTTTAGTGATTAGACATGTACAATATCTGACACTGGATTTTTTTTCTGACCTTTTTTGAAGCAAGGTAAGACATTCCTCGAGCCACTTGGTAAGCAGCAGACACCAGCTCCCTGATCTCTGGACTGCCCAGACTGGCCTGCCGCAGGCCGCTCCAGTACTCCAGCCCGGCGGGCCGACGAGCGCGCAAATACTCCCTCAGGTTCCCCTGAGATGCGTACTCCACCACCACATACAGAGGGCCTGATCCAGGGCACGGTGACAAATCCGGGGGAGAACACACACTGGTTAATGAGCAGGACTCTCCCCACACAACCCAGCCAGTTAAAGACTTCACCACTCACCGCCCTGAGTGCAGGCGCCCAGGAGGTTGATGATGTTTTTGTGTTTCCCTATCATCTTCATCATCTCCATCTCAGAGATCAGGTCAGACAAGTCCTTCTCTGTGGCGTCCGCTGAACACAACAAAGTGTCAATGTTAGAACATCTGCCTCAGCAGGGAGGAGAACAGATCAGCTGCAGGATGTAACTTATTAAAAAAAAAACAAAGAATAGCTTCTGTCATCTCTCACCTTTGAGCATCTTTACAGCCACTTTGGTTAGACGTGTGGGTTTGTTCTTGTCGATCCCGATAGCCTCAGCCAGCACCACCTGACCAAAGCAGCCCTCTCCCAACGGCTTCCCCAGGGTAAGCCTGAAGCAGATGCAGAGTTGCCAATAGCTTAGCAGAAAGTCTCCTTCATATTTGATTTGATCTTGATTTCTGATACTCGGGGCTGGACTAAAACACAAAACACAACCTAGAAATGAAAGCACAAATCAGATGCTCAACCCTCTGTAGACAATGGACCAATAAGACCTGTTAATACTACAGTGTTTCGGTGCCTTTAGTCTTTTCGCCATACAGGACCGATGATGAATCTTCTCTGAGGTTGAGGACGAGTCTTAAGGTTCAGGGTTTTAAGGTCTAGTTCTTAAGGATATTGGCTTTATTAATTACATCGTCCTCCTCCTCCATAAGTGGCTCTTCAGCCCATGTCAGTACAAGACTGGATAATGTCTGGATAATGTTTCACTTTCAACACTCAACAACCACATTTTCCAACCACAAATCCTCAATCTATTTGTTTTGCTTGAACAGACCAACAGGAAGTAGAGCATAACTGTGAGTGGGAGGAAGATATAATCATTTTAAATTTGGTTTTGTTAAATTGGTCAGTTTCAGGTTGGAACTCCTGAACATCCTCAAATAGATTTAGGTCTGGACCAGCAGCGAATCGCCTCCTTCCACCTTTTTGTTTAGTCCCACACCTGTGACGTGGTAAAAACTGCTGATGCTTTTTGTAAAAATGAGACTTTTGTGAGATTTGACTGCTATTGGAGACATTGGGTAAAGACATACCGTTCACGCGGCAGCTCCCATCCAGGATCGTACGGAAGTTCGTACTCCGACACTCCAGCCATGATGGTGGTGGCAGCACTGGAGAGACGCGACTGATGCATCAAACACATCCCTGACTGCTGGGAGGTTGAAGATTCAACTGAAACCTGCAGAGACAGACGGGTCATGTGAGAGTCTTAGCATCAGATCAGGAAGACGATGAAGAGGTTGATCTGAACGCTCACTGCCAGCCAGCCAGCCTCACCTGTTTCCTCAGAGGAATGCTCTTGGCTAACTTCTGCACTGCCAGCTGGCTGTTAAAGTCCCTTTTCTTGTGGGCGCAGCAGAGCCGACACATGACTGCGGAGACCGTTAGAATGATGATGACGAAAAACCCCAGGCAGTAGATGAAGATCTCCAAGTATGTCTGCGAGGGCACCGGTGAGGGCAGTAGCTCTGAGGAGAGGGTAGTCATGGTGACCGGAGAGGAGAGAGTCTGAACTCTGGTGCGGGTGGGTTCCGTGTAAACATACCATCGACCACATTGAGCCACGCCGAGTGGTAAGACACTCCGATAGAGTTCTCCGCCAGGCAGGTGTACTCTCCAGCGTCATCCAGGGAGACATTCTTCAGAGTCAAAACCTCCATGTCTTTTTCTGTGGTGTTCAAACCTGCAGCCTGACGGCAACATAGATATTAAGTCCAGATCAGAAACAAACACAGAATGTTCACAGCTGGAACCTGAAGCAGACATTCAAACAGCAGCATTCACAGGGTATGCAGGAGGATATTAACTCTTTAAATACAAACCTACAGTTTACTTAGTAACACAGAAACATTTCTTAGAGTTGGTATAGTTAACTCCACTCTGCTAAAAGAATAGTACAAATCTCAATCTTCAACTTGGCTGGTAAATAAATCTTCTGTAACTGAAAAAGAGGCTGAAGTGTTTCTCCTCATTATCCCACCACTTCCTACAAACCCAATCTGACTGTCTGCTGACCAGAGAAAGAAAAATGAGACCAGTGCCTGCAGCAGAAACCATCTCGGCCACCACTACAGTAAATCATTACAGCCCACTGGCATGCATCGGCCACACGGCCAACAGATCCTCTTCTGCATACTGACTGTAACAACAGTGTTATGCTCAGCTTCCACAGAGTGGCAGGTCATGGGCCGGTGCGGTTCGGTGCTCTATTTTATGGTCCGGAGTATTTAGGAGAGCGGCTCCAGCAGCAGTTGGACTCTCGCTGGACAGGCAGGATCAAACCCAAACCCTTTAACTTGGCATCATTCTAATGCAATGACAAACGTGATGCATTTATGTGCCTCATGTCTGTTGAAAGCAGTGACATTTTTCTGTTCCCGAGTCAATAGAAATTGTTGTGTGTGGCTCCACCTTAACCATGCAGTTATCTTATAGGCCTGTAGCCAGTGCTGCCAAGTCGACTTATCATCAGCGACTGTGGGCTAGTTTTTTATTATTATTTTTTTTTATAAAGTCATCTGCAAATTTAATGAGGTTGCTGGGTTTTTTATGTTTTGAGGGCTGGAATGTTGCAGTTCATTAAGGGATTAAGGGGGGCGAGGGGTTGTCCAGATGACCCCCAACAAGATGCCACCCTGGGCAGTTGCCCATGTCGCATGGTGTAGACTCAGTGGAAAACTGAAAGCTCCAGCTAACGGCTCAGTTCTCTCTTCACCTCAAGAGTCCAGCACAGCTTCACCAAATCCACCAAACGCTTTCATCGATACACTCAGGGTATCAATGTCTTTGCTAAGCTACCAATGAAGCTCAGCCTGAAATTTGCTTAATTTCAGGCTGATTTACAAAAACACCACCTGCGTGCTTTACGTACCTTGAGAACCATGACGAACGGGTGACCGTCTGGCCCCTGTTTGCTGCCATTGACAGTTATGTGTTTGAACCACTGGATGTGAGGCTGCGGGTCACTGAACACTTTGCACACAAACTCCACATCGGTTCCAACAACGGCCGTCTGATTGGCCGGCAGGCCTGCCTGCAGGATGGGTCTGTGAGGAGAACGCTCTGCAGTAGAGACGATTGGACAAAAGGTCAGACGAAGGTCAGAAGCTGCACTTAGTAACACACTTCAAAACAGCCAGTACACTAAAGCATAAAAACTCTATTGGATATAAAAGTAAATATGCTTGGATCAGGAATGTCCTGTGTTGTATTTGCCAAAATATTTGGAAAGGAAACCTATCTTCAACCAAACGTTTTGGAGGAAGAAAAGTGGAGGATCAGAAGAGATTGGATGAAGGACAGGAGGTTATTGGTGTGACACAGGAGGCTCTCGGTACAGAAGGCTCATTCTGATGCCCACAACATCAACACATCTCACCGATTACGTCCAGAAGGAAGGTGTGTTTCAGGCTGCCATGCACATTCTCCACCACACAGGTGTAGTTCCCTCTGTCAGAAGGAACCACTGACTCCATTATGAGCGTCCCCATGTGTTCTCTGAACTGTTGAAGAGCAGAAGATTTTATATATCTCTTTACAACCAGATATACTGTTCCTGCTCTAGCTGCGTTTCCATTGCCGGAAAAAATTGCTCAATGTGACATTTTGCAAATAAAATTCGCTTAGTTTTTTTTTTAAACATGCCAATAAAAATACAAAATCGATAAGTTTTTGTGTTAGGATGAATTTGTCTTTAGGCCACATCAAAATTTGCTTACTTCGCTTTGTGGAAGCATTTTTTTTTTTGCATCACATGTGACATGAGTCACATGATCAACAACTGGATGTCGCCACTGACTCAAAACACAAAGAAGAAGAAGACAGGAAGTAGGTGGTGGGATGATGGCGCTGAATGTTTTTGAAGGACTCACCACGTGAATAAACTTTTATTGACAAAGTTTTGTGCACATTTGCAATGGAAATGCAGCTGGTGATGTCAGACAGACCTTGAACCCTCCGATTCGCTGGTCTTTCCTGAACTCCTTCCCGTTCTTGTACCAGCGCAGGCTGGGCAGTGGGTTCCCGGTTGCTTGACAGCGGAACTTGACGGTCCTGCTGGCAGGCACAGCGTGGAGCTGCTTTTCCATCTTCTCTGGCATCACCCACTGCGGCGCCAGCGCTAACGAGGAGACACCGCAGCACAAACACGATAAGATCAGCCATTCACGGCTCAACTGCTTTCAGGCAAAACTTTGGGAGACCTAACACCATTGAGGGGTTTACGTTGGAGCTTTTCGTTGCTTGTTGACATTTCATTGGACAACTTATTTTCCTCTGAGGATGACTCTTCATCTTCTTCATCTTCAGAAGACTTTGCTGCGTCTGTTTTAAAAGAGATTTAGAACAGATTTCTTTAATGTAGGAGAAACAGCCATAAAGGTGCATTAAGATAAATAAAAGCAGCTCTGTCCTCTGTACAAAGAAACTGTCAGTGCTTCTGCTCAGGCTGCTGCAGCAGACGGGCGCTATCGCCAAGCGCAGTTACACCCCAACCACTTCCCAGACATCCTCCCCATAAATCTGGACCATAACCAACGAGCTTTAAACACACACATCCTGTCGGCCAGGGGAGATGGGTGACGGTGTCAGTACTCCTTTAAATCACCCTGATGATGTTGCATGTCAGAAGAAAAGGCAAAAATTGAAAATGGAAGAAGTGAGCAAGTTGATTGGTTACCAAGCAGATCGGCTGCCATGCAGAAAGAATGCAGACTGGAGAACATTATTGCTGAGGTATGTTTGCATTCATTACAGCAATGTCTTCATCATGTGGACATTGCTGCATTGAATCTCTTAGTACATTTTTAATACAAATTAAGCATAATATTAAGACATACATGGAGTCCCTTACACAGCAGACTGTATATCCTGACACTTTTCACTCCAGGTATGTTTTTGATGAGGGGATAACATTATAACATGATGTAAAGCTCCAAAAAGTAGATTTTCCATAATACTGACCTTATTATAGAAACTCTCTTTCTGAGACCACTGTGGTCAATCTCACATTGGTCTCAGCTACAGTCAGCTGGAGCACAGATGGTCACCAACACTGACCACAGTAACAAATGTGCAGCTGAGGTTCAAACACTGACCACTTGCTAGGCATGACCAGAATTCAGAATAGTGGTGTGATTTTAGAAAGCACTCAGCAGAGCGGAGGGAGCTGGAAAATTGAAAGCAGCCCTTGTTTATAAAAAGGGGGCTGGAGCAGAGAGACGAGATCTGATGGATTCTTGACTGAGATGAAAACAAGAGTTTACAATGGAGCTACAGACAGTCAGCTGGAGCCCAGATGGTTGGTGAAACACAACCAAATACACACAGGCACGCTAGATGTATACATGCATATTCATAAACAAAGGGAGAGAGGAAGGAGCATAAATGGTGCCTGAAAGTGCAGCTTTATGCGAAGCCGGTTGGCACAATGAGCCCATAACAGAGAGCGACAGGGTGCATGTGTTCCTGAGTTCCTGTGTCTGGACGGAATCTACAGACCATAACCAGAACCCACAGAGCCAAACCATGGTTACGCCATAAAAAAGAGGAGAAAAACAAAAGAAAGAAAAATCCCTTCAACCATTTTCAGACGCCTCTGAGCCAAAATTGGCCAAACCTAGAAAAAGTCACCATCCTGTTAACGAATTAACTCCTTTGGAAGTTTTTTTTTTTTTTTTAGCCCTTTATATAAGAGTACAAATTGAAATGCATGCAACCACAGCTGAGATCAGACATGAAAACAAAAGAGACCAGGAGGAACCTCCGAATGAGAGCCAAACAGTTTGTAAAGAAGCGAGACCACTTTCAAAAAGAGCTGACTTCAGGACTTTAGAGAGCAGAGGAGCATGGGAAATCAGTTTCAGTGGCGTGAATCCAGAACATGAGGAGATGATTACATTCAGTCTGAATGTTATTTTGTCAGACAGCAGAAAGCCGATTCAGCTTTTGTCTCAGATTAGTTTAATTGTCCGTCTCTTCCTACACACAGGTTGAATGTCAAAGAGGCTCAGCAAAGCAGCTGAGTAGTTTATCCTGAAATGATTATATTTACTGGTAAGTTTTGAAAATCATTTATTACAGGCCGTTGTGATGTCAACTATTAATGCAAATTCACTCATCAGTCTCAAATTTTCACAAACTTGCAATTTACATCAGTCATGACAGCTTTTCCGTTTATCTGAGCAATCACTTTAACGTTTTCAGTAGTTCCTTATTTTCTGACCAATCACTGAAACTCAGCTGAATTCTGACCAGTCCCCTTCGCCCCCTTCTAATTTAACTTCCTGTTTCACAACATTTCTTTAAAACCAGTGAGATGAAAGCATGAGTGACACTAAAGAGCAACATTAATCTTTATAACATTAATCTGAAATGTTCTGAAGGATTTGCCTTCACTGTGTTTTCAGTTCATGTTAACCTGAATAAGACAATATGGAATTATTATTTTGCACTTTGACCTCTCCTCGGGACAGGATTTGGTTTGTATAAAGCTGCTAAATCAAGAAGGACCCTGAAAATGTTTAATAACAAACCATGTTAAAACCCTTCGTCTTTTTTGGGAAGATTATATGCAGCGATTCAAACTTTTTGAAAGACGGCGAAAATAAGACTTTAAATAATTCACAACTTGGGCAAGTCAGTAGTTTTAGGCAACAACAATCACAAAAAAACATCCCGACATCCTGGAGGGACTGAGTAAGCCGAACTGTTGCTCAGCTCAGAGCCTTAATGGAGAACAGTGAAGCCGTGCAAAACAACTCAATTTGGACTGAATGGTTCATGAAAAAAAAAAAAACACAATCCTCAATGGTTTACTGGTCAAGGTTTGGGACACAGTGAGCTCTGTAATGTGATGCATTTCTGCAGCAGGTCCATAGTGAGAGCAGAGCAGCAGAGCAGCAGGCAGGCCGGTCATGGGAATGCTAAGCAGTAAACACAAAGTGGCCTCAGCAGCAGCAGCCTGCTTCAGTCTGCTGTCTACCAGCATTTCAGATGCTCTAGTACCGACGTGTGCCTTCAAACAGATTTCCTCTCCTGTTGCTTTTTATGTTGCGCTGAAATGTCTCAGAGCTTTAAACACGTGTTAAATCAGACAAAGATAAGTTGAGTAAATGCAAAATTTGGTTTAAAAATGCTGAATGCTCTTAAGAAGGAGGAAGCCTCTGCAGCCAGCTTCGCCCTGTGCACAGCGTCTATATCAGACTTCATTCCAGACTTTGACTTGGCTGATCCATAACCTCCATCTTAGTTTTTGAGCCATTCACTGGTCGAATTTTTAAATATCTGTAAAAGTGACCTACTGCAGCTGTAACAATAGTAAGAAAGAGCTGAATGAGACTCTGACCATGTGCAGACACATGTGGTACACATGTGGTTTATGCTAGCAGCAACGGATCCAACATGTTGTCTCATCTATCAAAACATCCCTGCAAAAGTGTTCAACAGCCTGTTAGAAAAATAAGCAGGACCTCCCAGTTACTGTTGTTTACAGAGCAGAACAAAACCGAAAACCACGAGCCTGGAACTAAGAACCAAACAGAACTGTGGTTCTGATGACCAACTTTTCTTTTCTATGAGTTTTTCCCTCAATCTTTAACTGAACTCCATCACATGTCAAAAAGGCAGCTGAATTACTTTATCAGCTGTCGTTTCCGTGCGATAAAACACACAAAGGCTCTGACCTGCATCCGTGTCTTCTGTGGCTGGTCTGGATTGGACCTGAACCAGCAGCAGGACCAGGACACACGGAAGCAGGAAGCAGCGCAGGGAACCCATCAGATACGACTGCATCAACTCACTGGGACTTTTGCGCTGCAGAGAGAGGAAAGAAATGATGGAATTAGATCACAATGAGATGAAATGTTCCAGTCTTGAGACGGGTTGGGGTTTTTCAAAGCAAGTTTGACAAACTTTAGGGTCTCTCTTTGTTTTATGGAGCAATGAAAATCTCATTTAGATTGTGCAGCACACAGACTTCTTCTGATTCTTTCAAGAAACACACAGATGCTCACAAGTCTATGAGTCAATTCCCAGCAAAACCATTAAAAGCAGAAGGTCTGCTTCCTGGAGCTCAGCTGGTGCTGGTCAAGTATAAACTCATACTGCATCAGCTGTTCATTTAGAATTTAAGTGCAAACATTTAATGTCATTATTTATATGGTGTCACTGTGACCACAGTCAGTGGGTTTTGTCCCTGTGGAGATAAAGTTAGTTATAATTTAGTTAGTTAGAGTTTATTTGCTTAGCATCATTCATCATCAAAGCTGCCAGGACACAAATGCATCAATAACATCCTTCACACATAAAGTGTCATAAAGTGTCCTCTCTGGAAGAGCTTCTGAAACACAGCGAGCTCACTGAAACACACAATCCTTAAATAAATATTGTAGTTTCTCTTCATCACCAAAATAACAGAAATCTGAATAAACATCAAGAACTTTACCAAGCAATTATTTAACAAAATATATCTGTTATAGAAGTCCCAACAGAAAATGGCTTTTGTGAATCTGTGATTCAACATTTTAATAAACCTGTTCCAAAATCTCCAAAATATCTGACCTCACACGGTTCCCATTCACGTCTCCACATGAGGCCGGTTTGGGAATGTTTCTGGTCACACTTAGGAAACAGCTCAGCACTCTGTACTGGACTTTCTCACTGTAGGGTTGTTGACAATGACCCCACCCTCTAGAACTGGACAGACAGGATCGGTCCAGGTTTATAACCCAGGTCACAACAGAAATTCACTTTATTCATATCCTAATTCTCCACCCGCTGAATCTAACTAGACTTTTACTCATTCTTCAAATTTAAGATGTTCATCCACAATAAATCCCAAACATTCATATACATAAATTTAACCATTTGTAGTTTACCATATTTTGTCATATTTAGTGAGATGCACAATCTCTCCCACATTCACCTCTTCACTGTTACCAGATCATTTATTTATCATGCAAAGAGTCGGAGACAGGACATCACATTAACACCTTATGAGAACCAGCCTGTTCTGAAGTCAATCACATGAAAACAAAAAACCTGTAAATGTATTAATAATTAATTTAACTGAATGAAAATTACATGCAGTTGAATACTTTAACATTTTGACAGGTAGAATCAGATTATTACTGGATTTTTTTGGGCTCTGTCAGTCAAAATGACAGACAATGAAAAGTCCAGGTCAGCCTGAGGCCTCGGCATACATCTGAACCAACATGAGAAGAAAAATGCATTCTGGGACATCCAGGAAACTCTGCCGGGGCCACCTCTTCAGATGACCTTCATAATCTTTCAGATTATGAGACCCGGGTTTTTCTTTTCTGGCTGGCAAGCGGAGCGTCCAATAGGATGTAGCGTGACAAGACGTCATGTTGCCAGGCTCTCCACCATGTTTTATAAGGAATTGCTTTTCCTCAGGATGTCATTCTGGCATTCATGTTTTCAAAATAAATGGTGAAAAATGTCAAACACATCCACACAGATGCGTGTTTCATTTTGATATTTTGACAGATGAAACAAATCTCAGCCTTCACACAGATTTCGTTCAGAACTGAAGAAATCCCAGCAGGAAACAGAGAGCGAGTGGAGAGAGCTCTGTTTACGCCGTGAACAGAGCCGGTAGAGGCTGCAGAAGGGGGACAGTAAATGACATTCATCATCTTATGAGGCTCATAAACAAAATGAGGACTGTTTGGCCGCCCTCGCCCGAGCGTCTCATTACAGCGTCTGCGCCCGGCGCACTGCTGCTGCGTGCATGCAGAGCACATGCATGCGGTTGAGGGTGGAGTGTGATGAGCAGAGCAGCGGAAGGTGCCAGCTTCGTGCAGACATAATTAATACGCTCAACACACACATACACGCAGACAGACGCCTGTTTAATTAGTGTTGAGTCTTTGTCGGTTTACCCAGAAGACGCACAAGTGATCAGGCACCGCAGCAGACGCCTTCATTCACATATTCAGTAAATGCAACTTGCTGCCACCAACTGAAAGCTGGAGCAGTTTGGATCAAACTCCATCAAACGCTACTGTTGTTTCACATCCCTTGTTAGTTAATGCCAGGAATAAACCCAATTATTTTTCACTTCTGTACAGAACTTGTGTTCACTGTTGCTTTTTCCACATGCTTAGAGGAAATCTTTATTGCTGCAGTAGAAAGAGGGAAGAGTCAGGAAGAAGACATTATAAAAATCTGGTAAACATGCTGCAGAAATACAAAGGAATTTTCCATTATGATTTTTAACAGTTTTTTTCTGCAATTTGTCCTCTACACTCTCGCTAACCAAAACCAGAGCATCGACCTTTTGGACTGAAGTTAGATTTTATAGTGTTTTTAACCTTTTTGGCACATTTTTGGTAATATAAAATAAATTTATGTAAAATATTTTGAAATACAAGTACTTTGGGAAACTCACGCCAGCAGTATATTCTAAAAAACAAACATGTTTTCGGATCTTATTTTGTCAGGACATTGTGGCTCTAGTTTTGGTCTTTACTTCATTGGTCACACGCTCAGAACCCACTGGACCCTTTGTTTATTTAGCTTCAGTTTCACTCAAAAGACAGAAGAGCTCAACATATCATTTCAAAATGCTGTGTTTGCTCGTGGTTATAAAAGTAAGATGCGATGACCGCAGCATTTGTTTTTCAAACTCCAAACACTGCCCGCCATCGTCTCATGATGAGTTACACTTGCTCGCTAGATTTTATTTGACCACCTTACGAAGAATATTTGCCGTGTAACTCACAATAATGAGAGGACTGTGTTATGGCAAAAACAAAATAAAATAAAACTGTTCAACTGTGACCACAGCTTTTTGGAAAAGCTGCTGCAAAATCATGACAATCATTAAAAACCCTGCAGCATCCTGGAGGGACTGATTATCTATACCAGCAGAAGAAGATTGAATAAAAGGTTTTGTTAAAAATGCCAGGTCTTGGTAATACTTCATTTTATTTGTTTTTTGCACCTTTAACATCACCAATAACCTGAACATCCCAGCTTAAAGCAAGCTTCAGTGTTTTATAGAAACAATAAAAAACCCAGTCCAAATAAAAACCAGCAGATCTAGTGGATATTTTCCAAGCTCCACCTTTGACCAAAAAGCCGTGGTCCTCCACTTTCTACAGCATCAGAGGGATTTAAATTTAAAGCAACAGGCATTTTACCAAGAACTGGATGTCCCTCCAAAACTGACAAAAAAGTACAGGAAGTGTGTAACACACACACACCACACCACACACACACACACACACACACACACACACCCCCACACACACACACACACACACACACACACACAGCCTACCCCACATCATGTCTGGGATGTGGAGCAGGGTGGCAAGATGGAGGCGTTTCCTCACGCTGAAAACATCCAGACCCCATTAAGCTTGACATACTGTTATTTTGAAGTAAAAAGGGAAGTAGTTCCCACATGATACTGATGTTGTATGCATGTATGACAATCCTGGAGGAAAACGTGTTGGGAGCTGAAATATTCTGATGACTGGAGTTGGGTTCTGTTTCTGGTTTCTAAAGCTTTCCAATTCAGGCTTCTATGTCTTTCAAGTCTCTAATGGGATTTTTAACTGGTTTCATTGACATTCCAGTACATAACATTTGCCTTCTTGAGTTTTATTGTTCTTTATAAATCAACAAGTGAAACACTGAAAGAGCTGGTTTGTGGTTTTGGTATTGGAACATCTGAGCCAATGTGGATTAATTCAAAACTTGGACTGCATTCTCCTGGATTACATACAGATTATTCAAATCCTAGTTTATTAACAGATATGTATTCATTTCATGAAATGCCTTCATTGCACAAAAATTAATTGGAAATAGAATTTTTAATGCTATTTTCAAACCATTGAAAATGGACATTTCAATGGCTTTTTTGTAATCTAAATCAAATCCATTTCCTGAACCTTTGGTCCAAATGTAAAAATCTAACAAAAAAAATAAAGTAAAAATGATCATTTGTGAGTAAAAAGAAACTCAGCACAATGATCTTTGTGTGCATCAATAACTGGAAAGGCCAGTGATCTATGAGCTGCACAGAAACTTGAGCTGTGATGAGACAAACTAAAGATAATCATAATATACTTTTAAATCAATGTAAAAAGTTTATATTTCACATTATGGAAAAGTTGGAAAAACATGTATGACGATCATTCCACTTCACAGTAACACATTGCGTTGTGCTTTTATCATACAGGACTGCAAGTCTCCGGGAGAAGAAGTACTTTTGCACTGTGTTAACGCTTCGATGTTCTGCATGTCAGACCAAGCACAGTGACACAGCTGTCAGAGCTGCTGCCTCTGAGCCAGTAGGTCCTGGGTTGAAATGTGGGCCGGGCCGAGGCCTTTCTGGTGGACCTGATCCAACTCTCCAGACAAGCACATGAAAAGAGTCGGAGTGGAACGAAGCAATTGGACAGAAAAGAACTTCCCCGGCTGCACAGTGCAAAAACCCCCCAAAAAACATGCATGACTCAGGAGCATTACACAGGCCTAAAAATCTGACGGAAGTAAACAGAAACCTGACCCAGTCAGGGTGTGTAGGTCCTTGTGTTTTCTCATCTGGGTCCTAAAAGTCTCCATCCTGGTGTAACTCAGTCTGAGCTGGAGCCCTCACCTACACACCAGATTCTGCAGCCGGCTGGCAGCTCCACATAGCTCTCATACTAACATACCAGCTGCTCATGGCTCTCATCCATCCAGGCTGGAAAATATACACACAAGTGCCAAACAGGAAGTGAACCAGAAGGCTGTAAACCTTCCACAGACTTTGTTTAAACCATCACAGAGAAGAGAGCAAGTCAAGTTTAAAGAGGAAAACGGTCCAGGTTTGTTTTGCTTCAGACCCAAAATTCTTGAGGGTTTTAGAGGAAAAGTGATTGACCTGTGTCATGCAAACTCCACATATTACAGTTCAGCATGAGAAGAGATGACTTAACATCCTGAAATATGGTGTTGGCTTTACAAAAATCAGTTCTATTTATCTATGTCTAGGAACAAAGCCAGTGTTAATGATAAGCTGCAGTTCTGCAGCAGTAAAGCAGGGCTGTCCAAACATGTTGGGAACATGGACCAAAAAAAAAGTACACAAAATTTTGAGATTTGTTTTTCTGCTCAACAATAAACCAAGCATAGAATATTTTGATTACACAAAGTAGATTTCTTTTTGTAGGAAAGGAATTTGTGAATCATTGTAGATCCAAAATTCAAAAGGTTTTCATGTGTTTTCCTTAAAGAAGAAAAGACAAAACCTTCATTTATTTTAAGCTTAATCCACTCTCAGCAACAAAAACAAGATTTAGGTCAGCTTCATTTAGAAAGTTTTAATAATGCAATTCAAAGCAGATTTTGGAGTTCTAAAGTCTGCTTCAGTGTAGAAATCAAAGAATAGATGTGATCCAAAGAAATTAAAGGGAAAGCAGAAAGTTCGGCTGTTAAAGGGGAAGTGTTGTGTAAAATCAGTTTTTTTGAGCTTTACACAATATTATAATGTTTTTCCCTCATCAAACATTTACTTGGAGTGTTGCCTTGATACGTTCATGCATAGAAATCATTTAATCTCCATGGCAACCATTCAGCTGTGCAAAACATCTGGGTGGACCTAACCCCTCCTTCGAGATCCAGCTCCTCTTTTCTAAGTTTCTGAGCTTCTGCCTGACAGAGTAGCCGTCCTCAGTGACTCCCCCATTCAGCTCCTTCAGACTAGCCAGCAGTAATTAGCAAACACCTGGTGGAACAGAGCATCTGCTGAGCGTTTCAGAGCAATGCTGCTAAAAATGTTATTAAAGGGTTGATAGAGGAGCCATGTTTTCATGACTTCCTGAAGGCAGAGTTTCAGAAAGAGCAGGAAATTTTAAAGAGACAGAGGCCCAAATTCAAGACTTTAAATTATAAAGTACATTTTTTTAAATTGACTTTATCAATTTAAACTATTTGATAATAAAAAATAGCGTCTTATCTTCAGCAGCAACTGATGGTATTGTGCTATAAAAATGATCAAGATGCCTGCAAGATACATAATACTGCTGCTTTAAAAGACAAATTCTTTGTTTGTGTTGTATCTGAGATTTTAATTTTTGGGTCATTGTTTTTTTCTAATTAGAAAAAAAGTTTCCATGTGGATCAACCACCTGCACTGCACGGCCCCTGAATGTCATTTAAGTCATTCAGGGGCCGCACAAAATCAGTCATGGGACCAAATGGCCCCTAGCCCGCACTTTGAACACCTCTGCTATAGCGTCAAATATAACATATCAAAATATTCATGTTAAATAATGAAGAACATGAAAGTAGAATTGCCACAATGCTTCACATGTGTGTCTGTGTTTGTTTGCGGCCTAGCTAAAGCATTCACCCCGTTTTCAATTTTTCTCCCCCTTAAAACATCAGATAGTTTTATGGAGACTTGACAGATTAACACAAAGCAGCAGGAAGTTGAAGAAGTTTAATGATAAACAAAAATAAAAACCTAAGAGTATGGAAGACATTTACTCTGATGCTAGAATAAAAATGCAGTTCAACTCAATCGCTGCCCAGGACTTGGCCGACCAAGAAGAGCATCTCCTTACAGATGCAGCCGTGGTAACCATGGTAACCATGGAGGAGCTGCAGAGATTCACAGCTGTTTCCAGCCAGCTCTCAGGCACACATCTGAGCTTAAAGGGACAAACTTCAGCAGAATAAGAGCAACAAGGAAGACACGGTTGGAAAAACGAACAAGAAGTTCTGCAGCTAAGGAAACAGAAGAATGCTGGTAGGATTTTCTGGTTTTCTGATTGGAGGTGAGAGAAAAAAGAAAAAAAAACCTGCTGGAGGAATCAAAGGACAGAGACTGCGGCAGATCTGTCTCTTCCAGCAGGACAACAGAAACAGAGTCAGGGCTGCAGTGGAAGAGCTCAGATCAAAGCATGAACAACTGCGAAAATGGCATAATCAAAGTCCAGACCTAAACCCAATTGAGCCTGTGACCAAACAGCTCTCCATCCATTCTGACTGAGCTGCTCTGAAGAAGACAGACCAGCTGTCAGTCTGACGTGTGAAGCTGATGGAGTCATTTCTCTTTGTTTTTATGATCCTGATGTATAAGAATATATTTATACACATGGAAAATCATTCCACTTCAGGATTCTGCACGACTTTGTTGGTCTGTCAGATAAAATCCAAGAAAGCACACAAAGAAAAGGTTTGTGGTTATGACGAGTTGATTACGTCATATGTAACGCAGCAGGTTATATCTTCTGTCGATCACTGAAACGAGTCGGTCGGTTTTGAGCTGATGAAGTTATTCTCGGAACATCTGGACGCTTTTTCTGCTCCAGTGGCTCAGATCCGTCCGGCCCTCCTGCAGCTGGCAGTCAGAACCCACTGAGGTCCAAAAGACCTCCGGACCGACAGAGGAAGTGATCCGGTCCACAGAGACAGACCTACCTGTACCAGACGGTCCAGTTGGCAGGTTCCGGAGCCCAACACCGAGTTCGTCCGTCCGCACAACCATGAAGTCTGAACTTTCCAGAACTACTGCGAAAGTCCTGCCGCGGTCCGGACGGGCTGTCTGACCTCCGGCTGGCGGTAAATCCCGGCGGGTTGAGTCCGAGCCGAACCAGCCGCTTTTCTTCCTCTGGAGAAAAACGTGGGAAAGGCGCCACTGGTAGACAGAGCCGACTCAATAAATAATAGAACCCAGAAGAAACGCCCACAGTGGGAGTTTCCTCAGGTCAGCGCCCCCCACCCCTCCCAACACACACACGCACCCCCCCCCCCTCCCACACACACACACACACACACACACACAGCTCCATTATTTCTACCGGGGCCTCCCTCCCAGGAGCCCCTCGCTTCGGGTTTCCTGCTGTTGTGGAGTCACACTGTGCGCTTCTTCAGCGACTTCAGAAGATTTAGAGACATATGAGGACAGAGACCCCTATTTCACCCATCACACACACACACACACACACACACACACACACACACACACGCGCGCGCGCGCGCGCGCGAAATCAGGTACAGAACAGAGACTAAATTATTTCAACATTTGTTCCAATTTCAATGGCATGTTGAAGAACAAAAAGGGGAAAAAAACTGAAATAATAACTTAGTTTCACAAATAAAGAATTTAAAGCAAAATTTTAATAAATTATTATTATTATTATTATTATTATTATTATTATTATTATTATTATTATTATTATTATTATTATTATTATTATTATGCCATCTGCCATCTGCCATGGCTTACATTGAATATGATTATTTGTAACAAGTCAACAAGTCAGTGACTTTATGTGATTTAAAAAGAAGAGAACTGAAGAGAACTATGCACCAGATCCTCACTTTGTCAGATCTGGAGTTTTTCTGGAGTGAGACATTGAGCTGAAATAAGCAGGCGGCAAAAACCCAAGGTTCTAATGAATCTGTGGATCGGTGTGAAATGAACGCCTGGATATGGATGTAATGTCACGTGCTTTGACTAGGCTAGATCAGCTCCATTTAAATTTCTTATAGTGAAGTTCTGCTTTTAAGGGTTTATTTAAACCTTATTTTGTTTTGATAATAAATCAACAAAAAACTTAAATGAAAAAACAAAAGCAATCCAAAAACTTTCTTATATCCACATTCAAATGAACTAGGCTTTAGCTTTTAGTTGAGGAAAAACTGTTTTAAGAAATGCTATGAACTATTGCATAAATAGATTTTGTGATTAATTGTTTTGGACTGGTAAAAAAAAAAAATAATGATTTACTCTTCTCATTTGCTCAAAGTTGAAACAAAAAGTCAAAATGAATAATAATGCTGATGTTTGGAGGAGACGAGGTCTCAGCCAGAGAGCAGATCAAGCCTGGTGGAGGAAGCATGATGCTGTGGGTCACCAGCAGTACGCTTAAATTGCAGAATGGGAATAGAATAAAATAATTCAAACTTCTGCAGCATCACGTGTTTCCAAACACACATCCAACATGACATACCCCAATCGAACATGAAGCCAAGTTGAAGATCCTCACAGGCCCTGATCACATGACCCCTGCTGGACGTTTCTGTTGTTTTTGTTTGTTTGTTGTTTTTTCGATCACACACTTAACGCTGATTATTCACAAAGATTGATCATTCTGATGGAAACTGCATCGTGGAGCAGATTTTCCAAGTTCCAAAAGGAAAAAAATATATATATGAGCCTTTTTCTGTCGATCTTCATAATAAAAATGACATCAAAAATCTGATTTTTTTACTGCATTTCTTTCATTTTATCAATGCAACAAAACATAAAACATTAATATTGTAATGGAAGGTAAACTTAAGGCGCCATCGTACAACAGAGTCATTCTGTCCAGGACGCACAGCAGGAAAGTCAACATTTAATCATGAATGCTAATTATGTAAACACTTAGTCATTTTGAAAACAGGCTAATATATCTAATATAAACACTTAAAGCTTGTTTTCCCTTCATTATAAACCTTATATTAGGCTTTTAATTCTTCGTGGCTCCAGACAGATTCGTTTTTTGTTTTTTTGCTCTTTCAACACGTTGGGTTGTCGACCCCTGGTTTAACCAAACAGCAGCCCTTTGTTTCAACTTTTTCTTTTCTCAGGCAGCTTCCAATCAATACCATGTGGAGCCGGCGTCCATGGCAACACTAGCCGCAATGTTATCTACAAAATGTTAAATAAAAGCCAAACAAGAAAGAAGATATCTTCTGTCCAACACCACCCCAGCCTCTCTGACAGACGGTGCTAATTAAAGTGTTGAAGAAGTGAGTAAAACTTACTCACATACCAAAAATCAATTCCTCCTTGTTTATTCTTTTAGCTATTCTGCAGACGGGTAAAAATCATCTTTCATGTCTGAAAGTTGTTGCCATCAGTTTAATTGAGAAATAGGATTTAATAATAAAAAGTGTCTGCTCTGCAGCGCAGAGCATTAGCACCCTCAGAATCACAGAACCAACGTGTGTGTGTGTGTGTGTGTGTGTGTGTGTGTGTGTGTGTGTGTGTGTGTGTGTGTGTGTGTGTGTGTGTGTGTGTGTGTGTGTGTGTGTGTAGGTGTGTGTGTGTGTTTTGGTTTAGTTGAGAGAGACTGCCACACCTCTTATTCTTGAAAGCAGCAGGAAGGGAAAGGATTTCCTCTTCTTTAAATTCCTGCTGTTTTTTTTCTGAGTCTGGTCTGAGAAGGTTTCCAGAGCGCATTGCATCATTTCATAAAGTCACTGTAATCATTTCGGTTGCAAAAAGAAATTAGCCTCCACCAAATCCACAGCACAACATTCAGCTCATTTCATGCCTGACTGTGTCCACAGGCTAATTCCTGACTATGTCTATACTTGTCCTGAATCCAGACGCCTCCTGTGGTTAACATAAGGGATTCATAAAGTAAACTCATGTGTTTTCTGGATCTACTGAGTTTGGGGCGTAGTGATACATAAGACTCACAAAACCAGACTAGACTTGATATCGAGCTTGCGAGAATGTGACGGAATGAGATTTCAATATTGATTTAAAAATTTGAAGAAAACTTCAAGGATCAAACTTATCCTGCAAAAAGACCTCTACTGTACAATTTAAGATAGTTTCCATCAAAACTTAAACTAAAGTCCTTTTCTGATTTGCTGAAGCTCTTCAAACTTAAGGATAGTGCTTCTACTACAGAACATTTCCATTTACAAGTTGTTATTGCTAGCACACGCTTTGATTGTGATGCAGCTCCACCAAGTTTTTGAATAACATTTTTTTGTCACTTAGTTGGCATTTATTGTTCCCACTGAAAACCCAAAACATTGGAAAACAATAGATTTAAGAGTAGTTGGGACATCTGCAGATACAGCTTCGTCAGACGGAGCCTATTGCATTCATTCGCTCTTCCACTCGATTAAAATCTTACTCACAGCTCACTCTGAGCTTTCTCCCATTCACTTGGATTCCTCCAGTAGAATTTCTGCAGAGCCAATCAGCAAACAGAAGAAATTCTCCCTTTTTTTATATATATATATCAAAACACCTGCTTGCACAATTATTTTAACATTAACATTAACATTAATGTAACTCAATTTGTTTTTTTTTTTGTTTGTTTTTTTACATTTCTCCTTTTCTAAGTTTCTATAAAGTTTTCTGTTGTTGTAATCAATGACTTCCAGGTTTCTTGGTGTCAGACCTGTCCTCCCAAGAAACTTTAGAAACGTCGTGGTTGCTTCCTGATGCACATGACTCAAACAAATATGGCTCCCTCTTCATCACCACTCCATGTTGATTATTCCTCAAAAATTGCAGATGAATTGCTGAAATCCAGCATTAGGTGTTTGCACTTTGATTGACCATCATTAGGTCACAAGATGGCGCCGGCATTTGACCGAGCTGCCAACAACGTAAACAGCGACGCTCTGCAATGCCATGGAATCTATAGAAGTCTGCGAGAAACATTGATTACTACACAGATGGAAACACAGTAGCTCTTTTTTTTTAATTAACTATAAATGATACAATTTTATTTATATGATATAAATTTATCATGTCAGTGACACTTTAAGCAGATTATCTGTGTGTGAACTTGGCCTACAAGAGAAGATCAGAAGAGGAATCCTGAGATGATCTGCACTGTGGAGCCGCTTAATGAATAACCCCAGCATGTGATCTGTGGATTTCAGACGTGCCTGACTCATTTATAACACACTGTGTGCGGTTTGCAGTACGCTGTTCACACACTGGAACTGAAGAGCTGCAGATTTTAGCATTGACAAGAAGCCTGCATTGACTTGACTTGATATATTGATGACAATGAAGTTGTGTGTGATTTGCTAATCCGATGATGCGGGTTGTTTAAATGATGTTGGGAAACTGGAATTCCCTCATCAGGCTGTAAAATGTGAAAAATAATTGTTATTCTGGTTTTCAAGAACTGTAGAGAAAACCTTTATGGAATCATGAATCAGTTCATATTCTGGCCAGAGTGAGACATGCACAGGAAGTTTCTGTTTGAGTTTTCTGTATCACTTTCCCGTGATCGCAATCAGCTGTTTAGATTGCCGCCTTTTAGCGCTCCATGCAGCTCACACACAGCCCACACACACAGAACACACACACAACAGAACACACACAGAACACACACAGAACACACACAACATAGAACACACACACAGAACACACACAGTCCACATAGAACACACACACAGAACACACAGTCCACACAGAACACACAGTGCCTTTTCATTATCATGGGACAAAAATCACATCAGCTTCCATTTTTTAGAACCTGGTCTGCATCAACCTTCAACCAGTCAACAGTCTGTTTTTGCTTAGTTTGTCATGTTTAAATGTTTCAGTTAGTCAAACAAGTTTTAATATCAGCCAGAGATAAATACGAATAACAAACAGCTGTTTTCAAAGGACAATTACATTTATTAGGGCCAAAAGCTATGCATGTCATGATGTGTGGTTTGAAAGTCGACCTAAATTCAAAATCCAGACTTCTGCATTTATGGATGTCAAGACTGATCTACAGGACGCGTTGAGTCGATTAGTCAGAACTCCAGCAGCAGCGCTCTGGATCAGCTGCAGCTGGAGGATTGATTTGTTCGGCAACCTGTTGTAGTAATCAGTGCGACTAAAGATAAACGCCTGGGTGAGTTTCTCTAGATCTTGCTGAAACATTAGTCCTTTAATCCTGGAAATGTTCTTCAGGCGATAGAAGGCCGACTTTGTAACTGTCTTTATGTGACCCTGAAGATTCAGCTGGAGAAAGTTATGGCACATTCATGCATTGATTTGTTCCAAGCTTGTGTTCAGTGACTGGATGGGTTCTTAGGCGCATTAGCCTGAGAAGCAGTTTATGTGGGGAAAATGAGATCTCTTTTTTTTACATGGTTGTTCATTTGAGCTGGCCAGCATGAAAAGGTGATTTTCTGTGAGGTCCTAGCTGGTCAAACAGAGAGACGCCTGGAGCAATGTCAAGGCTTTAAGGCTTTTGGACTCTGCAGAATCACAGTGATCTACAAATGGAGAAAAATAAGAAATAAGGGGGCACTGACAGCTCAGAATCAACATAACCAGAACAACATCTAAAGAACTGAAGAGCTCAAGCTCATGATTCAACAATCACAAAGAGAGACTGAATAAAATTGCCTAAAAAGGCCACAAACCCTGCTGGCCAGAAAGAACACAACATGTCTTCTGTTTGAAGAAAAAAACCAGCCAAACAAACATATTAATCATCCCTCTGGCTGCGTCGCTTCTGATTAATCTGATCGCTTTCATGGATTAGATCTTGCAGCAGGAGACTGGCTCAAGACATACGGTCAACTTAAACTGAATGGCCTAGTTTTCAATTTTATTGGAAAAAAAAAATAAGTGGGATAAAGAAGAAAGGTCCAAAATTGCTCCACATTGATGTAAAAGACTCATTGACCTGTTATGTGAACACTTGTTGCCAAAGGGACCAGAACTAGTTATTAGTCTATGAGATGAAGTCCCTCAGGTCATCTCATGTTAAAGTTAGTGTTTATCTTCTGGGGCATTTAGGCAGAACATTAAAGCAAAATGATGTTTTGTGATGCTGCGTCCTGCTCAGTTAGGTGAGTCTCCATCTGACTCATCGCAGATCTCCGTCCCTGTAGCATTAATAACACCAGCTCACACACACAGGCTGAACGCAACAGATGTACTCTGAATTCATCTGCGGACTGGAATAATGTGTGTTTGAGTGTGTCAGGCTGTGAACAATGCATGTGAGTGTTTCCCTCCGGCTGAGTGTTAGTGTACAACAGAGCACAAAAGGCCGTATTGTGAGAGACGTTCCACCAAACAAAGGAAGAGCAGCGTCTTCTGTCAGACATTCATGCGAGTGGGTGAGATGGGCGCAGGCCCCGCATCATTTTCAGAAAGGGGATCGTCATCGACTGAAAAGACAAAGTCAGTTACAGTAGAAATGAGATTTCACAAACAGAGGAGAAACAGCTCAAAGTAAAATGATGAAGAATCTGGATTTGGTGCCATGAGGCCATTTTTCCTGCGTGTCTTACTTTCAGACTCTGCCATCATCAGCTGGGTTTCCATTACGAATGTGCATAAAACTCTGTCAATGTTAAGCTAATGTCAAAAAAGCACAATTTCTCAAGTGCGGTGTTTCCATAAAATTTGAGTCACAATAATAAAAAAAAAATCACGTGTGAAAAGTTTGTTCACCCGATGGGCCATTAAAAAACATGGCACGCCATCTTCCTCCAACTGCTTCCTGTTGTCTTCTTCTTCATGGGTTTGTGCCATGAAGAAAGTTGTTGATCATGTGACTCATCATGTGAAGTGTTTCCATTGCAGCTTTGCAAAATAACAAAAAGTTTTAGGCGGCCAAAAAACCCAACTCTACCGAGCCGAGGGTTTTTCAAAATGACCTCCTTTCCATAAAGTGAATTTATTTCAGAAATGTCAAATTGCACGATTGCATGATGAATGCAAACCCAGCTGCAGTCGTCGCTGCCCTGGACGGCACAACTAAAGTGCGCCATAATATCTTGTCATGTTGCCACACAACAAATTTCCATTTATTGTAGTATAATTTCCGTTATGATGGAAAAACAAAATCAATCTTCAACATATCTAAGTAAAGAAACTGCATATCTCTTACTGACAGGGCGTATCCATCTGTTGCCTTCTCCCTTGCACAGAGATTGGGCCTCAGATTTTACAGATCCAAATAAATTAGATCTGTCCAGCCCTTCTTGGACGTCCTCCACATGTCCCCATGTAAGTAGTGATGGATGCTCCTTCTCAGGGGATGTTGAAACCTTGAAAGATGAGTTTGCCGGAAAGTCTCCTTATCAGCTTCCTCCTCCTCCAGCCTCCCTATCTTCACCTTTCAGATCGACTCCTTCTTCACTGCATCATTCTCAAAACTGTAGATTAAACCCCGATCTCTTTATGCACTCCTAAATGGGCAGTATTGTGTGAAATCCACTTTTTTTTTTTAACATTTACATCATGTTATAATGTTATACCCTCATCACAAGCATACATGGAGTGTTGCTTTTATTCTTTCATGCATGTTTCTAATCTCTGGTTATAATCCACGGGCTTCCTAAAGCGTGGTCTCATTGAGTGCTGCCTTTTTCTCTCAGCTCCTCCTCTGAGCTCCTTCAGACTAGCCTGCAAGGATTAGCAAGCAAGTGATAGAACTGGAAATCTCATCACCGGAGCTACTTCTTAGTGAAACACTGGTGCAAACACTGTTAAAGAGTTAAAAGAGAGATGTTCATGTGATGACTTCCTGAAGGCGGAGTCTCAGAAAGATCAATAGCATCTTAAAGAGACAAAAGCCCAATTACAATGCATTAAATTGACATTTGACATTTACGGCATTTTATGAGAATTGAAAGTAACATGCTTACTTGTTTGTTCCATAAAATGACACTATGTGCCTGGAGAGACCACAATACTGCCCCATTAAAGAGGCACATCCAGGAAAGAAAGAAACAAACAGGGTACCTAATGGCTCTTATGTGCGTCATTGTCTAATTGGGTATTTTCTTGGATACCGTCACAAGAAAATACGGATGGCTCACTGACTCAGTCAGTGAGCCATCCGATACTCAGTCAGAATTTTTTGGATCCCTCTCACACCAGCCAGAGGATGGTTCTGAAATCTGGTGAGGAAAATCCGCATAAGCGCCATTCACAGTCCAGCTCATACTTCTGCTCCTGTTTTACCACACATTTAGACCATTCAATGGACCCACCCAGGCCTGGGGGCAGAGCCAAAATCCCAGACTCTGGAGAACCAGAGCATTATCCGGCAAAGCCAAGAAAATTTTAAAAGCAGATCTGGTCACAAAACTCTGCTCCAACAAACAGGCAGAGTAATTGACGACTAAATATTTGATGTTCCCTCTCAGCTTTAGCTGATGTTTTTTTTTTTAAAAGTCTGACTTTGGCTATTCGCAACCTACTGTGATTGGTCGACGGTTGGGAGTCAAGAAACAAGAAACCTCAGAAAACCTGAAATATGTCAAAACACTGAATTAAAGAAAACAGACACTCCTCTGACAATTTCAAAGATGTGTGTCAGTGCAAAGAGAGGAAAAAAACATATTTTTTAAAGTTCAGTGTAATCTACAGGAAGATTTATTGACAAACTGTACTGTTACAATTTTACAGATAGCTTTGGGTAAATTAGTATCATTTGCCTTTACCAGTTTGTCAAAATTCATTTTACAGCTTAACCAAGACAAGAGGAGTGGGGAGGGAACACAACTCTGAGGGGCACCAGATGCTGCTGCTTCTTGTTTAAGAGAAGAAGCTCCCCACCCCCACCTGTTACTGCCGGTCAGTCAGGAAGCTGAGGGCCACTGCTGGGGGCCACTGCTGGGGGCCACTGCTGGGGGCCACTGCTGGGGGCCACTGCTGAGGGCCACTGCTGTGAGATGGAGGGTTAACGTCTGGTATTTGCTTAATTTATTTATTTATTTATTCTTTGTTCTGGCGTGTTCCTTGTTGTGTTTTTTCTCTTTTTTCCACTTCTACCCAAAATATCAGTATGAGCCTACATTAATTAAAACGAGCAATATTAGAGAAAATGAAAATAGTAACAAATTTTCTAAAGAAAAGTGTTACAACCCACAGAGATAATTCATTTTTTGCTGTGACAACCACTTGGTTCTGTCCTACATCGATCCATTTACCTCCTTTTTTTGTTCATTTCCATTTATTTTTTTGTTGTTCATTCTCTTGTCTAAATGGTTATTTCTATATTTGTAGTTCTATAGCTCTGTTTGTTAGTTTGTAAAGTTGGTGGTGTTAAAGGTCAAGCTCAAGTCCACAAACAGCATCTTGAGTTAAGTGTTGCAGGAGGAAGTAGAACTAAAGCTCCATGTCTTTGGTTTATATGACTGTTACATGCTTCTGTTTCTGCCTGTGACTCATTTTTAATCCTTAACATGCAGTCATTTTTTATGAACAGAGGCAATGGATCATTGAGCGACTTTCTCTCTTGTATTAAACTAAGAGTGTGTGAAACTCAAAGCCACTGAAGTGCAGATCTCTCAATGTCGTTCAGCCAAAAAGCACACAAACACATGCAGCCTCCTCCCTTTGTAAAAGCAGAACTTTGAGACAGTCACACCGCAAAGTCAGGAATGTGGAGTTTACATGGGCAGCTTTATTTGGCCTGACAAAAATGTTCCCTCTTTGAGTTCAGAAAGCCACATCACCTTCTCTCTTTCTCTCTCTCTCTCTGCACAGGACCTCTCTCTGCAGAGAGAGAGAGAGAAAAGTCTTTAGCTACAAAAACAGACACACAAAGTAGATGTCCCAAAAAAGCTCCATATGTTATTAACATTTAATACTGTTGGTTTTGTCTGTGGTGCATCAGAGCTGAACACAGGACCTGTGACTAACAGAACCAACAGATTGACTTAAACAGAAATAGTGGATTTTAACTAATATGGCTCAATGAAAAGGGGTGAAACCCAACAGGAAGAAAACACAAACAGCTACCAGTAGGTTAAAGCCAGAAATAAGTGGACGGAAGTGACTTTTTTTGGTAAAGTGAGTTGACATGTTGTGAATTGTTGCAAAACAAACAAAGTGAATTGAATTCCATGTTACTGGAGCGTTTCAGTTTTATGAATAAAAGGAACTGGGAGTTACCCAGTTCAGAAGTACAGAAAAAAATACAAGAGTGAAACTCTGATGTTGTCTGAGCAGCTTTGAGTTTATTGCTGGACCAGCTGATGTTTATGCAGGTGGAATATCTGGAACATGAACATTTGAGTGTCTTGGCTTAAGAGGATAAATCTTCACAAAACAGATCACCAGACTAATGCAGTGGGATGTCAAATATTCAAGCTTTCCAAGTCTTATTGATAAAACCACACGTAGAACCAATGTCATAATTTCTCTCCAGGATTAATGAAGTACATTCATTCATTCATTCATTCATTCATTCATTCATTCATTCATTCATTCAAGGCATCATCTGCACTTAAAAGATATGCTTTAATGTGTCTTTTAAGTCATTTTTTGTAAATAATGTCCAAAGATAATGAGACTCTCTTCATGCCACTGAAGTTGTGTGTTACAGTGTCAGGAGCAGGAAGGTGCAGCAATACTGATTTATTTATCTAACGCCTAATTGCCGCCAAAACAGAGGAGAGAAAACAACTTCTGTTATTTTTGTTTGTTTTTTTAAAAAAAAAACACAGGCAAGATTTGTATGGATAATTTAATTGTTAGAAACAAGAAAAACTGGATTGAGAAATCAAAGTAGTGAGAAATCAAAGTAATTCTGTTTTCAAGAATTTTATTCTTTAAAAATCTGCTATGAGTAAAGAAAAACGAGTGCTTCACTCCCTGTTACAGCTCCATATCTCTGTGTAGGAGGCGATTGTTCAGCTGAGCTAAAAATACTGTGTGTGTGTGGGGGGTGTGTGTGTGTGTGTGTGTGTGTGTGTGTGTGTGTGTGTGTGTGTGTGTGTGTGTGTGTGTGTGTGTGTGTGTGTGTGTGTGTATGTAGGTGTGTGCGCGTTTGTAGCATGGCCTCCTGAGCCAATGGAGCATAAAGCAGGAGATCAACAGAGTTTGAAATTGTGACATTGCACCAAATTCAACCCAACAAAGAAACAGCCACACACACTTATAGCCCAAGCACAAAGACACAAACCAGCAATAAATCAGCTCAAACTGACTAATAGGACAATAAAGAAGCAGATTTTTTGACAGTCACTGTGTGAAAGAGGTGCTGCTCATGTTTCTGTGTTTCAAACGGACTTTGTTCCATGACTGTGACCCACTTCTGCATGTGATCTCACATATGAATGGGCAGCTGTCATTACAGCACCAGTTAATTTTTAATCCTGTTAAGCAAAGTACAATTAAAGCACAAATCCATGCCGTGTCTGAGGACGAACCAGAGCCCAGCGATCTAACTGCTCATCTCACTGCAGTCAAAACGTCTGAGAACAACTCAGAGAGACCAGCTGTGTTTCCATTACTAATGAGCAAAAGCCTTTGTCAATATTCAACTAATGTCAAAAAAATACAACCACGCAATTGCAGTGTTTCCATTAAATAAGAAACACGATTAAAACATGAATACATTTGTTCAAGTGATAAATCATTAAAGAAACATTTAGCACCAAGATCCTCCAATTACTTCCTGTCAAGTTCTTTGTTGTTTGAGTTATGGGGCAACATCACGAGTCATTTGATGCAAAAGAAGAGTTTTCATTGCAGTTTTACAAGGTGAAGCAATTTTGACATAATCAAAAAAAACCAAAAAAAACCACACTTTATCCTAGTGCCACGGAGATTAAAGGGTTTCTCAAACATTTATTTTTTATCTATTTATTTATTTCAAACAGAAAGAAGAAAAAAAAATCTAAACAAATTATCATCATCAATCAAATTATCATTATCAATTATCAGATCTTATGACTTCTTACCCCTTTATTTAGGTTGAGTTTGGATTTATTTAAACACTTTTTATATCATCAATAGCACTTATGGTCTGAAACATTCATTTTATACAACATATTTCCCAATAAGATCCATTTTAAGCAGTTTTTTAAAGATGGTTTTTATTTGTACTCTTTTTGAGCTCATTATTCGATCTATTCCATAAATCTACTCACCGATAAACAAAAACTCTTTTTGGTTGTTCTAATACAGTCTTTTAAAAAGGTCCCTCTCCTCTTAAATCATAGCTCCTCTTTTGACACAAAACATTTTTGGTATGTTGTGTGGAAGTTGGTGGTTTTCAGTACCAAACAAGTTCAGTCCCTCAAAAAGCATGCACTTCCTGGAATAACGACCCCGTTCACGCAGAGTCAGGCCCAGTTCGGAAATGACCATTTTCAAATGAACAGAGCCGGATATTTGATTTAAATGAGCCATGTATACAGTGGAGCGTTTACATCGCCTATGACAGTCTGCCCACCAGCTTCCTATGGCGCCCAGCCTGCCAAGCCAGATCAGTGTTGGTGTTGGCAGGAAGCACTGCGCTCAGCTGACTGTTTGGCTCCATGCGACACCAGCTGCTCAAATGTACTGCTAGCAAAGAACAGAACTCAGCAAAAACGCTTTAGTTTGGATTTTTGTTTCCAGTTTTTCAACACAAAGTCTTACCAAGTATTTTTGGTTTGAGTTTCTTGTTCACTTTTGTACACTTGAAATCAGACAAAACTAGTCGACAAGCAACTTTTCAGTGAGATATAGGAGCTTAATTCTTTAATATTGATGGAAAAGTACGTGTTCTACTATTTTGCTGATAACATGGGGAAATGTCTTGTCTCAAGTGAAAGATTCATCCAGTAGAACAAATTTTTTATCAATAATTTTTTCATCATTATTGAGCTCCTTTGTCTGGTTGAAAAGTTACTTTAAGTTGTTCTTGTCTCATCATTTCAAGTGTACTAAGAAACTAGAGCACAAATACGTGATATACTTGGATTTCTGCAGTGTGCTATTTAGAATCTAGGTTGAGTTTTTACAAGGCAGACTTCTTTCTTATCTTAGGTAAATGTTCATATTTTATGCATTATTATTACTCTTTACTGAACTTTCACTTTCAGACTATCTATAGCCTGGTATTGGCCCACATAGCTCCGCTGTGTGATGTGGTTCATATGATGTGGATCTAAATGAAAAATCCTCTCAGAAAGTCAAGTGAATTTAAAAACTTCAGCCATCATTGACCTGTATCTTGGTGTAACTTCAAGTGGGACTTTTTGGTTTTAAAATACTTTGAACTGTCTTGTCGCTGAAATGCTCAATACAAATAAATTGATTGATTAAATAATGTTCTGTCAAACAGTGAGCATGGTGAGTTTGACGAACAGAAAAGCAAAATGCAAGAAAACTGTAAAACTGGCAACAGGAAAACAACTCAATGAAATGAAAACGTCATTTAATCTCGTCGGCATCGTTATTATTTGGAGAGCATGGCGGTCTGATTTATAACGTCATGTTTGCTTTTGACTCATTGAAACCCAGCGAGGTAATTATACTCTTTTCCAACCTTGACCTTGGTGCAGGACCCTCTGGTGTTGCATCTTCACCACAAACCACCAATCAGGGCCCTCCACCTCCAGCCTCGTAAACACAGAGCTACAACAGAAAGCTGTGGTTTCCTAGGAGAGGACAGAAACGGCGGAACCAGCGGTGCGTCCCTCCACCATGTTTCTGTTATGGTGGACTTGGACTAACCGTTGAATCCTGGTTCTGTTTACAAAGGGGCAACCTGTTTACCAGTTCCTGAGTTTACTCTCCAATAATGAACCTGAATGTACCACAGATGTAAACAGTGGCTGGGGCCAAATCACCTCTTGAAACACAGAGCTGTAGGTTCCGGCACTAAACAGGAAGGTCCTTTTTTTTTTACTAATTTTACACAAACACCACAGAAGGAACTGATTATAGCCTCTTTGTTGGCAGTAACACACAAAACCTAAACCAGTTACATTAATGTTGTTTTCAACAGACACAGGAGTTTCTCTTGTAAATGTAATTTTTTTATAACATTCTTTCTAAACCTTGTTTAAGAATTTGAATTTAAAATATCGTGTATAATCTATAAAATTAGATAGAGGTCTGGAAGGTTGATACAACATCAGCAGATCTTTAATGTATTGTGGTGCTAAGCCATTCAGAGATTTATAAACTACCAGCAGTATTTTACAGTCTGCAGTCACTGAAGGACTGTAGAACTGGGTGATGTAGAACTGGGTGATGTTCTCTATCTTCCTGGTTTGAGTCAGAACTCCAGCAGCAGCGTTCTGGATCAGCTGTTGCAGGATGCAGGAATCAGTGTGACTAAAGATAAATGCCTGAATGAGTTTCTCTAGATGTGGCTGAGATATCAACCCTTTAATGCTGGAAACGTTCTTCAAGAGATAGAAGGCCGACTTTGCAGCTGTCTTTATGTAACTCTGAAGTTTCAAGTCAGAGTTCATCACTAGACATAGATTTCAGCCTGATCTCTAATCTCTAGCTGTAACAACTGAAGCTTTGTGGTGACTTTAGATCCTTCCTCTTAAGGTCTAATGATAAAAACTTCAGTTTTGTTTCTGCTCAGCTGGAGAAAGTTATGTCATGTCCACACATTGATTTGTTCTGAGCATCTGTTCAGTGATTGGAAAGGGTTCATATCAATATTAAATAGAATGGGTCCCAGGATTGAACCTTGGGGTACTTCACACATGACTTCTGCCCGTTCCAATGAGAAGTTAGCTATTGTGAAGTAGAAGTTCTTTCTCTTTAGGTAAAATTTGAACCAGTTGTGATTCATCCTGAATATTTACAAGGTTTAACCAATGCAAAGCTTGAATTATTTCCTTTTTAACTAGTTGAAATGTTTGATAAACCAGTAAATGACCCAGCCTCTAGTGATGGACTGACACGTTTTTGCAAAGCTGTGGAGTCAAAACAAGTTGCTAAAGAAATATGAGAGGTCATTCCTGCAGCAAACAGACTCTGCAGCCTTTGACCCCACATTGTTTCTTCATCATGGGATTGTATTTAGAGGACAAAGGTCTGAAGCAAAGTCTCATTAGCGCTAATTATTAACCAGCAGGAAGCATCCAAGTGGTTTGTCACTTCTTCCTCTCAGAGAATCTAGTTCTGGTTCCAAAGCCCACCACCTCCCTGGACCCCAGAGGAAAACATGATCAGTCAAAGCCAGAACACATCGCATTGCTGCCTCCCTGTGGTTCTTTATCATTTCACATGAATCTTTTATTTGCTCAATTTAATCATCTGAAATAAGTCGCGTTACATAGTATTCTATAACTAATAGAAAAATCTTGTTTGCCCTTTAAAGATAAGATTGATGGTGCAGTCAGTCTCCTTCCTCCTAGTCTTACTTGCTCCAAAGTTTAAACTGTCAACTTTGAACTTTCCTATAAATGAACTGTAACCTTTTCTATAAAGTGAAGTTTCCAGATTATATTCCTTCTACAGAAGGCTAACCGTGGCAAAAAAACCCACAAAATTAATTGGTCATCCGAAGAATTATAATAATTTATCATTTGAAAAAAATTGAAAACCATCAACCTTTTATTTCAATATTTTAAAGCTATAATCCGATCACTTTTTCTACTGTAGTGCTAAAACAGCAGCAGTTTTAACTGCCCTTTGCACCAAGTTGTTCATTTTTCAGGCTACTTGTATGTTGACATCTAAAGGGCAGTATTATGTATTTCAGCCACACAGTATCACTGTAAAATCGACTTTATGAGATTGTTAACAGGAAGTCGGATTCTCAGTTAGCAGCCGGCAGAAACATCTTATCTGAACAAACCAAGTTTAACCGTCACCAACAAGGGACGGGAGAGCCAATCAGCAGCTTTCATACCGTACTCCATTGTCTGGCACAACGTTGTGAAAACAGGACTTTGGAAGATGAAATGATGAGAGACAGATTCACTATTATGGTAGAAGACAAACAAATGATACAACTGCAAATGGAACCCAAACGATGCAGACAGCACCTACAGAAAATTCACCTCACAAGGTGAGACTGAAAAGAAGCAGCCAGATATGCTAAACACTGACCATGGGGACAGACATGGACGTGTGTGTCCTGGACATCTAACAACAACCACACAAACTAACCACTACACAAACACCACTAGTCAAAAAGATCATGGAGATGTGGAGGCATCAAAAGGGCTTTGTCTGCAGCAGGGCTCAGCGGAGGAGGCTGCATGGTACTACTGGAATAAAACAGGACATTTTGTCAGAAATAAAAAGCTGTGGAAAGTCGCTCACTAATGCAACAGACTCAGACAACGACGATGCAGACGAGGACGGTTCATGGGTGACAGACATAAATGTGGAATCCAGCTGAGTTAAACACGTCAGAGCATTGGATTCATATTTCTAGATCATGTGATATAAGGCATTATGGGTAAAAGAACTTATTTTAGTATATTTTTTGAAATAACTGTATAGCATTTTATTGCTTTTGATTCATTCAGATTTCAACACACGTTTATGAAAATGTGCTTCACCCATTCTCTCTAATCCAGACTTTTCATGTGAGTTCATGCTTTTTACTGATGCTTCAAATGTGGTCATTGATTTTACACTGCAGCAGATGAATGATACAAATTTGGGAAATATAATTATCTTTGATAGCCATGTCCTCACCAAAAGAGAAAATGTTGGTCCACCTCTGACAGAGAGTCCTGGTTAGAAACAAGATGTTTCTAACCAAAAAAGGGATTGGTGGAAAGCGTTAATAAAAAGAAGAAACAAGATGTTTCGTCCTTCATCTGAGAGCTGAGCAGGAAGTAGGTGGAGGTTTCATGTGCAGAGGAGTCAGCATCTCATCAAAGATGGCTCCCTTCATGTTGGAGCCTCTCTGGTTGGCTTCCTGACCATCACATCCAGACAGGTCACAGTTCTGGAGAAAAATAACAGTTTCGCAGATCTGCTCCTGAGTTCAGCTGTGGGTGCATAAACACACACATTAATGCGCCACTCTGCAGCACTTTTCAGCAGGTGAAAGAAATCTGGTCCAATCATCAGCACCCTCAACTCAGGTAATATAAGGAATCCACCAACCAGCTGGCTGGTTTTGCAACAGAGCTGAGGAAGGCAAACAGTCTCCGAAGCAGATTAAAAAAGGACTACCAGTAATCTATTCACTGGAGTCGGTTGAAATGTAATTTGCATTTGATAAAAAGAAATGCAAAATGTATTTGCCCTGCTTTTAGCACATGAACACCAACATGTACCAACATGGGCTGAAAGGCCACTCAGCGAGAAAGAAGCTTTTAATTTCAAAATAAAAACAGATGGTAGTTTGCAAATGTCCACAGAGACAAAGACCTTCATGTTCTAGACGTGTCCTGTGGTCAGATGAAACTAAAGTGGACTAAAGAGATAATGACCTTTGTTACCCTTGGAGGAAAAATGGGGAACACCATGCAGCTCGGGTGGCAGCATCATGCTGCGTTGCTGCAGGCAGAACTGATGCGCTTCATTAAATAGAAGAAAGAACACTGAATATTGAAACATCAGCCAGGAAGTCAAGGTTTGGGTCCAGATCGGTTTGCCAAACGGACAATACTGAGGAAATGTATGTAAACTTATTTTGAAGACATTAATAAATAAGTCACCAATATATTCTCCCTCATTAATGTGACACTCATGACATATGAATAAAGTGGTATTATTAACAGACTAAAGACATATTTCCATAAAAAAGTGAAATTATGAGAATAAAGTAAGTTGATTTTGGTAATGTGACTCGTACGGCTGTTGCGATTTAATTCTCGTGCAAATTTTGTCTCGTAGCACAACATTCTCTTAATAAAAAAATCTTACTCTAGGTCTGTTTACAAGTTTGTTGCAAAAGTATTCATTTGAATCTTTCTTATTGCGTCTTAAATCAAAAACCTCGTGAATTGTATTAGGCCTGTATCAGACTGGACTGAAAATCTGCATAATTATTTAGTGGGGAAAAAAGAATACACCTTTCAGATTTTTACATACAAAAGAGTGTGGCATACATTTGTATTCCTATTCAGTATTCTGAGTGAACCTTTTGTAGAACCACCATGTGCTGTGCTTCTGGAAGTGAAATGTTTTCTTTGTAAAATTAATGGATTTATTCAGAGACTTATAAACAACTACAAAAACAAAAACAAAAAAAAAAAAAACACACTACATGTACAGTTAAGCTCTTCAACATCTTTATTTGGCAAAAAAATTTTTTTTTTTTGTTTTTCTCATTTACAGCAATTTGAATTCAGAAATAAACACATTCAACAAAACACATGACTGCCTCCGTGATCTGAATTCAGACTGAGACAAATGGATGACACAAAAAGAGGAGGCATCATGAAAACCAGGAGCACAGAGGTCAGCGTAAAATCCATTGATCATGTTAACATTGTGTATATTATATTCAATCAGGAAAAACTAATAATTTTCCCTTTGTGACCTCAGGACCTTGTAGGCATTGGTTTTATAATCAGAAATAAAAGTATTTTGAATTTATTGCACATATTTCCATTGATATTTCCAGGTTTTAAATATATTCTCTTTTTTTTTTCTTAAACCAGATCTGGAACCCCCCCCCCAAAAAAAAAACAGGTTTTCCTATGAGAATGTGATGGTAGTAATTATTAATGGGTGACAATGTAAAAGAATGCAGAACTGTTTTAAAGTTTATCATCTTCTGAGTGGAAACAGCAGGTGAGCCTCATCTGCAGACAGACCAATCAGAACGAAGAAGGGAAGGATGTCGTTTATTGGCAAAATTCAACAAGCACCAATGAAAACAAGGTCTGGGGAACAAAAAATTGTTCATTTTGCATAGAACATGTAGTCATTCAGCTGGTTCTAAACAAAGGAAAATAGTACAACTACAGAAGGTCATCATTTGCAGCTTTTCATCGCCATGACAACAGATCAGGTCAGAGCTGATCTGTTCAGGCACTGCTAAAGTTCATTCGGGAGAATTTAAGGCAACAAAGATCACCTGTGATTATCATTCAGTCCAGGACACACACCCTGCATCCCGCTGTCTCTCTGTCCTCATCCGCTAGGGGGACAAGAGGTCATTCGTTCCTGCCGTCCTCTAGGGGGACAAGCGGTCACTCGTTCCCGCTGTCCTCTGTGTTGTCCTCTCCCTCGCTCCCTGGTCGGTTCTTGTGGCTCTCCGGATAGTTGAGGATGTGTCTGTTGGCCTGCATGATGTACTGCTGCTGTTTGAAATACACTTTCAGTATCCCTTTGATCAGCACGAACGCAATGCCCCCCTGTGGAGACAGATGGTAGGAGATATAGAAAACAAAAACCTTGAGAGAAAATTCATACGAGAGCTGAAATACGACAAGGTATTACGGCCATACTGAGGAAAAATAAATGACAAGAATAAAGTCATAATATGAGAATAAAGTTGTAATATTGGAAACAAAGTCAATATTTTGAGCACAAGAATAAGAATGAAGCAAAAAGAATAAATCAAACAATCTGACTGAGGTTGAATTAACTAGCAAAAATGGCCAGGTAAACATTTTACGATTTTCTAAAATTTTTAATATTCTTTTTTTTTATTCTCTTCAAATTCCCATTTTTCTGAATTCCATTTTAAACATACCTATTTACCCACAAAGTAGGTAATAATGGTGTAAATGACAAATATTTAGCAAATCAATATCCAGAAGTCAACATTCACTTCTGCTATCAGTGTTTCATAAAGGTTTTTATTCCATAAACCAAAACGACAGAAACTACTGCATGTCCTTCCCTTCTCACAGATATCAATTAATTCTGCAAAATTCTGCATTTTATAGTGGATTCCATTTTGTTTATTGAATTCCATCCTTGCTCTAACATCCCATGCTGCATTAAGATGAATCATCAGTGATGATTCCCAGCACTGTGCTGGGAATCCCCCAGTTTCCAGGTGGACTCACCAGTATGGTGCGCTGCAGGTTGGAGGGAACCCGTCTGAACAGCAGCCGTCCCACCAGACTGGCTATGGAGGGAAAGATGAGCGCCCCACAAAGAGTTCTGGATACAGACATGTGGTCTCCAGCGCCGGGCCCCTCAGCACGCAGACGTGGCAGATAACCGCCACCGCCTGAGGAGAATCACACGCGCGCGCGCGCACGCACACACACACACACACACACACACACACACACACACACACACACACACACACACACACACACACACACACACACACACACACACACACACACTGTTTTAACAGCACATTTTTAACAGAATGTGCTGTTAAAATGCTGATATTGAATCAAAGAATGATCTTAAAAGGGGAAGTATTAAATGTAAATGACTTTATTGAGCTGTAAATCATGTTATAATTTTATTCCTTCATCAAAAATATACCAAGAGTGTTGCCTTGGTTTTTTCATATATGTTTGAAAAATCTTTGAATCTCAGAGCTGCAGCTTCCAAGCTTCTGCCTCAGAGAGCAGTCCTCCCCCATTCATCTCCTTCAGACTAGCCAGCAGCAATTAGCAAACACCTGGTGGAACTGTGGATCTGCTAAGCTGATTATAGGAGCTACGTCTCAGAGCAATGCTGTTAAAAACAATGTCAAAGGGTTAATAGAGGAGCCATGTTGTGATGACTTTCTGAAGGGGGAGTTTCAGAAGGGGCAGGAGATTCTTAAAGAGACAGAGGCCCAATTTCAAGGCATTAAATTCCAAATTCTAATTTATTTTATGTCATATATAGGGCATTTTCAAACAACTGGAGGCCCACGATGTTGAATTCTGAAGTCAATTTTCTTTTAAGTCACATTTGACACATGCATCATTTTCACAACAACAGAACTTAACATAGTTACTTAATTATGGTATAAAATGGCACCATGTGCCTGGAAAATAAATAAAACTACCCTTTAAGAAGGACCTACAAACCAAAGCCAGGATCAACATGTCACAGGGGGCTCAGCAAGGAAGATAACGTGTTACACACCTGATGAAGGGCCATGTTTATAGGAGTATCTTTGCCACAGCCTCACTAAGTAATCCTCCCAGCGGATCATCTTTCCCAGGACCAGCAGCACCGGGATGGTTGGCAGGCCCATGAGCAAGAACAGAGGGTCAGCCCGCTCCATCACAAACAGACCCTTCTTATGCCCCACCACCTGCAGGGGGAACCAGAAAGCTGAGGCTGCTGCAGACAGTGATGGTTCAGTGGTTCCTCTATGCACCTGACCACACCTGCATGACGGTCACGGCTCCGTAGGTGACTGCTGACCAGTACACCGTCCCAACAACCACTCCGACTGCAGCGAAGGGGCTGGCGCGGGACAGGGCTCTGTCTGCCTGTTGCAG
Source organism: Poeciliopsis gracilis (assembly GCA_911649635.1). Classification (NCBI taxonomy): domain Eukaryota; kingdom Metazoa; phylum Chordata; class Actinopteri; order Cyprinodontiformes; family Poeciliidae; genus Poeciliopsis; species Poeciliopsis gracilis. Next base: position 79,867 of record CAJVRI010000659.1, on the reverse strand, counting down.
GAAGTACACCAGCGGGCCTGGGGGACCAGAACAGAACCGGATCAGTCACATCACAGAACACAACACAAATGATCAATTGTTGTCTTGTCTTACTTTCTTGTCGGTGTCTAAAAACTGACTCGCATAAGAATTGCGCATCTTAGCTGAGCGATCTGAACAACAATCTTTTACATGTAGGGTTGCAAATGAGAACAAATTCAAATTCTAAAACTTTCTTCAACTCTTGTAGTTGCATTTTTCTGCCTGTAGGGGGCTGTAGGAAACCTTTGAGCTGCTAGAAAAAGCTCTAAAGCTCTGCTAGGCCTGGATACAAATTCCAACTCTCTTTAGATAAAAGCTACAAGATCCTCATAAGAGAGGATCCTGACACATGGTACGGTCCAGTCAAAGGTTGCTCCAGTCCTCACCCATCTTGGGGAAAATGATGCAGTACTCGGTGCCACACTGCGGACAGTTAACGGCACCGCCACCGTTTCCTTTCTGCTTCTCATCCAGCCAGCGCTGCAGACACGACTGGTGGATCCATTTAGTGCAGCCTTTACACCTGCAGGGGCTCACCCACTCTGCGCCGCGGTCGTCCCGCTCAGTGGCAAAACACACCCAGCAGTGTCTGCAAACACACACAAACACATACACACACTCAGCAAAGCTTCACATAGAGGTCAGCTGTGTTTAAAGATTTATACGGAGAAAATCAGTAAATTTATAAGCATTACACATTAAGCTGAGTGCAACCTGAACATGAACTGACCAACTGAAGAAACTAATTCTGGCATAAGTAAATAAAAGGGCATTTTAACACACAAAGTCAAATCAGTACCTGCTAAATACTTTTGAAATATCAAAGTATTTGATATTTGAAATATTTACAGCCAATAAAGGGGCAGTATTATTATTATTATGCATTTTCCAGGCCCATAGTGCCAATTATACAACAATCAGGCAAATACGTTGCCTTTAGTTGTAATAAAAATGCTGTTTATGTCAAAAGTTACTTAAAAGAAATTTCACTTTGCAAATTAACACTTTGAAATGGGGCCTCTGTCTCTTTAAGGAGCTCCTGCTCTTTCACACAATCCCCCTTCAGCAACGTAACGTTTCTGTGTTAAGCCTGTACAACAATAGGAGCATGAAGAAAAATAAAAAAATATATCACAGAAACACTCCAGATATGGATTTAATGAGGAAATAACATTATATAAAGCTCACTCAATACTTTTAAAGTGTCAAGAGTTTTTCAAATGCTTTAAGTTACTAAAAAAACACATCAATAATGTTCAGATATTCACTTGGAAAATATTTTAAATAATAAAAATATGCTAAGACAGAGAATGGCTGATCAGTTTGTACAAAATGTATTAAAAGACAAGGATGTTTTTAAGCACAAGATACAGAAGCTGTTGTTACAGGTGGTGGTTGTATTTCAAGATACGCGAAAAACAACTTTCTCAAAGTAGTTCGATAAAATTTAAGCATTATTTTTTTACATTAGAAATTATTTAGATAAACTAGAAGTCCGTTGATATTTGCTCAGATTCTGCAAAATATTCAAATGAAGAATGAAAAGGAGCATTACTTCTCAGACTGCTCCTCTGTCAGGGCCATGACGTTACTGAACAGGTTCTGATGGACCCATCTGACTCCAGCAAGAACCTGGGAAACAAAAGTACACAGAACAGAGTTATTGCTGGCAATAAAATTAAGTTGATCTTAAAGCTACTGGAACAGGGCAGGTCACATTTTTAGATGTAAATTTACTGCATACAATGAATCTTTTCTTCTTGAAGGCAAAAATATATTAACATCGACATTAGTGGAAGACAATAACTGAATTATCTCAGTCTCTGGGAATGGTAATTCTGGTTCTTCCGCACACAGTAATCAGAAGGTCAAAATCTACAAAATTGCTGCCAAAAGATTATACATTATAATTTATCTTTTAAAGTCTGCTTTCGTTTGTCTTATTTTTTTTCTATTTGTTGAAGCAGATTGTAATTATCATCTTGAAACATACTAAGTAAATAAAGTTTTACGTCCGTAGTTAGGAGCGTTGGAATCTGCTGTGTTTTCTACAGCATAAAAAGCTCTCAGATCTTGCTATGATTTAACCAGTCTGTCACCAAGGTAGGATCGTTTCTCAGAGGTTTGGCTAGTTTAAGTCTTTTAAATGTTGACTTCGAGTTAATCAAACGTACTCCAGAATTCTTAGAAACGGTGAACAACGAAGCTGAAGTTAATTTCCAATTCCAATTCCAGCTTCCGAATCTTTAATCGACTCTAGTTTAAAAACTGCAACACCTAGACTCTTCAAACCTGGACTGGATTATTCTGCTCTAATAGCAGAATATTTAGAACCATGTTTGTGATCTGTGAAACTTTTATCTGATTTGTGAAACTTCAATAAAAAGTTGATTTTACCACTTTTTTTCCAAACTGCTCCAGCTCCAGTTCTCCAGGTGCAAATTAAATGCAATTTTTACCCTTTTTTCATCTAGCGCATATTAGAACTGCTGTAATTCCAAAACCTATAGTCTTCAAACCTGGACTAGATTATTCTGCTCTAATAGCAGAATATTTTAATCCATGTTTGGGATTTGTGAAACCTTTATGTGATTTATGAAACTTCACTAAAGTTTAGATTACTATTCACACTTGCTCCATGCAGTTAAAAAAAAATCTAATTAAATTATAATTCAATTAATTATTAATCCCAATGGGAAATTAAATGTTGGTGTAACTCTTTAAAGAGTTATTGCAGATAGTGATGGTTGTTGGAAGGAAAGATCCTCTGCAGCAATCTGTTAAGTGAAGTTTCACAAATCAGAAAAAGGTTTAATAAATCACAAACATGGTTTTAAATATTCTGCTATTAGGGCATAATAATCCAGTCAATGTCTTTGGAGTCTAGGTGTTGTAGTTTTCAAACTAGAGTCGATTAAAGATGCGGAAGGTAGTGAAAAATTAGGTGGAATCGCCCTTTAGCCATTTCCGAATCGGAAGCTAGAACTGGAAACCAACTTTAGCTTCGTCAGTGAACAGCCCTTTTTAATCAAGTGACAGATCGGAAGCTAACTTCAGCGCTGTCATGCTACAGCTAACAAGGTTAGCAACGGAGGCTATTACAACTTTACCCAAATATAATTAACAAACCGCGAACGTCATAAGGGGAGAATATAGTAAACAAATATCTCTAAAAATGACCCAGCGAACCATTTTTGCGACACTGTTAAACCGCTGCCTACCTGTCATACAGAAAACCTTTCCACTGTTACAGCCGACGTGTTGTGTTTTGCTGCTTCTCTAGTTTCACCTTTAGCTGCTGCCTGATTGGTCATGGGTATGTGACGTTTGTTGATGCGTTCACGTTAATTATAAAATGTCGAAAAAGTTGGGTAAAGAGCAGCGTCAGAATCTATTTGCAGAGGCGAATTTAGTGTGGACCAAGTAAAGAAGTCAAGACGTGTTTTGACTCCTTAGTTATTATTTTACTGCCATTTTTTAAAATAAAACCTAGTTGCCTGCTATTGATCAAGAAATTTTCGAAAACATCTTTGATTTGTCTCTAGAGTAAGTTAATTCAAAGCAGTTCAAGTGTTTTTTGTTGTTTTGGACAAAAGTCTAGGTACTGATAATATTTTGTGGTGATGAGTCATGACAACCTGTTTACAAAGATTATTTTATTTATTTTATTTTTAATTTCTCGTTTGTGAGAGAATGAAGACATTTCGAATGTCTTAATTGAGAACGAAGAGGAAACAAAGTCATATTTGAAGGCAAAAAGTTGGTAAATAAAGCTGATTCTGATTTACAATGAAAAAAAATTTCTTCCTATCAACTTCACTTCACAAAGCTTTGCTTTTTGCATTTAAAAACTTATGTCCTTCAGTGCCTGCAGAAAAATGCTGCAGACTTTCTGTAACTCTGATGTGTAATCTTTTCATCAGCATAATGAGAGCCAATAACTTAATCAAGTTCTTGATTTCATCCATCCATCCATCCATCTTCTGCCGCTTATCCGGGGTCGGGTCGCGGGGGCAGCAGCTTAAGAAGGGAGGCCCAGACTTCCCTCTCCCCAGCCACTTCCTCCAGCTCCTCCGGGGGAATCCCGAGGCGTTCCCAAGCCAGTCGAGAGACATAGTCCCTCCAGCGTGTCCTGGGTCTTCCCCGGGGCCTCCTCCCGGTGGGACGTGCCCGAAACACCTCAACAGGGAGGCGTCCAGGAGGCATCCTGACCAGATGCCCGAGCCACCTCAACTGGCTCCTCTCGATGTGGAGGAGCAGCGGCTCTACTCTGAGTCCCTCCCGGATGACCGAGCTTCTCACCCTATCTCTAAGGGAGAGCCCAGCCACCCTACGGAGAAAACTCATTTCGGCCGCTTGTATTCGCGATCTCGTTCTTTCGGTCATTACCCAAAGCTCATGACCATAGATGAGGGTAGGAACGTAGATCGACCGGTAAATTGAGAGCTTCGCTTTTTGACTCAGCTCTCTCTTCACCACGACGGACCGGTAGAGCGCCCGTTTCACGGCGGACGCTGCACCAATCCGCCTGTCGATCTCACGCTCCCCTCTGTACCCTTTTCCGACTCAAGACCATGGACTCGGACTTGGAGGCACTGATCCTCATCCCGGCCGCTTCACACTCGGCTGCGAACCGCTCCAGTGAGAGCTGAAGATCACGTCCCGATGAAGCCAATAGGACCACATCATCCGCAAAAAGCAGAGATGCAATCCTAAGGCCACCAAAACGGATCCCCTCAACACCCTGGCTGCGCCTAGAAATTCTGTCCATAAAAGTAATGAACAGAATCGGTGACAAAGGGCAGCCCTGGCGGAGTCCAACCCTCACTGGGAACGAGCCCGACTTATTGCCGGCAATGCGGACCAGACTCTGACACCGGTCATACAGGGACCTGACAGCCCGTATCACAGGGCCCGGTACCCCATACTCCCGAAGAACCCCCCACAGGGCACCCCGAGGGACACGGTCGAACGCCTTCTCCAAGTCCACAAAGCACATGTAGACCGGTTGGGCGAACTCCCATGCACCCTCCAGGACCCTGCTGAGGGTGTAGAGCTCCAGTGTTCCACGACCAGGACGAAAACCACACTGCTCTTCCAAAATCCGAGGTTCGACTATCCGACGGACCCTCCTCTCCAGTACCCCTGAATAGACCTTGCCAGGGAGGCTTAAGAGTGTGATCCCTCTATAGTTGGAGCACACTCTCCGATCCCCCCTTTTTTAAACAGGGGGGACCACCACCCCAGTCTGCCAATCCAGGGGAACTGCCCCCCGATGTCCATGCGATACTGCAGAGTCGCGTTAACCAACACAACCCTACAACATCCAGAGCCTTGAGATACTCCGGGCGAATCTCATCCACCCCGGGGCCCGGCCACCGAGGAGCTTTTTAACTACCTCGGCGACCTCGTCCCCCAGAGATTGGAGAGCCCAACCCAAAGTCCTCAGGCTCAGCTTCCTCAATGGAAGGCATGTTGGTGGGATTGAGGAGGTCTTCGAAGTACTCCGCCCACCGACCCACAACGTCCCGAGTCGAAGTCAGCAGCACACCACCCCCACTGTAAACAGTGTTGGTGCTACACTGCTTCCCCCTCCTGAGACGCCGGATGGTGGACCAGAATCGCCTCGAAGCCATACGGAAGTCTTTCTCCATGGTCTCTCCGAACTCCTCCCACGCCCGAGTTTTTGCCTCAGCAACCACCTGAGCCGCACGCCGCTTCGCCCGCCGGTACCCATCAGCCGCTTCCGGAGTCCCACAGGCCAAAAAGGCCCGATAGGACTCCTTCTTCAGCCTGACAGCATCCCTCACCGAAGGTGTCCACCAACGGGTTCGAGGGTTGCCACCACGACAGGCACCGACAACCTTGCGACCGCAGCTCCGATGAGCCGCCTCGACAATGGAGGCACGGAACATGGTCCACTCGGACTCAATGTCCCCCGCCTCCCCGGGACGTGTTTGAAGCTCTGCCGGAGATGGGAGTTAAAGCTCCGTCTCACAGGGGACTCCGCCAGATGTTCCCAGCAGACCCTCACAACACGTTTGGGCCTGCCAGGTCTGACTGGCATCCTCCCCCACCACCGGAGCCAACTCACCACCAGGTAGTGGTCAGTGGACAACTCCGCACCTCTCTTCACCCAAGTGTCCAGGACATACGGCCACAGATCCGACGAAACGATGACAAAATCGATCATCGAACTGCGGCCTAGGGTGTCCTGGGGCCAAGTGCACATATGGACACCCTTATGCCTGAACATGGTGTTCGTCATGGACAATCCGTGACGAGCACAGAAGTCCAGCAACAGAACACCACTCGAGTTCAGATCGGAGGGAGCACTCCTCCCAACCACGCCCCTCCAGGTCTCACTGTCATTGCCTACGTGAACGTTGAAGTCCCCCAGCAAAACGAGGGAGTCCCCAGGAGGGGCACTCTCCAGTACCCCCTCCAAGGACTCCAAAAAGGGTGGGTAAGCTGAACTGTCATTCGGCCCGTAAGCACAAACAACAGTCAGAACCCGTCCCCCCACCCGTAGGCAGAGGGAGGCTACCCTCTCGTTCACCGGGGTGAACCCCAACGTACAGGCGCCAAGATGGGGAGCAACAAGTATGCCCACCCCTGCTAGACGCCTCTCACCGTGGGCAACTCCAGAGTGGAAATACATCCAGCCCCTCTCAAGGAGACTGGTTCCAGAACCAGAGCCATGCGTCGAGGTGAGACCAACTATTTCTAGCCGGAACCTCTCAGCCTCACACACCAGCTCCAGCTCCTTCCACGTCCCAAGAGCCAGTTTCTGCAACCGAGGATCGGACTGCCAGGACCCCCTCCCTCGGCCACAACCCATCTCACATTGCACCCGACCCCTATGGCCCTTCCTACAGGTGGTGAGCCCATTGGAAGAGGGACCCATGTTTCCTCTTCGGGCTGAGCCCGGCCGGGCTCCATGGGTAAAAGCCCGGCCACCAGGCGCTCGCCAACGTGCCCCACCTCCAGGCCTGGCTCCAGAGTGGGGCCCCGGTGACCCGCGTCCGGGCGAGGGAACACTAAATCCAAGGTTTGTAGTCATCATAGGGGTCTTCGGGCTGCGCTTTGTCTGGTCCCTCCCCTAAGACCTGTCTGCCTTGGGTGACCCTACCAGGGGCATGAAGCCCCCGACAGCATAGCTCTTAGGATCATTGGGGCACTCAAACCCCTCCACCACGATAACGTGGCAGCCCGAGGAGAGGTTCTTGATTTCATTCTCCATTAAATCAAGAATATTATAGACATCCCAGAGGATCATCTTACTGACACATAATCACAGAAAATCTTCAGTCAGAGGATATTCATCTCCTTATCTGCGCTAAGTAATCTTTTACATATGGTAAAAATAAAAATAATATATATATATATATATATATATATATATATATATATATATATATATATATATATATATATATATATATATATATATAAAGCATTCCTCCTGTTATCTATAGACAGGCAACAGCAGCAGTACTAAAACACTAGATTCATAAAAGCCACTGCTCCCGCTGATGGGCAGCCGTCGAAACAAGCATTATTATTGGCTACATTTTCTGTCAGTCAAAAACTTTCCCCAACCTGATTGGCTGTCGTCACGGTCAGTCACGCGGACGATGTGGTGTTGCGTTTGTTGTTGTGGAGAGGCAGCAGGCAGAAGCAGCGGCGGCGGACTGCACAGTGACAGGGCGTTATTTTTTTACATGCTTACAACACTAAACGAAGACGGTGACACTCGCGGATCGCTAGGAACGTGTCTGAAAAACCCTGTCCGTCATGGAGTCCTATGACATTTTAGCTAACCAGCCGGTGGTTATTGATAATGTAAGTATGATGATGTCATTCATCCACACCCAAACCAAGGCCGCTTGGTAATGGCCGTTAGCCTACATTACCTTTGTGTTACAGCTGCGAATATACAGGGAGAAATCCACGGGCGGACGTTTTTTTCCTGAGCACCAGTTCCACACACAACTTCCCAATGTTCCTATTGGAATGCTACCAGTAGAAGCTTCAGTTAAGAATAACTGGAGCTTCATGTAGAAGCGACGGGAGCTAAAGCTGCTAATCGGTTAGCTGTAGCGGTGTGTACTATTATCGGGTAGAGTCATTGTAAAAGGCTTCATTCAGCTCTGCAAGATACAGGAACATATGAATAACTTCATGAGGAACTCAGTTATCCACAGGTTTCAACGGAAGCTACAAGCTAACACTGTTTTAGGAAACACCCTCTGTACACACATTAGACCAACAATAGTCAGATTTTACTGGGTGGGAATAAAAAATGAGTCATTTCATCAAACCTTGAGGTGTTTTCATTTAACAGTATTGGAATTTTAAAGGTTTCATAAAAAATATAATTCAAAACAAAAGCAGTCTAGACTCTTACTAATACGCCTGTGAAGACTAGAAGGTTTTTAATAGTGTGGCAGGACTCTGCTGCAGTGCATGCTCTGAGCTGGTCCTGTTGAACAGGGACATCCTCAGGATATGCTGGTTTCTAGGATGATTAGGACCTGATTCCATACTGTCATCCAGTCAGAAACAGACGCATTTGACTCGGCATCAAGACAGTATTTGTGAATCCTAGCAGTTACCTGTACAGAGCTGGACTCAGACAACAATGCTGACACTGAGACTGTTGAGATGATTTACTTCATACGCTGAGTTCAACCTCCTTGATCAGTAATAGCATTTAATTGTCAAAATAATTTTCTTTTCACAGCAGTTGGTAATTTACCAGCCATTTTATTTAGGTATAGCCTAAATATTATACGTAAATATACGTAAATAGCAGCTGCCTTTTTTGTAGAACTTAATAGTCACTGTCTTTTGTATGTACTACACACTTTGTTGTAGTTCAATTCCTGAAAAATGTAACTACAACTTGAATTTTAATCAGCTTGATGCAGAGTTGTACTCCTAACAAATTGCATGTTTGATATTTTAGTTTAGAAACGTAAGAAGATGATCATTTATAGCTGGTTTATCTCAAATAAACGAGTCCAGCTGAAGCAGTCGCTAAAAGGACAAAGTGTTTCCTGTAAAGCTCAGTGTTCCTTCAGGCTGAGTGTGTGACTGTTGGTGGCTGAGTCTCATGATCGCTCTCTTTCTGAAGCGTAGAGGAGTGCAGAACCATGGTGAAATATCCCTTTTCTTCTCTTTAGGGGTCGGGGGTCATAAAGGCTGGTTTTGCTGGTGACCAGATTCCCAAATACTGCTTCCCTAACTAGTAAGTGTCCTCTTGTGGATATCCTCACAGGTTTAGTTTCCAGAATTGAGCTTGAACATGTTCAACTGACAGACTTGGGCATGTGGATGTAGAATCACACCGCCAATTTATTTTGTAATGTAATGTGCTCTCAGGCCTTTTTGTGTCTGGTTGTGGTGTTTTTAATGGGATTACTGTGTGTATTCAGTGTGGGACGTCCCAAGCATGTGCGCGTGATGGCTGGAGCCTTGGAGGGAGATCTGTTCATCGGACCCAAGGCAGAGGTACGGCACACTGGACAGGACCGCCGGGAACCAGCAGAGGAAAATCAATCTGGAGTGTTGAGAGATTTCATATTTCCAGACTGTGTTCCCTATCCACTGTCTAAACATCATCTATCCATCTATCTGCTCTTTCTGTCTTTTCATCCTTCTCTCTTTCTTTTCCTTTCTTCTTTCATTTTTCATTTCTTTCCTCCTTTCTGCCTTCCTTTCTTTCTTTGTCGTGTCGTTTTCCCTCCTTTTCTTGGAGCGCTCTTTTTGGTAACACTTTATTTGAAGGGGTGTGCATAAGACTGACACAACACCTGTCATGATCATACAGGAGTCTTCATGAATTATGACTTGTCATAAAGTGTCATTTGGCAAATAGTGACACGTTGAATGTAAAGTTGCATTAAAAGTCCATTAAAGTGGCCAACTTTGCTGTATTTGGTAAATAACACTTTTAATGCAAAGTTGTACTAAATCTTCCATTAGAAATGCATTAAAAGAGTCAACTTTGCAAATATGAAGACTGTTTGGCTCATCCTGTCACCTGTGTGTGTCCCTCAGGAGCACAGGGGCTTGCTGTCGGTGCGCTACCCGATGGAGCATGGGATAGTGAACGACTGGAACGACATGGAGAGGATCTGGCAGTACGTTTACTCCAAGGAGCAGCTGCAGACCTTCTCAGAGGAGGTGAGCTTCACTCTGGGGTGTGTGTGTGTGTGTTTTCACAGAGTGCTTCCTGAGCAGCGGCTGATCCTGTTGTGTTTGGATTGTTTGCCAGCATCCTGTGCTGCTGACTGAGGCTCCTCTGAACCCCAGTAAGAACAGAGAGAAGGCCGCAGAGATCTTCTTTGAGACCTTCAACGTTCCTGCTCTCTTCATCTCCATGCAGGCTGTGTTGAGCTTGTAAGAACCGCTGCGTCCCCAGTCCGTTTTGTTTCATGTCTTACAGTTCAGTAATCTAGGGCCGGAATGAGAGATTATTTATTTATTTATTTTAAATGACAATAATAAAATTATAAATATTAGTAGAATAAAACACGATATTACCAGAAGAACATTGTAAAATCACTGGAGAAAAGTGGCTTTAATGGTAGCAGGTCTTTGACGGCTCAAATGGATCGTGGTTCTTCCTTCTAAATGGACTCAGTCGTTTCCACAGTCACTTCAGCGTTCTGCTCATGAAGTTAAAGTTCACAACATGCTCAGCATTTTTCATTTTAGTTTTTTTTTTTAATCTTTCTCATGTGGCAGGGATCATAAAATTACTTCTTCATTTTACCAATATTACAGCTTTATTCTGGTAATATTACTTTATTCTTGTATCATAATCATTTTTGTGCCGTGATATGAGAATAAAGTGATAATAATAGTCATAATTATGACTTTTGTTCTTGTATCATTTCAATGTATTTTTTTCTCATATTTTTATTAATTTATTAATAAAATGGTTGATTTTTATTTATCTTTTGTCACAGGACTTTATTCTGGTATTATGACTATTATTATAACTTTATTCTCATAATATGACTACTTTATTCTCATATAACAGCTTTTTACTGTACGACTGTTCTTCTATTATTTCTTTCTTGTATGACTTTTTGTCTCGTAATTACATTCCTTTTTCTTAGCCTGGCCGTAACACCGCTGTAATAATCTTTCCTGACAAGTTTGTGTTTTGAATTTTAAAGCTTTCATCTATACAGTTGATGTACACCGGATGCTGATTCATCATTCTAGCCATGAACAGTCAGCTGGGGCACTGATACTATCACTTGTCTGTTTGGAACCAGAATGTCATATCCAATCTTTTTTATCTTTATTTTTGAAGGCAAGTTCATATTCTGAGTGAAACAGGAGGAGCTTGACAGAATGAGTTTCCGTTAGCATAAAAGTAACTGAAAAATAGCATCTGTACTGTTAATGGGTTTATATCCTCAGACTGTGAGGTCCAAGGTTCCCTGTCCTTTAATTTAATGTAACATTTATCTGCCATACTCAGCCCTGCATGTAGAGGGCATTCTAACCAGCTGCTGTCTGTTGGTACAGATTCACATTGTACCCGTGTTTAATGCTGTAGATATGCCACCGGCCGCACCACTGGGGTGGTGTTGGACTCTGGTGACGGTGTGACCCACGTGGTGCCCATCTACGAGGGCTTCGCCATCCCACACTCCATCATGCGTGTGGACATCGCCGGCAGAGACGTCTCCCGTTACCTCCGTCTGCTGCTGCGCAAGGAAGGCTACAACTTCAACACGTCAGCTGAGTTTGAGGTGGTGCGCACCATCAAAGAGGTGGGGACGGCCGTTACACAAACACGTCTCCTCTGGGCTGAGAAAGCGTCTAATCTAGTGTTTCTCCCGCTGCTCAGAGAGCCTGCTACCTGTCCCTGAACCCTCAGAAGGATGAGACTTTAGAAACGGAGAAGGCTCAGTATGTCCTTCCTGATGGAAGCACTTTAAATGTAAGTCCAGCAGAGACTGTGACGGTTCTGAGGGGATGTTGAAAGAGCGGTTCTGAAATCATCCGTCCCGTTGTCAGATCGGACCGGCCAGATTCCGTGCCCCAGAGCTGCTGTTCAGACCCGACCTGATCGGAGACGAGAGCTCAGGAATCCACGAGGTCCTGGCATACGCCATCCAGAAGTCTGACATGGACCTGCGACGCACGCTCTTCTCCACCATCGTACTATGCGGGGGGTCAACACTGATCAAAGGTTAGTGATGCTTTCATTATGACTGAGTAAGCAAACATGGAAGCACATGTACATTAAGGAAGCATAATATACCATAAATATATAATCAAATCCACAGACTTCCTCCTAGCTTTTGAACAAAGACATTGTGAGACTGAGTTTCTTCCAAACTTCTGGACAGTTTTTTGATTCTCTGGCTCTGTGGCTGTTGTCAGGGTTTGGAGAGAGGCTACTAACTGAGGTCAAAAAGCTCGCACCAAAAGACGTGAAGATCAAGGTACGTCCACCTCCTGCTGTTGGGATTGAGCTCATCTGCACATCCTTCATTCTCTTTGCGATTGCTGAAACACCAAGCTGCCTCTGAATGGGTCATGCATTGAGTAAAGCAGCTGCTCTGTTTCCAGACCAGAGGGGGACAGAGTACACACAAATTGTACTCAAGTAAGAGTGGTACTACTTCAACATACTTTTACTAAATTAAAAGTAAACAGGAGCCGTCCAAGAAACGACTCAAATCAGAATAAAAAAGTCTTTAGTAAAAGCGCAGCTCAAAAGTACTGAGTAAATGTTATTTTATATTTTAAAATGACATCATCAGATGGACTAAAATATAAGTGAAAATTTTGGTATTTTAAGGATGAAAATGAGAATAATTTATACAAGTAACCAGAAATAAAAAAAACTTCTGAAACTTTAACAGAAACTGCAGGTGTGTGTCTAGTGAATTTTGTTTAAAACATGTTTGTTCTTCATTCAGCAGATAAAGAATCCAGAAATGTCACTCAAGTAATAGTAGAAATACTCCATAATAAAACTACTCAAGTAGAAGTAAAAAGTATAGCGTAGTTAAAAGTGGACTTTTTTTTTTTTTCTTTCAAAAAAAGTTAAGTGTAATGAAGTAAATGTAACTAGTTACCATCCAACTCTGCTTCAGCCCGTTGTTATGGATGTTTGCTACAAGGTCACATGATGGTGTAACTGAATGACTCCCAGCTCTAACAGGCAGTTTCCTCCCTGGGAGAGAATGAGATGTTTCAGTGTAGACGTAGAGAACATCTGACATCAGAGAGGGAACGAAAGCCCCAAAATCACCAGCATGTACTTTTGAATCAAAGAAGGTTTTGTGAGAGCCAACAGGGAGGTTAGGTTGTTCTTCAGTATCCATACTAATCTGAAGTGGAAATGTGAATTTTATTTCTCTGTTTTTTTTGTTTTTTTTTACATTCTCATTGTATTTTCTTCTTCTGTCTTGTAGATCTCTGCTCCCCAGGAACGGCTCTACTCCACATGGATTGGGTGAGACCTCTAAGATTATCGCATCCTCTAACCCTGCCCAGATTAATGGGCAAAAATTAATCTGCCCATTAATCTCGGGCCAAATGAAATCCATGTTGTTATTGTCCAAATTCTGTTTTATTTTCTCCCAGAATTATACTTTTTTTTTTCCATTTTCAATTTTTGTGAATTATTTTTTTGTCCATTTTTACGATGCCTATTAACCTAAAAAGTGGGTAGTAATGGTGAAGTCAACATTTACTTCTGCTCTGTTTCACAAATGAAGCACCCAGCTGTGGTTCAGTAGAACTTTGCTGTTACCAGGTGACTGGCTGCATCCAGCTACCTTCATCTCAGTTGGACTTTTTTAACACTGTTTTACCATTCAGCTTCATTTTGTATCAGAAATAATGACCGTTTGGAATCATTTGTGTTTGTATTTTAAGTCAGATCCTGGTAAAATGGTAGATGTTTTTGTTTGCTGACTCTGCCCCCCCCTCTCCTCCTGCAGCGGCTCCATCTTGGCGTCGTTGGACACCTTTAAGAAGATGTGGGTGTCCAAGCGGGAATATGAAGAAGACAGAGCGCGTGCCATCCACAGGAAGACCTTCTAGTTTTGGACCGGCGCCACGCGTACGCCAGCCCCTTCCCATCAGAACTGCCCTGAGAACCCTTCCCCACACATCCCCCCCTCAGTGACCCTGCAGCTGAACATCCCTGACATCTTGCAGCAATTTGTCCATCGTCCTTTCTGAACCCCGCCCCAGATCTGAACCACTGCGGGTCCCCAGAATCAAGGCTTTTGTGTATGCTGGGGGCCCCATGTTGACCCCAGGGTTGCTCCTGTTGTTGGGTGACGGTGGCAGCAACCTCCACACTTACCAAACAGTCACACCCAGAGGGCCGTCAGGGACCCTCAAAGGACACCTCAGAGGGCGGAGGGGCCAACACTGTGGACTCCTGTTGCTGAGTGTCCATTGAAGTATTGGGCTGCTCTCTTGCCTCCGCAGCCCTGTGAGGTGTAAGATATCATCAAATCTAAATCAACCTAAATATTATTTACTGTTGAAGTTTCCATTCCAGACCGAAGATTAGATGTGTTTTTGTTTTGTTTTTTTTTTTGTCTGTTTGTTTAGACTTTTTCTCTCTGACAGTTAGCTTTTACACAGCAAACATCTGAAAAACTGCAGCAGCGCTTTATCATTTTATAAATAAATATATACAGTTGTAGTCAGTTAAAGATCACCACTGTATTATAGATCAGAACTGCAGTCCAAATGACTTGTTTCTGTCATTATGACATGTTTCTGTTTATGGAAAGGTTCTTTTTATCCGAGCTGACGGATTAAAAACTTGTGGGAAATGCCTTGATTTATTTATTGTTTGTTGTTTTTTATAACCCGATTGAAAAGGTGTTTTCAGCCCGAGTGTCACATTCAGGGCTGTTCGGTTTTCTGCTAACTTGAAGAAGCTGATTTTTGTGGCTAGATAAGCACAAAGTTTATTCCGACGTCGTCATATTCAGTCAGATAATTATTTGGGAAAGATCTTGAGCTGGATAACAGTGCTTTTGTGAACTTGTGCATGCACCTATACTTCTAAAATCAACCCCAGGACTTAGTCAAGATGGAGTTATTAGCTGGAAGTATTAATGTTTCATGTAAATGTTGGATTTAACCTTCCATCCATCTCATGTGACAAGAAGAAAATGTTTGGATTTTGAATTTGCTAATCAAGCTGCAGAAACCCCAACAATTGGCTGACATTCCCCCTCCTCCAGCTCTCAGTATATCCCAGTAAAACCACTGCTCCTACCTTTTTTCCTGAACCTCCATGGCAGTGAAGGGGTCGTCCACCATCATGTCCGCCTTACTCCGGTGCATCTGTGCCAGAGCGTCCACGTCGTCTGCTTTTGGGTGTTTTTAAAAACAAATCAAAAGGTGGGAATTTAAAGAGGTTATAATGTCATCAGCCTTGTGTACAGTGGAGTACTTTTTCAAAAACCACCAACCATCTGGTTACAGACTAAACATGTACAATACTGTTTACTTTTACTTTTCGTAAAATTCAGTATAATAAATAAGTTAATGGCTGCTGCTTCTATGTCTCGCCGTTTTTTTCTTCTCTTTTCAGGTCCTGTAGTTGCCGTCTTAGTTTTTCCACCCTTGATTACAGATATAATGTAAAATTATTCCTCATAAAAGTACTTCATAGTTACGAGTGAAAGCTGCCTGGACACAGAGGTGTTGCTAATGGGAATGTGTCAGGCAGAGACCTGCTGCTTTCACCAGGGAATCCACACATCCTTAAAAAACGCCTTAAATTTATGTATCTAAAATTAAAGCCTTAGAAGTTGGTCTTAAATTTTGTCGTGGAGGGAGTGTTTGATCTTATAAGTTTTTTGGGGGGATTTTTCACGCGTGGACATCACTGGATATGCCAGACCCGACTGCTGTTATCTACCGAATGATGCTGCTGTGACGGAGGAAAATACATTTTTTAATATCAAGTTACAGAGTTACACTGTACAAATGTTATATTGTACAAACATTATTTAGTTTGAACATAATTTCATCCAGAAGGTGCCAGCAGCAGGCTTTTAGTACCTGCATAAAGAGGGATGGTACGGTTCCTAACTGAAATTGGTCTAGTTTTCCTTCAGTCTTGGTCTAAAACATGAAGAGATTCTATGCATAGTGTAATGATTATTAGAACTGGACTACACAGCAGGAGAAATCAGTCCGATGCTCTAGCTGTGGTGACCTTAATCGTCCAGCTGGTGAATTGGTTATAGGCAGCATCAGTTTCATCACCTTAAATGTGTTCAACATGAACATGTTGTGTGACTACAATAAGGCATCAGTTAAAATTCCTTGAGTCCAGTCGTGTGGAACGAAGTCAAAAGAGGCGGCTGATGAAAGGCGTTTCCCGGACCCGATTTCATGTGGCACGCTGTGACTTCCTGTCTGTGTTTAGGAGGTTTCTGATTTTTGCTTTTGCTTTTTGCACCAGTCTGACCAGAGATTTTCTTTTCAGGTGCACTATAGAGAAATTGGGTCATATTTGTAAGTAAATAGCTCACACTCTTGAGGCCTGTGTGAAGACATCTCAAAAGGCAGGATGTCATTCAATCTAAAAACAACATAATTATTATATAAATGGAGGCAACATGTAACTGTGGGAATCTTCCTGTAGGTGACCAACCTGCCAAATCTACTCCATGAATCATGTCACAGAAGAACTTCCCATCTAACCTAATTTGAATCTGACCTTCAAGGGAGTGCAAGTCTGAAGGCCAGTAGGTGGCAGTCTAACAGCATCACTGATGAGCTGAATTGCAGTCAGTTTGTTGCCTTCATAACTGTAGCAATAATCACCATTATAAACATTATTCCTGCTGCATTCCTGCTTATTCCACATCCTCCCTGAGGATTTGGCTGCAGTTATTTCCATCTCACCCTGGAAGATGTTTTGACAGCTGCTCCCTCTGCTGCTCACCTTCTGTTTATTAGTAACACGATTCATTTCTTGGCTTTGGTTTTTGCACCTCAGTTCAGGATTCAAAAGTGTTTCTGTTCTAATGAGATTACTTTGGATGTAGATGTCTTCTCTCGGTCATTCTCTCAAACTCCAGCATGACTGTTGGATTCTGCAGCCTGTAGTCAGGACAGAAGTTCTACACAGTATTCCAGAACCTTAGTTATGGTGTTTCTTTCCTTGCCACCATCATCTCTGTGGTATGATGGTATTAGACCAGTGTTTCCCAACCCGGATCCTCAAGGCACACTGCACCATTTGGGGTATTTCCTTGCTTCAGCAAATGCTGATGAACCAGCATTTGCTGAACGACAATCATCTGAATCAGATTTGCTCAATTCACTCCTTGGTTCTAAACCCAAACCTAAATGAAAAACATAATTTATCTTTGTCAGTTCACTGCAACCTCACTTCTTACGGACTGGCCCAGGGCAGCTACTGTCCAGTAGCTTCCCAACATCTGTGTGTGTGTGTGTGTGTGTGTGTGTGTGTGTGTGTGTGTGTGTGTGTGTGTGTGTGTGTGTGGGGGTGTGTGTGTGTGTGTGTGTGTGTGTGTGTGTGTGTGTGTGAATGAGGGGGTGATTGACTGTAGGGTGAAGCTATGCAAGTACAAGCCATTTACCACATATACCTAGTCATGCTTTACTGCTGTAGTTCATACAGCTGTAGAATCAGGCCATTACCTGAGTGAAGTAAAACCAACACATCACAACTCCATCTAAAAATGATTGAAAATGGAAACTGTAATGGAAAATGTAATTTCTTGCTACATTCTTGACTGAGAAACTTGAGTTTCTAAACTTTGAAAACTTTTGATTCTGTTATTATGCTGCTGATCTTTATGTAGACTAGGTTCATCTGCATGCCACTCTGGAGGTCATCTGCCAGTGCTGGTGTGAAAGTCAGTTCTTATTGTAGTCTATTGAGAAACTGCTCTTATAGACTTTCATGTAAATATCTTTGGATTTCTTTTGTCCTGGTGTATGAAGTACAATGTACTGACTGGGTCAGAGTTCTCTGATGCAGTCTTTCCTCTCATCTTGTACAATATCCATTAATTCAGCCTGACTGAGTGCTTTCACCTCAACAGTGCTTGAATAACTTCATCTTTCCACTACAGTTGCTGGATTAAATCAATTTTGCAATGCGGTGAATTAAAATTCCTCCGCAACACACCTGATGGCAATGTCTGAACGACCAGATATTGTTTCGAGTGAATACTGTTTGACACAGAGCCGTGTTGGTGGGACAGTCTGGTCTTACTGAGGAAGCTCAGGTCCTTCAAGGTTTGCAGATCTTCTATTATTCTGTTTAAGTTTCCCTCATGTTTTATTTGTCAGGTTAGTTTGTGTTTGAGTTCTTGGTGTTGAAGTCTGTTATGTTGACCTCTGTTCTGGGTCCAATTCATCATTTTTTGGAAACATTGAGAATCTTTTTTGAAATCTTTTACAGTCTCTGGCTGGTTTGTGTAGATCCCTGACAGTAACACAATATATATATATATATATATATATATATATATATATATATATATATATATATATATATATATTCTGCAAGGGAACAAATGCTTTTCACGCATACGTAGAAAGTATTTGAAAATGAAAAGAAAAAGTTATTTGTTATATTTAGAGACATTCAGCTGATTTGGCACATTACAGTTCAGATACCTCATGGTGACAATCAGGAAACTAATGAAGCCAAAGTGAACCTGATTCTTTCACATTTTGTGAACTCTGAGTTGTGATGAGGAAACGAGTTTCACCTTTTTTCTTCACATCTGACAGCAACCAGCCTGGTGAATTATAGATCACAAATCAGAATCCCTGAGTTTTAGTACCTTGGAGGAACAAACCAGAGAAACAAAGATGTGAGAGGATGATATCAGTTATTCAGCCTCCTTTATCTGTTTTTGCCGCCTGGCTGCGGAAATAGGGAATGGAGATGTTTAACAGTCTGCCGACTTCATCCTCAGAAGGAGTTTGGCACATTGACACCCTTCACCCAATCTCTTTCATCCTTTTATATGAGAAGGAGTCTTGGAGAGCTGTGTAGTAGTGAGATAAAAGCTCACAGTCTCTCTGGGACTTTAAACAGTGTTTCTGGAGTATTTAAAGAACACACTGATCAATACAACAGGAGGGCGAGTTCCGGATGCCCTTTACTGAATGTCAGGGTCACAGCAGTCGTTTAATGAACAAAAGAACTGATAAACTGGCCAATTTAATCGAACTTTAGTTAACCTTGCTTTTTTCAGCTGCAGAAACTTAAAGGCCTATGAAACATCCTGCATTTATGAAAATAATTTTAAAAAGCGGGTCAGACATTCAATAATTCAGAATATCGAGTCTTGTCAGATTAAAAGTTCCTTTTTAAAATAACATTTAACCAGGTATTAAACTTACTTTATATAAAGCTCACATTTCTGTTTTCAAAAATGGTTTTTATGTCATGGGTCTGATATAATATTCTAATTTCAAATATCATGTTTATATTAGCTATTAGTGGCAAATAAACTATTTATTAGAATTAAGTTTTCAATCATTTAAATTACTGAATGGGTCTGTATTTTAAATTACTCTAGTATAAAGACTCATTCAATAAATACATGCAATCCAGACTAGAATTAATTTATGTTCCAAATATTACTCGTCAAAACCAGCACTAAACTAATGGGACTTTAGCCTCAATATAAAAGTACTCAGTGTTACAGCAGCTTTTTAGGTTTCCCCTCCTTTGCTTGCATTACGCCTGACAGTTCCAGATTTGTTGGAACATAGAAGCTGAATGCTGCTTCTCCATGTCCATCCTGGAGATGTCCTTCAGGTAATAGAAGGCTGACTTTGTGACTGTCTTTATGCGGCCCTGAAGGTTCAGGTCAGAGTCCATCAATAACTTAATAAAGTTGTGGTACCTCTACACACTGATTTGTCCTAAATCCACTTTGAGTGGATTAACACTCACCTGAGGAAATTGTAAAATAGAGTTGTGCATCATAGCATGGATATGGACCGCAGTTTGCTTTCTATATTGATTGGACCATGTTCTCAGCTCTCTGCTATTTACATTGTTAACACATGACTATGTCTCCAGATATAAGGAAACCTCATCGCTAAGTTTGCAGATGACACCAAGGTGATGCATTGATTAGCAGAAAAAAATGAATCATCACACAGCAAAGAAACTGATCACCTTTAGGTTGGTACAGACAACAATCTGGTGCTAAACAGCCGAGACAAAGCAAATGATCACTGAAGACACAGCGTAAGCATGCTCCTCTCAGCACTGGCAGCTGGTCGCTAGACATTAATACTTTGCTTTGAATATCTTATAAGGAATCTTTTAGCTGCTTGAATAAAACTCTCTGAGTGTTTAAGTGTGCAGACTTTATGCACAATCAACGCATACTAAGTTGTGTAGATAATGCAAATATTTCAGTAGTTTGCATTTAAGCCAGACAGGCTCATAAATAATACATACCTTTAATAAAAACAATAACTATAAATAATGCACGACCGTGTTCACTGTTACATTTTAAATAAAGGGTTCAATAGAATTCATTTTTTCCCCTCATTTGGAGACTGAAATGAGCCTCGTGTTTTACACTCTCACTTCAGTTTTATGTAGTTGGAACCAGATGTTTACATACCCTGAATATAAAGACATGCAGCTTTCTTTTTTTTTTTTTTGTCTTTGTCGAAAGTGAATTCAGAGCAACTTTCTCTTGTTTTTTGTCAGTTAGAACTAAAAAGATTAAAAGATTATTTTTATTTGTTAAATGCCACAAAGATGAGAGAAAATAGCAGGTAATACTTTATTTGACAGGGTGTGGATAAGACTGACATGAACATGATATGAATATGAATATGAATGAGTCTTTATGAATTTACCGGATGACAATAACTAAATAATGACACATTTAATGCAAAGTTGTATTAGAAGTCCATTAGTAGTGCCAACATCGTATTATTTTGTAAATACTAGCACGTTTGCATTGTTTGAAATCAATAGAAACCCGTTTCCGCCACTCTGTTAAAAAACACAAAATAAATTATTCATTTATTTTTTTTAAACAGGGTGGCAGAAATGGGCTTCCATTGAAACCAATCTGGTTTCAAATTGATGCAGTTTGAATGTGGGATGTGAATAAAAACTGAACTGAAGTCAAATGAAGGCAGTTCATTCACAGAAACATGAAAACCATCTGGGCCCAGCTGGAGGAAAAGGTTTGAGGATGGTCCATACCTTTCCATGCCATCATGCGCTCCTCCCAGCAGAGAGACCACATTTCCAAGCAATGCTGTTGCCTCTCCATTTGCACGTTGCAGCAACCTTCTTATTTTAAGAGCAGATAGTGTAAGAAATAAGTTGCAGTTCTTCCTCTTGATGTACCATAACAAGAACACAGAAATAGGATTTTTTTTTTTTCCCCCAACAGTTTTTAAAGTCCCTGAGAACATCTGCTGTCGGGTTGCCAGGACAGAAAATTTAACATGGCACACAACCAGCAGTTAGCCTGTAACATCGCAGAAACCCTGAACTGCTCAGGGATTTGCTGAGCGTGTGCATGGGTGAGTCACAGCGCATAAATTAGCATGAGTTTACTTTATAAGAAGAATAAACAGAGAGGAAAGCAAGGCAAGTTTGACTGGTGCAGATTCAGGATTTATTTGAGAGGACAGAACATGACTTAAGGACGACTTTCTTCCTTTCTGACTCTACTTGTTGCTGAGGAGGAAAATGGGGAGCAGAGCAACAGCGCTGCAGGTCCTGGATCGTCTTAGACATTCATCTTCTCCCGCATCAATGAATCCAAAGGTTTCACCAACAGCCGTCTTTCACAAGAACGCTCTGTCAATACATTTTGTAGAAATGTTGTCATCTGGGTTGTGGGAAGACGAAAACTGGCTTTTGAAGCCACATCTACTGCACTTCATGTAGAAGTCAAGCTGAACATGTGAAGTCAAACTGGTATGAAAGAACAGCAGGGAACGACGGCGATAAAAACGTTAACAGAACAACTGGTATTATGCAATTATGCAGGAAAAGAGTCGTCTCATTCACATCTAGAGTTTTAAAAATCAGGGCATTACGAAAGTGATCTGGTGTTCACTCTAAACTCATTTTATGATGATCAGACAAGAATGAAAACACACAAAAGATTCCATGTTGTCTTCAATGTTCTCCTCATTCTATTGATTTAGTTTACATGCAAAATGATTTAAATTCCCTGTGATTTGGTTCGCAAAAGTCTTTCATGACAAGTCTGGAGTCTCAGGTTAGAGCTCCTGCGACGCTTTCTTTCTTTTGTCAAAAACATGTAGAGATGATCTGCGCAGCAAAGCTTTTTATCCATCACCTCTGTCTGTGACAGGGTGAGGCTGAAGGAGTCCAAGTAATCCAGAGGACATCACAGCAAATTAAACCACAGCTCAAATTAAAACCGTTTTTTTTGTGTGTGTGTGTGAAAGTAGTTTATTTGGATTCTTCTCTCCACAGATCAAATCACACATAAGCTCATGTACAGTAACACAGCATCTATGACAGACATACAAAAATCACAGCATGAGAAAATACAATGAAGAACTAAAGAGACGGCTCAGATCAATCACCTGGAAAATAAAACCTCTGAGTATTGTACAGATTTCATAAACATATCTTACAATGACATTCATTTGCTTATTCACCCTGCAGCCATTTTTTCCTTCCTTTAAAAATAGATTCAACTTGTTAAGCTACCGACATATTCTCTAACAAGTTCAACTCTCTTATAAATCAATATTACTTTCACTAACTCTCTAAAAGGGTTCTCTGCACCATTAACATCGAATGTGTTTGATCCTGTGTGTGAGCTTGCAGATATTTAAAAAAAAAGAAAAGAATTGCATTAGCATATTTGTGAAGAGAGTATTTAATGGAGTTTCATTTTTCTGAAGTCTAAAATCTAAAAACCTTCTTGAAGCGAGTTCAGTGGGTCTAGCAGGGTTATTAAACAGCTGTGTTCAGTTCAGGACAATATGGCACTTCTTCAAACTGACCAGAGGCTAAAATTCAGAGGTAGCAAAGTGTATGGGAGATTTCCATGTGCCCTCACATCACCACTCATGGACGTAGTTTGTACTGAATGGCTCAGAAATTTACATTACACTCTAGCATTTTGAAGTACTTTTATGGATTTTCCTACCAAAATGGGAAATTCATGGATAAGGAAGGTGCTAAAACCTCAGCATTGTAGCTAATTTAACATTTAAAACAACCCTACAAGCAGGACTAAAGAGTGTCAGTAACAGCCATATGTCATCACAGACACATTCTATTCAAAATTCAGCCACTTGAATGACTCAAGTATCAACTGGTCCAAGCAGCTCATACAAAATGATCACTAACAGCATCTGCAATGTGACGCTATAGTACAGTGATGGTGACTAGATTTCTACCACTGCATCCAAATAAATGCTAGTGAGCTTAAGTGTTTCAAAGTTTGTATTAGGCTTGTCATTATTATAAAGATTTATTGTACAAATTGTCCCAGTTTACAGAAGTTGTACAAGTTGTAAATCTTTAACATAGAATCTGGATACTCAGGTAGAAATAGACGAGCCTTACTACAACTGTTCACTTTACCGTTAAAAACAAAGCTACTTCACACCAGTGGGAGGTCAACACCACCACCAGATCTGCTAATGTTAGCGTAAAATTATTAATACATTCAATCACCTATGCTATATTAAAAACTAACATCACTTAGACTTACCCATGTCACATTTCTCTAGAGTAATGAAGGCCACAAAACTCAATAACCTTAATTATGCAAATTCAACAGAAGCAATAATGTCACCTTCCTGAAATAATGACCTGCATCTTTTTGTTTTTTTCCAAAAGTGTTTTTTTTTTTGTCTAAATCATCTTTTGGTCAAAAAAAGACATGTTAGGAAAGTGACAATGTGACAGTCTGGAATTATTGAGAACATTTCATGTATCCAAGCGGGACAAGATGACACATCATGGTTGGTGCTGCAACGTCTGAATGGGGGAATCACAGAGTGGGTGAAACAAATTCATGGGACTTTATCATATTTGTACTTGTATGGTATTCTTTCCCCCATTCCCCCTGTGGTGGTGTAGATAATGATAACTGCTTACCTGCTTGGTAAATTGCAACACATAATGATGCAGCGAGTTTGATCTATAACATGATTTATTTTCTGCAGAGACAGTATACTGTAACCAATTTCTAGCTGTTTTCTCCTTTAAGCATTTTTTTCTTAAAAAGCTTACTTAGCATTCCTTTCCACATGTAAAAAAAACATTTGCCAGTACAACAACGCAGATGTATGCAGAGGCAAGAGATCTCAACGTGGTCATCCCAAATGCCGCTCTCTTCTCTCCCTGCGTCTCTCTGCCCTCTTTCTGTCAGAAAACTTTCAAAAAAAGGCCACAAAAAAAAACATTTTAAAGAATGAACGATGATAAACAAAACCTCAGCACTTACAAACATGTTCATCTGTTACTCACATGGACAAACGTGACGGTATCCCTCTGTTAATGAATGACTGGTACCAGCCGCTTGCAACTGAGACCAAGTTTTCTGACCAGGTTGTTGATTTTTGTCCAAAATGCCTTAATAGTCTCAAGTTCTCATCGTATCCTGAACCTACTGGCAGATGGAGGAAAGCTGCCCCTGATCAGAACTGAGCCTCATCCATGTTTCATAGAATTTTTTTTTTATTATTTAATTTTTTTGGCCTCAGAATGCAGAGTTGTTTCATGTTGGTAAAAACATCCAGTATTGTCTCGTTTGTCCAAAGGACTTTTTCCCAGAAGAGCTGTGGCTTGTTAATATGCAATATAGCAAATTCCTGTCTCGCTTTTGAGTGATTTGCGTTTAACCGAGACTTCTCCCATGAAGTCCATTTGGCTCAGACAAGATGTATTGTTCAGTCTGATGGACCGTGACCTTTAATTGTGTTATGTTCCGGGCTCTTTGGTTTCCATTTATATTCTCCTGCTCTTCAATCTGTCATCAATTCCTCTCAGTCATAGGAGCTTAGCGATGCGCTGGTACCCTTTACCTTTAGCATGTTTTCTTTCTAATCTTCTGGGACAAATCTCTCCGTTGCTTCCTGCAGTTCATTGTGGTTTCCTTGGTTTATTTTCAAAATGATTCTGTTGAATCACAGTTCAGAAGCAAACCCTGATTTTTGTTGGTTAATTTTCAGTAAATTTTTATTCATCAATACTTTTGTCAGTTTCAGGTTATTTCAGTGGTGATTGTGGGGTACCAGCAATTTTGCTCATGTGTGTAAACAGTAAAATGTGTTTTTCACCAAAAACGTTAAAATGTCTGGTATGTGGTTGATCTGTCACAATGGCTGTAACTGGAACGCTGAACGTTCCCAGGAGGGTTTACAGGGTTTACACCAGAACAGTTCAGGTCCTTTAGCTTCCTCAGTTTGGGTGTTTTCTCTGTTACATCCACAGTCACAACAAGAACAATACGCTGTCAAGCCTTAGCTTGAAATAGCACTAGACCATTTTCAGCCAGGTTCAACTGAGGACAGTGTTGGACTTGCTCAAAGTTGATCTTCATCAGTTACACACAACTGATGCTCTAACAACCACTCCGCACTTAGGATTTTGTCAAAGATTTCTCCGGTCCGCATTATTATAAGTTAGCCGGTAATGTTTTGGACAGCAGAGCCGAGCTGATCTCAGGTCTGGGTGAGGGGACACACACTGATCCCATCCTGTTTAGCGAAGTGGCCTTCGTTATGCCCTCACTGCCCACCGTAGACAAAGGGAAGCTCTCATAGC
Source organism: Poeciliopsis gracilis (assembly GCA_911649635.1). Classification (NCBI taxonomy): domain Eukaryota; kingdom Metazoa; phylum Chordata; class Actinopteri; order Cyprinodontiformes; family Poeciliidae; genus Poeciliopsis; species Poeciliopsis gracilis. The sequence goes on along the minus strand of CAJVRI010000659.1, from coordinate 54,021 downwards.
TCTCGCCTGCCCGGGTGCCACACTGGCAGCGCTGCAGCGTCGTCCTCAGCTCCCGCTGGAAGTTGCTGTTGAGGAAGCCGTACACCACAGGGTTGATGCACGTGGAGGCCATGGCTGTGAGGTGGCAAGCGGAGAAGACGGCGTCATGCTGACATTTTGGCAGGGCCTGGTGATGCCAGTCAAACAGAGTGTTGAAGACATTCAGAGGGAGCCAGCAGAGAGCAAACGCGATGACGATGGCTAGCAGCATGACATTGATCCTCTGCGCTCCCCGGGTCCTCCTACTGCGCTCCAGCATGTCCCTGCACAATACAGAATGTGCCCATTACCACACCGTTCACTGCTAAGGCTTCACCTCAGGCAGGATTACGCAACAATAAGAGACATACAGTATATAGTGTCGACTGAGAACAAAAACTTGGTGTCAAAGCAGTGGATTGAAAGCCACCTGTGGTGAGAAGACTTTTGAAGTGCATGAGGGAGAGTGTAGCTGTGTGACCTGCGGCGTCTCAGGCGCATGAAGATCCTCAGGTAGCAGAGCAGCACCAGAAGGAGAGGCAGGCAGTACTGGAAGATCAGCAACGAGGTTGTGTAGGCAAGGCGATGTTTGTCTGACGGCCACAACTCCATGCAGATCAAATGGTCCCTTAGACATGTTAGCAAAAAATAAAAATATATATTTCAAAATATAAACTTTAAGAAATGGTGTTTTTGTGGCAAGGTTGAAAGGTTAGTGCAGATTTAATACTGAAGTGACGTTATCAGAAACCCTCAGAGTGGTGCAAGCTAAGATTATTTTAACGGGGGAGTTTCATGTTAAATCTAGTCTTTTGAGCTTTACATCATGTTGTGATATTATTCCCTCATCAAAGCATAGCTGTAGTGTTGCTTTTATTCTTTCATGCATGTTTGAGAAATCCTTTAATCTCCACGGCGACCATTCAGCTGTGCAAAACGCCTGTGTGGACCTAGTCCAGCCGTTCAAGTTTCTGAGCTTCCTCCTCACAGAGCAGACCTTCCCCACGACTAAACCCACTCAGCTCCTTCAGACTAGCCAACAGCAATTAGCTGGTGAAACTGGTAAAACTGGTAAAAACATTCTTCTATTAAGAATATGGCTCTTCTTAATAGAAGAGCCATGTTGTGACGACTTGCTGAAGGTGGAGTTTAGAAAGACCAGGAATATTTAAAGAGACAGAGGCCCGAGATGTTGAATTCTGAAGTCAATTTTCTTTTAAGACATATTTGACACATGCAATAGAACTTAACATAGTTACTTGATTGTGAAATAAAATGCCACTAAGTGCCCAGATAATAAATAACGCTGCCCCTGCAACATTGTTGGAAGGGTAGAATTGGGTCTAAAATCGGGATGAAAATCTTGCTGTGTGAGCAATGTGTAAGCAGCACAGCATTACCCGTATTTACTCAACCAGCCATCATGGCTCTCTGGGTTCATTCTCAACACAACTCACTAACCACTGAAGAGAAAGTTTCCTGAAAGTTTTCTTAACGCCTGAGCTTGTTTGGAATGCTATTTCCTGGTCTGATGAAGTTGGGTTTGTGTTTCTGGCTCCCACTGCTATAATTATGACTTCATGCCCATTCTTCACTCCCCATGGTAATTCCCACGGGTTGCGTGTGCCAGGAGGTATCCTCAAATTCTGAAACCCATCATTTCATGGGGAAAGCATCACAAATGTTGCACTGCACAGTCTAATGAGCATAAAAATGGCCTCAGAAGGCTCCTTTTCCTTCCACCTCAATTCCAGCTTCTTCACGTTATGCCAGGTAATGATGCACGCCCGGGGAAAACTGCTGAAGACAGGATGATGCTCCAGCCCTGTGCTTACCAAAAACCAGTTAGCATCGACATCAAGTCTTGCCTTGCAAAAATATTCATATATTTGCATTTTAATATTTGTGTATGGAATTATTATTAATTGCACGTGGCCGTCAGTAGAAAGTCATTTTGAAATGAAGGAAAATGTTAAAGGTTTTTTTTTTTCAAAATTATCGAGAAATAAATAATGGGTGTGGCAAACTGGGATGAAGAAATCATTCAGACACTTAAAAGTGTCTTTATGATTGAAAACACATTTAGACAAAGCAAAAAATAAAACAGCTTTCTTTTATGCTCACTCTTCCTGTTTTTCTCCAGCAGAAGTTGGCCTGTTAGTTGGCCTGTTCTCCATGTAAAATCAAACAACCTTTTCTAAAGCCTGTTGAACATTTGTGTCGATTCTATTTATCTAATCTCACATTCAGATCCGTCTGTGGCGAAACCTTCTGCCTCACCTGAACGGGTTGGAGGGCAGGCTGATGTTCTGGAAGGGGTCATTAGTGAGGATGTTGAAGGACAGGAAGGGCAGCGAGATGAAGCAGCCGACCAGCCACGTGAGCCCCACCGCGAGGTAGGAGTGCCCGGCCGCCGGGGTCCAGCCGGTGGGGTGCAGAATCAGCTGGTGGCGCTCCAGAGCGATGAGCACGAGGGAGAATATGGACACGGTCACAGACATGCACTGGACAAAGGGCGTCACCTGGACAAGGCCAGAACAAACACCTGTCTAGTTAAGGCATTCAGTGATAGTCACTCATTTCTAAAACAAAATCATGAATATAGATATTCACTTTGTGGAATATTCACTTTGTGTTGAGTCTGTATGTAGTGAACTGTGTTTCTCTGTGTTTGCATCATCTGTTTTGAAGAGGAAGCCAATTTGTGGGAAAGATGATTTTTGACGGGTGAACCAGACATGGCAGTTTGACATAGAGGGAATTTTCTTTCCCAGGCAAAGTTTGTCCATCCACTGAGTTATTTGGATGAATAAAAAAGCAAATGTTGGTGGGCGGTTCTGAACTGATAGCTCCAACTTCACAGTCTTTGTATAAAGCACTAGCTAGCAGACAACGCGACTAAAGAAACACATGGATGGGTTTCTCTAGATCTTGCTGAGACATTAGTCCTCATGGGTAGTGTTCCTTCTTCTTCATAACTACACAGCACTTTGCGTTGGTCTGTAACACCAAATCTTAACAAAACATACTGAAATTTGTTGTTCTGATGTGACAAAATGTGAAAAAGGTCAAAGGTTATGAAAACAATTGGATCCATCTTCCCATCAGGTGTGACCTGCTGACCTTACACAGGGCCTCCCCCAGCACCCAGTGGTCCATCAGTGTGTAGATGACAGTGACCGGCAGACACACCACGCACATCAGGATGTCCGAGCACGACAGGTTGGCGATCAGGATGTTGGTGACGTTGCGCAACTCCTGTTGCCGGGTGATAATAAATACAAGGCCTGCATTGCCCAGCAACCCGATTGCAATGACTGCACTGTATGCTACAATCAGGAACGTAGCGCCGCCTACTGAGGGCGGGCACTGGGAGGTGTCTAACCAATCAGTGGCCTCCAAGAAGGTTGTGTCGTTAGACATGGCAGGTGGATGGAAAACGGGAGGGAAGCGGATGGGATGGGTTGGTGGGTTCAACTCGGAGGCCTGAGGCTGTGGCTGAACTCCTATAGGGGATCAGAACGGAGATGACAGGAGGACAAGGAGAGAAGAGGAGGAAGCGGAGAGGAAGCACAGGTCATGAGCAGGATTCAGGAACGTCTGATGGAGCTTCAGAAGCATGTCTGACACAAGTGGAAATTTAGATGTGGAAGCTGTCCTGTTGTTTCTTCTCTGTCAACATCCCAGTGGATCAGCTCTGCATCAGCAGTTTCCTGCAACAAAACAGAAAAACAATGCAGAGTAATGAGGACGGCTCACCAGGTGGGAGAAGATGAAGAAGATCAGTGGAGATGAGGGACTGAATGAATTAGCTCATGCTGTTCTTCTTCTTCTGTTCTGCCTGGTTTAGTTCACTCTCAGTAGAGCCACTCTGCAGCCTCCACAGACAAGCCCGGATTTTGTCATGGCTTACTGGGGCTGCAGCCCGGGGCCCCGGCGCTTCGGAGGGCCCCGAAAGATGCTTTGTATTTTTATGAATGAATAAGATCAGAATGTCTTAATTTTATCACTGGCTAAGAGGATTTGGGCGGTGTTGTTGAAAAAAGTCGTTTGTTCTGGTAAACAAATGAATAGACATACTCAAACTGTTCAATTATTTCTTTAATAACTATTTTGCGTGTAATAATGATCTTTACATTCATTAAAGGTGCACCGATAGCAATTTTCTGGCCGATCACCGATCTTTAAAAATCTGACTTGCAGAAATTTTTGTGTGTGCGTGTGTGTGTGTGTGTGTGTGTGTGTGTGTGTGTGTGTGTGTGTGTGTGTGTGTGTGGGGGTGTGTGTGTGTGTGTGTGTGTGCAGTAGCAAAATGTTGGCAATCATGGAGTGACTGTTGTAAACCTGGTGGTTGGGACTGTCCATCAGCCGCCTCTCATTTTGTGACCTTGTAGGAAGAAAAGGTTTGTAGGTAGGATCGGTTCCACAAGTAAGTCATGGCCAAGCGCCGACCACCCAGAGGGAAGGAAATCAGAGATGTAACTGTATAACTATTATTAAGTAGGCTCCGCACCTGGGCTCAAGCCCAGGAGCCCACACCCTCTTAAGTCCGCCCCTACCCTCCGACACTCATTAATTTACAGCATTATGCATTAATGTGCCATTTGGAATCACCAGGGATCACCATGGATGCTCTGTTTATAGATGAAGCAAGAAAGACTTGATCTGAGTGCGTCTGCTGAACCATTACTGCCTTTTGCTTTGACGGGAAATCTAAAATGAGCCCTGGGAGTCCGCTTACTTCAGCGCTGCAGAAGATTCAGGCGGTCTGCCGCCCAGATGGCGACATTAAAACTGAATGGGGAAAAAAAACACACACCAAAGAGACGACAAGAAAGACCAAAGATGAATGGACAGGAAGACAGTCTCCAAAGAGCAAATGTCACGGAAGAAAATCATTACAAAGGTCTGTCAAATAAAACCTCGATTCAGCTGCTGGGGAGAACTGAGGAGAAAATGACTAATTTTCTGCTTTAGTTTGATGTCCTTGTCCTTCACTCCTCCCTTTGGTCACTGCTGTAATTATCTTGACCATTTCTGCTTGTGTCTTGTCAGCCTGGGTCTGTATGTACTGTATTGTGGTCTCTTTTCTTTGAACCCCAGAAACCCGGCATTTTAGCTGGTGTTTGTGGACTCTGGTTCGTTTTTGATCAGCAAAGAGTCTTTGACTGTCATCAAAAGAACTTTTGAGGCAACAATTTCCAACCATAATCCCAAATCAGCTCCTGCAGCAACGTGCATGGACACGTCTGAGGCAGACAGAGAGGACAAGAGGCTGGCAAGAATATAGGAAGATGTAAAAGAAAAGCTCCCCAATGCACAGAAAATAGAAATATTCATGCTAACATCTGTGAGAAGAGGTTCACAGAAATACTTTCAATCTAAAGCTGATTTCAGTTACATGAGCTGCTGAAAACCTGATCAGAAGAGACGAGTTGGAGACGGATAGCAGAGCAAAACCTTCAATCCAGCTACACATTTCCATATAGAGGGAATTTCATTTGATTGCATAGGGAGCAAACACATCTATCTGTGATCAATTTATATGTATCAAAAGTCAGAGGTACATTTACTCTTTCTGGTCTGTCTGATTGTATGCATTATAGACTTAAAAGTTATTGTTTACATTGCATATATACTGAATAAGTATATTGAAGCCAGGAGCTTTATGCTCCAATGCCTGATTATAAAACATAGTCGTCTCTTCTGATTGGCTGATAGATGATGAGGCTGATAGACCATGGTTAAATTATAAACACATCTCATGCAGCTGTTTATATCCGTCACTTTTAATGACTTGTAGCATGAACAAGTTTAAACGTGTGATATTCATTTCATTTCTTAATTGATGGTTACGTCGTAATTGTAAAATTGTGTTTTTGCAACATTAGCAGAATACAAACGAAGATCTCTGCACATGTGTAATGGAAACACAGGTTGTGTATTCACACCTGCCGGTTCCTGGGTTCTGTGCTGGAGTCTACCCTCATGCACCTCACCTGATGTGATCTGCTCTGCCTGTGTTGTTATTAGTCTATTACTTCATGAAGCTCTTTGTCTGGGTCCTTTCATCCCTCAAATCCTGACAGAAGAACCTGGCTGCCCTGTGGACCCGGCAGGGCTTCACGCCAGGAGGCATCTGAACGTCATGGCTGGTCTTACCCTCCATGGAGGAGAGTTAGTGCTGATGAAGTTTCTCAGTGAGTTTAAACCTTTCCTTTGATTTGATGAATCAGCTTGGCAAGAAGCCGCCTGAACCTCAACCGCAACCTGGTTGACCAAACCTGTGAAGCTATTGGTGAATTTAAGTGCCCTGCACTAGTGCAGAGTTAAACAAATGAATTTGTAATTCAGTACATGTGTCTGTGTTCAAAAAAAGAAACATTTTAAGACAAGTCAGTGCTGCTTTTTTGTATCAGATCGGTATTGACCGATACTAAATCTCAAATATTGGTATCGGAAGTGAAAAAGTGTATCATGCATTCATAAGTGATTACTCATCATTTATGCTCTTAGCTTAAAAGAACCCTGTGTCTTCATGAAAATGTCCTGTAGTTATAGGAAATGACATTGATATAGCATTTCCCCTGGTTTATCAATATCATTAAAAAAAAATATTGAATATCTTTGTTAGTATCCGTTTCAAGTTTGAAATTTTAACATTGTTACAACCCTGTAAAGGTTGATATATTTGACACCGGCGGAGAACCGAACCACCATTCTGTGAGGAGGGAGCCAAATGTCCAAAACAGCCCAGCATAAAGAGCATAAAGATGAATCAAGTCAGAGAGAAAATGACAGTTACTACTGCTCAGATTGGTTCTACAAGCTTTTGAATGACGTGGTGATGATGTTCCTGTGACTTTCTGTCACAGGAACTTGTTTCCCGAGCACTGTACACATGCATGAATGCAATGGGTTGATTGTCACCATTGCTGCTGCCATCCTCCGTGTGTGCAGAGCGCCGTCTGTCGCTGCATTTTCCATCTTTTCTGTCATTCGCTGTGGCCCCCGAGGGACGGAGCTGCCAAAGAATGAGACACACTCGCAGGTGTTGCTGCTCCTCCGCTTTGACTCACCCGCTTCCACCCACCCCAGATAACATTCATCAGAAATCCTGCTATCTGCCGCGCTGTTGTCCCCGCGCACAGCATGTACACACAATCCTGTTTACTTGAACATGTTCAGTCACCTGGAGGATCTGAACTATCAAGACTGGATGCCACACAATAGGACTGATCTGAAATTAGGCACACAGACATGTGGCATTGAGTCTGAGTGGTGATTATGGTTTGGAGCTTTTTATGAAAATAGATTTTTAAACGTGCTGTTTTAGGTATGTGTCTCCCAACCGAGTGTCAGTTATTGCTAGATGCACAGCAAACCCAGCATGCCCAAATTATCACTCAGGTTTGAGTTCAATATTTTTAAAGTGTCTACATGGGTCCATACCAGAGAGAGAGACTTTGAATCTGTTTTGGAGAGTTGGTACCTTATTAACTCTGTCAAGTACTAAATTTGTCTGGAGTTCATCATTTAACACTTATTGAGTATTAAATGATTAAATATGAACTCTGCTGGTCATGCGACTCATTTTCATTGCAGTTTTATAAAATACATCTATTTTGATATGGCTGAAAAACCACCTCATCCCAGTGCCAAAACTTTTTCAAATTGCCTTGCTTCCTTTAAGCAAATTTATTTTCATCATTTCAGTTTTGCGGAACACTATGTATGGTTTATGGAAACACAGACACTGATAACCCTGATGGTTATCTTCATAGGGAACTGAGGGGCAGAGTCTGACAAATACTCTGGATCACAAAAATCCAAAATGTTCTTTTCAATGACTCGAGAAAAGTCAGTGACAGAAAACTCTGAGCTTCAGGGTTAACTGGTTGGCTGTGAGCTTCAGGTTTTCGTCCTGAAAACCATGATATCCAGCATCATGGCTGTGATACTGGATATTCAACCAATCCACTGCATTCTCACAGTGCTTGTGCTTAGTATATTGAGTGGTATCTGTATTATTTTTATGAACCTGTTCCACAGCCAGGAGAACTTCATTCTTCCATTTTGCAACTGTGACAGGACAGGATCTTCCACTACCAAATGAAAGCCACAAGAGCGCTTTGCATGGGATATCCCACTTGGCTCAGTCTTAGAAAACGCATGGATGAGCAGTACAACACGGTACAGGACTCCGTGAAATGATTCATGCATCTCAGTGTAGTTTCCTGTAAACAGAGCAGGGTTAGAGTTAGAGTGGAGTCAAAGAGCTGCACGGCTCTCTGGAAATGACAAGCTGTGAAATTCATTGTGCTCACTCCTGAAAGCGCTGCAGCGATGAATAACACAGAAATAAGTTTGGCAAACAAATATTGCCTGTGACTGTTTGCATGTGGACACAATGACAGACTCCATGCAGCAGAAACATCTCTGCGGTGGCTGTGGTGCATCACAGCATCCTTCACGGGTCAGCAGATGTTTCTAGCTGCAGGTAGGAGTTCTGTCAGCTGCTCTAAACACAGGAATCAAGGTTGTAATGAATAAAATTCCTCTATTCCTCTTCATAAAGGTAAATTTTAGCATCATATAAGACACATTAGGTCAGGAGTGAACAAAGTCTGTCCTCAAAGGGACGCATCCTGCATGTTGTCCTTCTCTCTGTCTCAAAACACCTGGATCAAATGATGGCTCAATGGCAGGCCTCTCAGAACTTTATTTTGACATTTCAAAAATAAATTTGCTCAAAGGAAGTAGTATGGAGTTTTGAAAAATTCTTGTTGATTTTGGTGCTAACATGAGGTTTTCAGCCATATTGAAGTTCATTTACTGTGTAAAACTGCACATCACATGACTGACATGATCAACAACCAGATGTTGCTACTGGCACAAACAATGAAGAAGAAGATGACAGGAAGTAGTTTGAGGATCATCGAGCGTCGTATTTTTCATGACTTATTAAGTGAACAAACTTATTCATGTGTCATTTTAATTTCACCTTCTTATTTAAAGGAAAAAACGTGATTGCAAAATGATATTTTTATTTTCAAAAGCAGAATATTGACTAAATATTGAGTTTCACACACATTTGAACACCATCAGGAACTAAACTAAAACCTGCAGGATATGGACATCAAGGACACACCGACTTTAGGCAAACTGACCCTTTACTAATTTTCATAATTCCTGGACTAACGCTTCAACCACATTGACAAGACACTGTGCCTACAATTTCATATTGTCTATCCATCCATTTTCAATAGCTCCTCAATCTTTGCAGAGTGGCAGTAGAGTCGGGTCACACTGTGGACAGACGCCGGTTCGCCACACAGCAACAGAGAATCACACAGCCAGGCATTTATACACTCATACCAAACGGCAATTTAGAGAACCTAATTATGTTCTGAGTGCATGTTTTTGACCTTTGTGAATCACCCAGGTATGTATGGGTAGAACATGCAGTAAGGCCACAGCCGTGATTCAAACCTTTAAGGCTCAAACAACTCCAGCACGATGCATATCACTGATTAATATCAATAAGAATAGGATGAGAGACATTCTGTATTAGTGTGTCCAGGATGTGGAAACAATCAACTCATCTTGAATGTGCATGAAACAAATTAGACGACTGATCCTCTGAATAACGCAGGCAGCACTGTGAGGTTCATGTTATGTGGTTTATCCAGAACATTTAGCACAATTTAACACAGATCAAATTAGCGAGGGGGCACACACTTTTTCACACCACCTTATGCCGAGCAGAAACAGTGAGGACATTTTTCTTTCATGCCTTTTTACCACTGAATGGAGCCACAGGTTTAGAGAGAGCTGAGGATTTGGGCAGTAACCATGAACAAGTTAGAGAAACCGCTCTGCCTTTGCCAAACAGCTTGATCACCACTGAGGCTCCTCTCTGCTCAGTGAACACTGTTACATCATCAATATGTCTTGATTCTTCAGACTTCCATCATCCAGTCAAACTAACAAATGTGGGATCAGATCTTCAGAAACAAAATTAATCATGCAACAAAAATGTAATTTTACTAGAAACGTGGATGTGGATGCAGAGGTGCCTGCTGCTCTGAAACGTTGCCTCACCCAGCAGACAGTGACCTTTGGTATTTAGGTTTTTCCTATTAGTCGTGACTTTAAATGACCTCATGAAGCTGCTGCAGCAGCTCTGTTCCTCCACGCAGCAGTGACCTGTCAGAACAAGTGTGTCCAGGAAAAACATACGGACAGTGCTCTGAAAAAGTATTCACCCCCATTGAACTTGTTCCCATTGTGTCATGTACACAATGGGTGGTAACATTTACTTGAGTAACTCTTTAAAAGGAACGTTCTTCTAAAAATAGCTTTGCAGCAGCACAGCTTTTACTTTGACGGGAAGAATTTTACTTTGAAGTGACGCTACTTTGGCCTAATTACAATATTTTCCAGCAACTCAAACTCAAACAAACATCCAGCTTATTTTCACCAAAAAATGCACCATGTTTAAAATGAGCCTTCTTTGTTTTGCTTCATTTTGCTGATATTACTTTCTACCTGCTCGGCCACGTTGGGTTCACAATTCAAGATATCAATATTGTCATAGAAAGTCATTTGCTTCTGCATAAAAATTGAAGATTGTAAGTTTTGGATTCAAATATTTCACATTACGTGTAAAAGTTTTGATTTTGAAAGGTGTTTCTTCTGCTTTACCAGTTAATTAATGACCTCTTTGTATAAATTTCATTTTGATCTTTAACATACCACAATTTGCACATCATTTTAATCTGATTAAATCTCATTACAGGTTTTAACAAATCTAATCTGATTGCCTTAATCATGGTTTGTTGTGTCTCCATGTTTCTCTGAGTTCTGCTCAGGTTGGTTTCATGTCTCCACGTCTCTCAGTTACTGTCTCTAAACAGGTCCAAACCAGGGACAGCCAGTATTTTTGTGCCAAATCTGGCACAAAAAGACTTACAACCCGCAATGTGATTTCTCAGACTGAATCCGATTGCAGGTGCTGTTTTTGAGTCTATATTCAGGACATGTGAAAACAGGCGCAAAATGGCATAAAAAATGTATGAGTGAAACAGATGAGTGCAACTGGCCTGTGGACATTCCTTATGACATTAAGCTAAAAAGAACAACATGTCGACTTAACTTAAAAACCGTGCCATGTTATTTAATAAAGCTGAACAGCATAGAAACCAGAGACCAGAAAACCAACACAGAGCAGAGACAAAAACTGTCCCAGCATTCCTTTTGTGTGAATTTTTTTCTCCCAATTCCTATTGATCCTAGTTATCAAATGGTACAGATTGCTCACCTAATTCAATTTAGTTTGCAAAGTTTCTATCTAACAAAACCCAACAGCTAACATGCAATAGTTTATTCTGATGTTTGAAAAAAAGTCACCATCTTGCTTTTCATTGGAATTGTTCCATTGTTTAAGTCGCTGATTGGCTGCTGGTTTGATTGTATTTGGCTTTTACAGCCTCAGCTCTGCTTGTTTCTGGTCCATTGAAGAAAAGTGGTTAGTTGATTTCTAATTGGTCTTTGCCGAGTTCAGTTTGTCCTTCAACATGACAGACTGAGCTGATGGAGGAAGTCATCTGGCTTCTTTAAACAACTATCCTCCACTATCTGAATAAAAAAGATTGTTTCTACCACTGTGAAAACAGAATAGTCAGACGATTAGGCTTTAGACATCTGTGCCAGTTATTACTTTGCTCTGAGACCACAAGAGGCATTTATAGATAGCCAAGAGCCCAAGAATGCTGTTTTTGTTGTTGTTGTTGTAGCACAAGACTACAGAGATATAAATAACTCCAGCTGTGTGAGTGTGGAACTGGGACAGCCTGATAGTGGAGCTTTTAATCTGTTTTGGATTAAAACCGTTTCGCGGTTCACTTGATGCTGAAACGGAGCCGGCATTCTGGTGACCGCCGTTGCTTTAACGTCATGCCAATGTCGGCCAAGAGGCTGCAGCTCCTCGCCACGGCGGACGACACAGACGATCAGAGCGTCAGCAATCAGAACCTGAAGGTTTTGTGTGTGTGTTGGAATCCGAAGCGTCGGCCTGAGCCTGGGGGAGACGTGGTTCACATGGTGGGAAGGGAGCTGAGGGGAGGGAGCCCAAAAGATCCAAGGAGAGGACAAATTCAAGGACAAGAAGCAATAAATACGAGCAGAAGCTCAGTTTCCGCGCTCGTCATATCAACACAGATGGCATATTTGCACTTTTTCGCTCACTGAATGTGACTGTCACTGTCCATCACTTTGGACGGGCTGTTCATCGCAGACGCAGCGCGGTTACAGATCTGCAGCATTTCATGCATTATTGACCAGATTTTCACACATAATTCGCCCCATTTCGACACAAATTAAAAATAGCGCCGACTTTGAAATAGTGCTGATTAAATGTGGATGTGGAATTGCTTGAAGAAGGCTGCCGTAAAGGATCCGGTGAAAGCAGTCAGCACGCCATGCAAATATTCAGACACTAATGACCTCAGGGGGTTTCAGACCCACACGATAGAAACAAGACTCCCAGAAATCAAACAGCCACTCATCAGAAAGCTCTTCCTCCTCAGTCATCTGCCCTCCTGCGGCGTCATGGCGGAGGCCTTCAGCCAGCAGCCTGATCTACTTTCTAAATGAATCGGCGAGCTGAAACAAACAGGAAATACTTTGTTTTGGTGGCTCAAAAATTGACAATACTCTGAAGGCGGCTATCAGGTCAGTTAGCTAAGCCAGAGTTCCTCCCACTTGATTTGTGATTATTGCACAACAGGTGAAGCTGCAGTGAGAAGATCAATCCAAGAAAATCGCTGAGCTCTGATCAAGACCTTACAAGAGCTAAATAGTTGCATCACCAGCTACAGCAGAGTTAGCCCATGTATGAATGAATAAATGGAGAATCCTAACTATGTATGAACGAAATCAGAAATTAAATCAAATCAATAAAATAAGACCAAACTTTCCAAAGACCAACAAGCCCAGATCACCGATCACTGCAGGTCACCAATGAATAATTGTGATCTATTTGTTTTTTGCTGGCTTTGTTTTCTGCCGGTTGCCATAACAGCATGGCAAATGAGAATCGACGTCCTGGTAACACAGAGGGACAGCAGGATGATTAATGCTGTTCCAATACGACACCGAGTTCCACGGTGTCACCGGCTCTCACACTGGCCCTCAAGGTGATGTTTCAGCCTCGCTTGTCACAAAAGCCTGAGGAACAAACCCTGAGACATGTTTTTACAGGCTCAACAAAACATAAGAGGGCAGGAGTTGAGAGGGGCTGAACCAGAGGACCGACTGCCTCTGGTTAATACACACCATGTCCTCTGATCCATAAGCCTAACAACAACTCCATCACACACAGTTCAAAGGATTCCTGGATCAATAAACTGTTATACTGCTATTAAATACCTATAAGGCTGAGGAAAGGTGAGGGAAAGCCATTGGTGGAGTTAAAACTGAAAAAAAAAACTGACTCTAAAATGTTTATTCAAGTGAGACTGGAATGAGGAAAATGACGTGAAACAGCAGAGCTCAGCGAAATCTGAAGACAGAACAAATACAGGCTCAAAGGTGAAGACTAGCTGCTGATTCAAAATGAATGTGTTTCTATAAAAGTGCGTAAATTGAAATTACGAAAACAAACTTGCTCACGGTGCACCGTGTCAAATGTAGCAGCTGAACCTGAAAGCACAAGAATAACAGACTGACACAGCTGGAGTCAGTTGCTACAAAAAATAGCAGTAAAGACTCTTAAAATAACTCATTTAGTCCAGTAGAAGTTTTTAAAACAAGACTGGAAAACCTCAAGAATTTTATGCTTTTTCCAGATTAACTATTAGTTGGTTTTTCTCAGGGATTTTGAAATAAAAAATTGATTAGACATTGGCCTCCAGCTTGCAAAAACAGCAGTATCTCGTTACAAGACTGAAGAATCATGAGCTGAAAGGACTGAAGTCCTAATAGAGGAAGTCTGCTGAATAAAGAGATGAAGCAAATGTTATCACACAGTTGGGGAGGACTCCACAAAGACAGTCTGGGACATTATGAAGTCAAAACACACAAAACACAAAGCTTAAGACAGACAGTCATTTCAGAGAAACAATTGCTTTCAGCAGCTTTCAAAGTTTTCTGATAACGCTCGCAGTCTCTAAAAATTCTAAGTGAGACCTGCTGTTTGTTCCTTTCCACTTTCTCTCAGCTGTGACAGACTGAGTTGTCATTCATTTGGTTCCAGACTTCATGTGTTTTAGTTAAGCCTCCCTCGGTGTCTGTAGGTGACTGGCAGGTGGAATGAAAGATCCTCTGCATCGTTCTTCATGATCTCAGTAACACAGACGTGTCTGACTGAAAGCAGCTGAGACCTGAGCTGAAGTTGAAGTTAACGCTGCAGTCAGTAACTTACAAAAATGTTTTTTTTTTTGTTTGTTTTTTCCGTATTTGTTGAAACTGTCAGCATGTTGGGTCATACAGAATGCTATGAGAGAGATCAACTGTGAAAAAAAATCCAGTTTCTAAACCTCCTCCAAACGCAACTGCTGTCTGAAGATAAATAACGCTCCCATTCAAAAACAACCAATCAGAGAAACCTTTATTAGATATGTAAGAACACTCTTTAATGGCCCTAGATCACAGATTCTGACTAATGGGGTTCTGTCGGACGCCTTCTCGCTCTTTCGTGGCTGTAGACAGGGCTGCCCAAGCTCTCCTAGCTTGTTTTCTATTGCTATAGAACCATTAGCGATAGCTATCCGATCTGACTTATCTATTACAGGTATAAAAATAGGTACAGAAGAACATAAAATTGCACTATATGCGGATGATTTGTTAGTATTTATATCTCAACCGTCTAAATCCTTACCATCTTTACTGACATGCCTTGAGACATACAGTGCAGTTTCCGGCTACAAAATCAATTACTCCAAGAGTGAAGCGTTTCCACTTAATATGACAGAACAGGAGTCACAACTACTGCCTGGCTCATTTAAATGGTGCATGGATGGTCTTACATACCTTGGCATTAATATTAGTTCTTCGCATGACCAAATTTACAGAAGGAATTACATCTCATTATTTAATAAAACCAAAACAGAACTGGAACGATGGATAGATCTCCCATTATCCTTGATTGGTAGAGTTAACTCAATTAAAATGTCTATATTACCTAAATGTATTTATTTATTTCAATGTATCCCCCTAAAAGTCCCAATGACATTTTTCAAAGATTTGGATAAAGCAATATCTCTATTTTTATGGCGAAAGAAGGTCCCAAGAGTTAAGCTTCTTACTTTACAAGCTCCCTATGCTAAAGGAGGATTAAATCTTCCAAATTTTAGAGTGTATTATCTGGCTTCCCAGTTCCGTACTCTATGGATGTGGACCCATTCAAATGGTAACAATGTGAGGTGGGTCTCAATAGAACAACAAGAATTGAAATCCAGATCATTGTCAATTATCCCTTTCTTGAGCTCAAAAAAGCAACTCTCTACAATTACATCAAATCCTTTAATCTTAGCTGCCCACAATGCATGGTTACAGCTACATACCTTCTTGCACCTAAACACACAATTATTGGTTAACACTCCACTTAAAGATAACCCCAGCATTCCCCAACCTATAGCGGATGGTATATTACAAACCTGGGTCAGAAAAGGCATTAGATCAGTCGGTGATCTTTATACCAATAATGTCTTTGCCACCTTCGATCAATTATCTGAATCCTATGACTTGCATAGACACAGTTTTTTCAAATATTTGCAGATCAGACACTGGATTAAGAGTCAATCATTAGAAATATTTCCAGATAAACCAGAGGAAACTCTGCTTGAATCATGTTTACTGGATCCAAAACGTATTACTACAAAAGGGCTTATTTCTTGTGTTTATAGAATGGTTCTTGACTCATCACCAACTTATAACAAGTACTCGACAAAATCGAAATGGGAATCTGACTTAAACTGCAACTATGATGATAAAAACTGGAGCGGATTACTAAACTCATCTCAAACAGTATTAATATCAACAAAACACAGGCAAATTCAATTTAACATTTTACATCGTACATATTATACTCCATATAGGTTGAATAAACTGAATGCCAATATCACTAACAGATGTCATAGGTGTAAGACGTCTGTAGGCGATCTTCTTCATATGCTCTGGAATTGTGTACACTTGCAAACCTACTGGAATAATGTAATACTGATAACATCAACAGTTTGTGGGCTTCCTTTAGATCCTGACCCCAGGATTTGGATACTTGGAGATATTATGTCCTTGAAATTGAATTTTTGCAAGAAATACTTTGTTTTGTTAGCATCATCCGCAGCAAAAAAATGTATACTTAAAAATTGGAAAACTATGGAGCCTCCAAACAAGAAGCATTGGATCAACGAACTGTTGTCATACTGCACTCCTGAAATATGTCCCGATACGTGGGACATTGGCGAAGTTTGACCAGATATGGACTCCCTTCCTGGACATCCTAACTAGATTGGACCTGAGAGACTGACCTGTATTGATTTTTACTGTCTTGTTTCGATCTTTCTAATATTTTTGTTGTATTATTTTCTTTTAACTCTGGCCTTTCAAAAAATGAGTAGTGCCAAATGTAATATTGCTATATGTGTTGCTACATGGAGAGAGTGGGGGGGTGGGTGGGTTTTATTTTTCTAGAGGGGGGGAAAAAAGATAAGGAAAAAATGTTGTACATTAGATGTAGATTTTGTTGGATATGCATCCTGAATAAATATATATATACAAAAAAAAACAACCAATCAGAGACAGCAGGAGGGTCAATCATTCTCAGGTATGCGCTGCTCAATGTGCTAATGGCAGATAAGCAGCTAACCATTACAGGAGAACTGCTTATGAATAGAATATGATTAGACAATGTGTCACAAATCAAACATCAAGTGAGTGTTCACGTTCTTGTGTGGCACCAGACAAAGATTAAAAGTGTCCACAAGGTTCAAAAAGTCTTCTGCCATTGGCTGATCAGGACGACACACATGAACATTAAAACTCCAACAACACGACCATAACGAGGCCACAGAGCCAGAGACGTGACTTCAAAAGACTCATTGTGTGGAGCATTTCACACAACACAGTGTGAGAGCAGCAGTCCAAATCCTATGGCCAATCTTCACACAAGAACCATTATGGAGAAACAAAACACTCATGCATGTATAAAGTGGAGCCTAAGACATTTAAATGGCATCATTTCAATGAGTTGCAGCTGGTGGAGAGACAGACAACCTGCACCAGCCCAGTGGATTGGACTATACCCTGGTCTCCAATAGTCCTGCTGTCCTGAAGAACCTAAATGATCCTGCTGAACTGGGAACAGCTGTTTTCTTCAAGTCAGCACCATTATCCTATTCTATTCTATTCTATTCTATTCTATTCTATTCAAAATATTTGGATTATATGAGTTATGACAGTTAATTTCCCTTTTTTGGAAAAAAAAAAAAAAAAACAAGTATTTTTGACTTGAGTTAAGCAGTAAGAGAGGTGAAAGTATCAGCACTAAGGAGGCAACATGTCCATACAGACAGAATCCTGCTGGACTCCATGCATGCAGACTCAGAGGGAGGCAAACCAAATCTGACCAGGCGAAGGCGACTTCTGGTCTCCTGTTTCATGGTCGGATGAAACAGAAATCAACTCGCTTTAGCTGGAATAAAGGGATTAACCACTGGCAAGCATGGTGGAGGAAATGTAATGTTAGATCGAGTGTTTCAGCATGACTGACTCCATGTTTATATCTCTAATGTTTACAATAGAGTGATCTGGGTAATAATCCCAGAGGGGCTCAATGGAACGGTGAGGCTAACGCTGTGACACTGCATCTATTGACGCCGTCTTGCCGGGTCTCAGACTGGCTCTGTTGTAACACTTTGAGCTGCGCTGTTTCATTCGCAGGCTCTCTGCCTTACCTAATGGAGTGGAAATGAGCTGATGAGTAACTAGAACAATCCTCCCACACCCTGCTGATCATCAGAGAGGCATGAGGAGCCCTTCACCAGCCTCACTGACAGCCACGGCTCGGCTCTGTCAGGGAAACATGGCCAGAACCCAACGCAGACTGCAACTCAGACACTGAGTTAAGTTTTGGATTTCGCCTGTGTCCTCCGGTATTTTTGATGTTTTATCTGTTGGTGATGAGCTCTAAGTGTTTCAGGTTGAAACCTCCCACCCCTTCATCTCTCCCTCCATGCATATCTGAGTCAGATTCTGAATCAGATTCACGGCCGGTTTCTGGCTGCGATGCTCCTCATGATCTACAGTCTGAAGAAATGTGTTGGTAAAAACTAAACATAGCTCTGGACCTAAATCTGCTAATGGAGTCATTTCTTTGAAATAATTAAATTATGTGTTTTATGTTAGTTCAGTTTGTTTAGTTTTGTCTCAATATTTGTTGTTTGTCTAATTCAGTTGTAGTTTTAGTTCCTCCATGCTTGTTGGTGCAGAATTAACAGTATTGTACTGTGATTATGTATGCATGGATTGGTAATGAAAACTCAACAGAAGATATTTATTTAAAAATGCATTCAATTATTTTTGAACAACCAGCTGACTGTGGAGTTTTCTCTCAACTTCTGCTGTCACCATTTTGTGTACTGGCGTTAGCGCCACCATGAGGACAGTGGAGAACCACAATGTATCCACAGCTAATGGAAACTGCTTGTGTGGGGGAAATAAATAAAAATATTCACCATCAGTTCAAAAGGCTAATAAATAAATTCATAAAGACGGAAATAAAGGATGTTTGTCATTTCAGCATGTTTTAGTTTTATAGTTCCAGTCAGTGTCATGATTTGTAGGTGGGTTGATGGACCCAAACGCAGAATGACGGAGATGTTGGGCAGATGATGAAAAGATGCTCAATGAAACAATGAGGAAATCCAACCAAACAATCCGGGATCCTAACAGTGAGCTCGTTTCCCTCCATCAATTACTATTTTTACTTATTTCAGTTGACAAAACGTTTCCTCAGTTTCAGTTTGTTTTAGTTCATTGTAACAACGTGGCAGCAGAGCACAGGAGTTAAAAGCTGCTTTTGATCGTTGACATGTGAACCAGCGTCTTACATAAAACACCAACCCACAGAGCAGAGAGCCGCCGTTATCTGACAGGCTGGATCTATCTGCTGAGAGCATGCAGCTCCGATCAGGCATGGTGGAAACATTAGAGGTAAACATTCACAGCTCTGACTTGCTATATAAATATCATACAGACGTCATAAAAGATTCTTTATACAACAGAATGACGGAAGAGAGGACACAATTTTTTTCTGTATTTAAATATACTCTTGTGACTTTATTAACATAATCCTTTATAGCCCACTAATTCATATGTAAAATATTCAGATCCCAGATAAACCTCCAACACAAAGCCCAGACCATATTTTACATATTTCCTCCAGGCTTCATAAATACATATCTGTCCACAGTGGCCGAGTTGACAGCTGGCTATTCTGGGATCCTGACGATCTGCATTGATGGAAAAAAGAAATGTGAAAAGGCAAGCAGTCTCTGGGTTATTTCTTGCATTAGACATTATATTATCGGATTTTAATTTAATGGTTCACCATATGAAAAAGACCTCAGGCCAAAATCAAAAGATTTACTTTAGCACTGATCACTGTATGTATGTTGCTTCTAGAGCCTCCTCGGGTTCTACTTTCCTCTGTAACAATAATGAGGTCAAAGGTGTCAAGGAGAAGCTTCGTGCCATCCAGTAACGTCACACAGACAGCAATTTGTTGCGAGTTGTAATGGACTGGGAAAATCCACCGAACCTAAAGGTGGAATTCATAATCCTGTCATATGACTGGATGATATGACAGGATATTTTCACAGCAAATATACTTTAACATGGAATAATCTGCACAGTGCTTAGGCAGCTCCACTGAAATTAACTGCGCTTATAAAAGTCAAACATTGCAAAAAGAAAGGGACCGCAGTACGTCAGAGTATTAGGTACGACCTCAAGCTTTAGTCACAAATGTCTGAATCAATAATCTCAATAAGCGTGATTTTTTTTTTATTCTTGCAAATTTTTGACTTTTCAACTTGTCAGCTTTTCCTTGTAAATATGTGAAGTAATTTTTAGTGAAAATGTACTCTTCTGGAATTTTACTTTTATCTGCAGCGGCCTAAATACTGACATGCTGTCCTTTCACACTACTCTGTTGGTCTGTTACATAAAATCCTAAAGGAATACGTTAAAGTTTGTGGTTTAGACCGTTCAAAATGTCAAACAGTTAAGCGGTGTGAATACCTTTGCAAAGTGCTGTAAAGTGACAGTATGTAGAAAAAGAAATATGGTGTATTGATCACAGCAACCTTCACATGGTCAGTCAGTTCTTCTGTCCAGCTTATGGGCCTGTCACCACTCAGGGTTCAGGAGGGAGATATCACACTCCTCTAAAGGCTATCTAATGAAAAGAGCTGTCATGATGGGAAAGAAAACTATCCCAAAAATAAATACCCTGAGTTGTATCAGTTTTCTCTCTAGAGTTCAGTTCGATCAATAATTGATCCCTGAGGCTTTATGGGCCAAACAATCTGTCTAAAAATAACAGGGACTCAGTCAGCTGTATGAGGCGCCATATTGATCCCAGCCCACTGACAGCTGTTGTGCAATAATGGGTCTGGTTTGGCCGTGAATGTCTAGAAGTATTTGCTTTGGGCAATTATTAAAAAAATAATAAATAGGGAACCACCTGATCATCAGAATATAATAGCCTAAGAGTTCAGCCTGAGTTATTGTTTACCTCCATGATAAGGTTTAGGTTTTACAATACTAACAGGTGAAGACAAAATCCAGTCTGTTTGTACTCAAGCAGTTTGGAGGATTAAATATCCTGTAGAACACAACAAAACAGTGACATGGACAATTGAACAAGATTGAAATTTGAGAAAACTGTAAGCCTACAATTTACCCCAGCCCAGACACAAACCACTCCGTGAGTTAACCCCGAGAATCAGGGAAATTCTGATAAGACTCGGAGCAGAACCAGAGCTGAACTCCTGTCCTGGAAGCAACAGCAGTTGTTCAGTTGGCAGTAGGCCTGGGCTGGCATGAAATTATGACGGTACGATAACCTCTGGAAAAAATATGGTTTGTGGTACTACAGTATTATGATAGCAGCTCTAAAATGTATTATTTTACATTTTCATTAGCATTCTGTGATGTGCATACACAGAGAAATTGCTTTTAAATGTTTGCTGAATTCTGGGCTGATCTTCGCCCTCTGACATGCCTGTTGCTGCCAGAGTTCTAGCAGAACAATCAGGACAGACGTGTGAATTTCACTCGAATTTCCAGTAAAGAAATGGTCAGGTGGGGGGTTTCAGGAGGCCATGCCATGTCTGCTCCTACAAACTACACCATAAATGGGGCGTATTGCTTCTAATCCCTGAAGCTCCTCCTCTTCCGGCTTCTGGAACCAAAGTGGATCAATGCATTGTGGTATACATAGTTCTTCCACTAGCGTCTTGTTGTTTAGTCCATCATGGCTTACGGCACAACACAGCCATAATCAGGTCCCAGAGGCCTTCAAGATCACAATTAGCCAGCCTGCAGTCATGTCCTTCATGTGCTAATAGCTTGTATTGATTCCTCTCATGTACAGGAAAACATCACTATCACATAAATGTAGAGAGGAAGATTTAAAGACACGACTGACAAACTCAATACAAAGCCTGCAGTTTATGGAAGTGCTTCAGGCCTCTTATGTCCCATACCTCAATTTGACAAGCATTGAATTTGTTCCTGCTTTTGAATGAAAGAAACGAAAAAAATATGCCATTAATTTGTCCAATGATTGCAAAATGCAGTCATTATTCTGTCTCAGCAGGAGACAAAAACAAAACGTTCCCAGACAAAAGTGGTGGAAACTGATTCTTAAAGATATTGACGGGTACAGACACAATATCACCAAATGTTCCAGAAGCTCCTTCAAAGACAAACTAACATTGAGGAGAACTTGGTTGGAGAGAAAATAGATTAAATTTTTATTTATCTCAAACATATGGGTGGAGTTAGACATAGAAAGAGAAATGTATTGCTGGTGCAGGCTGCTATGTAAAACATTAAGGGGCAGTATCACGTAAAATTGACCTTTTTTAGCTTTGCACAATATTATAATGTCCGCCATGCCTCAGTGTAAATCTTTATCTATATGGGTGCATAATTACTGTGGAGGAGGTTCCAGGGCCTCAAAAGCCTCTGTGGTTTTTCCTGGGTCATCATGGCATTTTTTAAGAACTGTTTTAGATATATAAAGACACAGTGGCACATCATGCAAACAGCACTGTCTCACTTGGTCATTTTCATCAATGAGGTAAAAAGGTCATCATGTACAAATACACATCCTGGAGGAACTTCTTCCTGTTCCACCAAATACAACACTTGACCCCTAGTGAGGCTCAGGAAGATGGGTAAGGACTCTGCAATGGGCCTCTATGTGAAACATTTACCACGAGGGTAAACTTGGCTGCATACCTCAAAACCAATTGGTTGGCCCCTAATAAGCTGTTTGCAGACTTGTTTGCCATAATAGGCTATCATGCTTTCATCATCTGAAACCAGTTGTGTGTAGGCAGCATCTTATCAAAGTCATTCAGTGCATTGATGATGGGACGCACTTTATAGATAGGATCCTCTGTCGCTGTTAAGTTATTCACCGGAAGAATTGAGGCCATTACCTCCCTGAAGTGGCTTCTTCTCAAGATGGCTTCATATGACCAATACCAGAGGTGAGCAGAACACATCAACATGAACGATTCAGCAGGGTCAGGTTCAGCTTCTATCATCAATGTGCTGCTGTCGGGTCATAGGCCACAAATCCTGATCCATTGGATGTGGCTGTTGGTCACTGTAATGTTTTAAGAACCATGTTTGAAGGGTTTGCACATGGGCATTTTATTTTACTGCACTGTGGAGGATTAGCATCTCACATTTTATGACATTTGGGGTTCCACCCACCTCAGTGCTTTCACTTTTTTTTGCCAAGATAATGTACTACATCTGGGCAGTCGCTATCACCATCACTTTCAGTTGCATCTTTTTCAAATGTTGGAATGACTGCGACGTATCACATCATCATGGGGTTATTTCAGGTCTAAAAGATCAAAATCATTTGCCAGTCAGTCAGTCAGATCAGTAGCTTTGGAATGAGTGGGATTATGGGTAGTTTAGACAGTAATACTGTGACATAGTAGAAGAAAAACTCCCCCAGTTATCAAACGCCTCTCCTTTGAAACCAGATCCCAGTTTTTGTCCATAAGCCAGACTCCCTGACTACTTTTAAGAAACTTTAGTATCTTTGATTATCTTGAGCTGTCAATGTAGGATTCAACTATTACTTATGCTGCACTGTTTATTTTTCAATAACAAATATGACCAAAAATAATCTGTGAATAATCAGTGGAAATGTGGTGCATGACCTCGAGCACCACTGATTCCTGAAGCTTTTGCAGACTGACATGTTGTGATCCAAAGATGGTTGTGTTTCTCACTGGTTGGCATTTAAATAATTTTAGAGTAATTTGTGCTCCCATTTATTTCTAATGAGACTCTTATTTAAACTGGACTGTTACTAGTTAATGTGGTTTGCCAATTAAAAGCAAAAAGAACATGTATTGAAATGCTTTGGAAATATCCAACACCTGTGACACGACTGTTATTGTTCAGTGGTTTTAGTCATTAACTTGACTTTTGTTTCCCTAATTTGCATTTTAAGGCAATTTTTGTTTTCGAATCTGTCATGGTTTGTTGTTAGAAACACTATCAGGCACAAAATAGCAATTATCTAGAAGGTTTCCAGTTGCTCTAATGTCTTTGTTATTTAGTGCTGGCTTTTAGTGGTTTCACTGCTTAATGCTTCTCTCATTTCTGCTTGGCACAAGTTTTCATTTCAACTTTTGCTGTAGTTAATAAACACATACACTGGTACAAACGCACAGCATGAATACCACACATTTACGCTTCAATCTCACAGCATCGACTCAATAAGAACATTCACCTGGTACAGTCTGCTGTTTGCCTTAAAACAGTGGCTAGCCACACTTTTCAATTAATTTGGGTCATGATTATCTGAACACTTGGGGCAAAGGTGGAAAAGTTACAAAATTCTGTATCAAGTAAAAGTAAAGTTACTTTGATGCAATATTACTTAAATATAAGTAAAATTATATTTGCCTACATGTATTACTTTTTTTTGCCAAGATAATGTACTACATCTGGGCAGTCGCTATCACCAAAGATGCAACTGAATTGCCTACATTCTTACTTATATTACTTATATATAAGTACCTTTCTCTAAAGATATCTTTTGAGAAAAAGATCCCTTTTTCTGTACAGAAAAAGGGATCCCTTCAAATTTTTACCCTTAATAAAAGTTACTTTACTTTTTTAAGTGCAGAAAAAAGTTCTGCTTATGGATTTCACAAAGAAAATAAGAACATAATTGGTCTCAAACTGTTCTTCTGAAGCTTCTTAAAGGGACAGAGGCCCAATTTGAAGGTGTCAAATTGGGAAGTAAATTCTTTTTATGTTAGGTTTGATATTTACAGCAGTTTTATAGCACAAGCAAGCAACAGCACTATGTGCCTGGAAAAAACATAATAAAACCCATTTAAGCTGAAAGTTGAAGTATTTTGTTAATAACTCTTGTGTTTATTCAATGTGTGCAAGGACAGCCAGGCATTCATGACACAAAAAGTGAGAGCTGTTTGGTTGTTACATACTGCCCTGACTTATTAACTTTCATCAAAATGATCAAACCGACTTTCTGATGTACAATTTTAAATGTTAATGAAACAGCTTCCAAGTACAAAAAAAAAAAAGAAATAAAAAAAATGGAACCTGATCAAAAATGCAGATCTGCATTTTTGCTGAATTTCTTGTAAGATAACACCTGTGCATTTCTCAAGCCAAGACACTCACACGTCTGCAAACACACCCCCTCCTGCACACACACAGATACACCACCTCATGGGGATTTGCTTTTGTATCTAGGTAGTTGTATCTACTCAATGTGACCATATAAACACACTTTGGCCCTTGGGAAGACATGTGTAAGAGTAGTACACACACACATGCACGCACACACACAAAATCACTGACAAAAACTACACTTTGATACTGATGCTACTTAACTGGGGCTGGAATGAGCTAAAAGAAGACATGAACCTGAGTGTGTGTTAGCCTGTAACTTATGCTTCTGTATGACAGTTAGTTTGTATTTTTATGAAAAGCTCAAGAATTAATACCCTTTTTTCTAGCAACCTGAGGAGATTTTTATCAACTTGAATGTTGAAAACAACCATCCTATAAGGTGAGATGCTATGAATTTTCAAATATTGTTAAACCACCCTGGATGAATAGAGGCAGAGTTAAACCATATGTATTTTACCCCATATTTCTTCCTGAAGATGCAGTGGTCAGGTTCTGTCTTTAAGTCAAACATAGGGGCATTTGCATAACAAGATTCATAATAAATGGACTGAAATTATATTGCATTTCTTTTAGTTTTACTCTAGAGCTGTATTCCCCAAGCCGAACTCTAACTGTCACAGTGATACAGTTTCTGATGATGTCAGACATCATTTGAATTTCTTTTTTAGACCGGAACCCAGTTCCTCCATTATTATTATTATTATTATTATTATTATTATTATTATTATTATCACAGTTCTGATTACAGACACTCTCAGTGAGTGGTGGTTTCTGACATCATGTCAGACACTGACATGACAGTTTTAATGTTTTATTTTATTTTTTGTTTTTACAAACAAAATGAAATCCCAGGAACCCAGGGACCCAGAGGAGAACAAAACCAGGAGTCCAGGGTCAAAGAACAAAAGGGAATCAATGGGAAAGTAAGAGGGAGAAAATAGAAGGAACCAGCAAAGAGTGACCGAGAATAAACCACATATATACTGGGGAGGTTGATTACTGAACAGAGAACAGATGGCTGATTAGAAACAGGTTGCAGGTGTGAAGGAAGAGAGCAGAAGGCAGGCTGAGGAGACAGAAAGATAGACAGAAAAGAGAGAGGTGCTTGTGGAAGAAAACCCATTTTTTGAGCCAAGTCATCAAGCTTAAAAACAATTCCACTGAATACCAAGGACTTGCAGGGAACCCATCTTAATTTGATGAATGATTTTTAAATCTCTCAGAAAATGATCTCACAACATTATTCTGGTATTTATAAATACAATAGAAATAATTGTAGTTACCTTAAGGTACCTAAAACAAGAAAAGTTGCATAAATACATAAACATGGTGACACTGAAAATCAATGTAGTGCCTGTTTTTTTCCTGTGTTCTCATCATGAACTGAGACTGTAGCTCATCTCACTATAAATGACGGATCTGGTCATTTCTGAATCACGGTTTAAATACATATGTTAAAGATATAGAAATACTCATAGAAAAATATATAAATATTGAAATTTGTTTTCCCTTTCTAAATAAAAACCCCCAAAAATGAAGGGGGCATCCCAAGTATTAAGGAGCCCTTCCTGAAAACTGTGATCAAAGTCAGACGAAATGAAAGCAGCGTTACTGGAAAAGAACTGCCATCCTCACGCTGGCAGCCAAAATCCCGCCCAGGCTTTCAGCCGCGTCTGTTTTCTTATATCTGATCTTCCCACTCAAGCTCAGACAATGAGCACAAACCGAACTGATGAAGTCATGTTCACAGTCATTTTTTTTTTCTTTTTTGTTTTTCTGGGTGAAAACAAGCAACACAAAACAGAGCAGGGAGAACGACGAAATTCTCTTTCAAATATTTGGCGAAGCAAGTATTTATGGAAGAAATTCTCTTTCAAATATTTGGCGAAGCAAGTATTTATGGAAAAAGAGTGTCTGTTAAATATGACCCAGGGTTTCACCAAACTATGTTTACCTCGTCGTTTTACCACCATGTGCAGTGAACATTACACCGCCACGGAGCTGCTGCAGTAGCTGATGTTCATGTGTTATGGGAGTGTGATTCCATCAGCACATTTGCATCTCAAAGTAACACACTGAATCATCTGAAATGGTTCTGCTGTACGATCTGCCTGCAGGGACAGCAGATCCTCTCGTCTCACCTCAAATTTCTTCATCCCAATTCAAACATTTACAAACGGGACACAAAGCGCTCATCTTCTCAGGATTTCATCTTGGTAGCAGGGTGATGCATAATATTAGTGCATGTAAAACAGGACCTAAGGAGTCCTGAGGGTTCATGCACAATATAATCCTTAAACATTGAAATTCAATGTTTCTTTTTCTTTTTTTTTCTTTTTTTTTTTCTTTTTTTTCTTTTCTTTTTTTTTCACGTCAGAAGCAACAGGTTTTGAGCTCAATGTCTGCAGGAAGTTGAGCTGTTTGATCCAGCAGAGAGATATGGATCTCACATTCCGCCTCCTGCAGAGAATCTACTCGCCATCAATTAAACACCAATTAGCCTGTAAAAGCCGCTCCGGCTCCAACTTTGCCTACATTTGAATTTTCTGCCTTTAGAGGATCAGAAGTTTCCCTCTCAGGCGGGCGGCGGGTCGCTGTGGCGGTCCGTGATGGAGCGTCTGGCGGCCGGAGCGCGCGCGAACAGCCGGGACAGAGAGAGAGATGGAGAGAGAGAGAGACAGAGAGACAGAGTCCACAGTCCGTGTCTCAGTCCACGGACACAACGAGACGAGACAAACAGGACGGCGGGCGGAGGACAACGCGGACAGGTGGACTCACCGGGTCGAGTCGTCGGGTCGGGTCGGGACTGGGTCTGGGTTTGCTCACCGTCTCCAAGAGCGCAAGTGGAAACTGCGCACGCACGTGCAGGGTAGCTGGCGCACGCGCAGCCGCCGTGGAGCCAGTAGCCAGTACAGTACCGGGGCTCCGCGCCGCTTACAAGGGAGGGAGGTGAGCTGTGGGTGAGGCTGTGGAGTTCTGTCAGGTTCCGACAGACAGTGAGGGAATAACAGTTCAACCCACCTCCAAATAAATCCCACTCAGGTGCAGCATTTTGGACATTAGTAGTTCAGTTTGAAATATGGAACTTGCTGCAGTTCTGCATTTCATTTTAGTTTAACGAAAACCCAACATGTCACAATGTTTCACTTTCAGAATCTAACAATGTTCTGCACAGCATGTGATGCTATGAAATGATTGTGAAACTGCTGACCAGACGGTCATTCCTTAAGAAGCTGGCCGTTCACAGAACTGCTGCATCCAAGCATGCTATTGGAAAGTTGAGTGGAAGAAAAAAGTTTGACATAAAAATACACAAGAAACAGCAAGAGCTTTGCTGTTTCTTGCGTTAGGAGCATTTTAGCTGTGCTCAAGAGAAATGGAGAGTTTAAAGAGTGGAGAACATGCTGTTTGAGGTCCAGCATGATGCTTCCATTTGTTTTTAGCTTACATGGAGCAAACCTATTATAGAGCTGAATAACCTCTACTGCAGAGGAGACGTCAAAGTCCAGCAGGTCCCTGAGGCTCCAGGAGTCACACAAGATCAGATCAGCAGGACTTTGACTTCTTGAACCAGAGGGTAATTATGACCCTTATTAGACCTGCTGCAGTGATGAGACACATGAATAAAGTGCTGCTTCACAGATCCCGCAGTGTCAGTGTTTGATGTCCATCACTTCACTTTTATTTATTGTTGAAAACAAAATGTCCCCTTTTACTCTCTAAAACGTAAAATGAGATACAACAGTGCATTTCTGTCGTCTGCGGCCTCACTGCAGCTCTCCTCACTGGTTTGAGAACCGACACTGGAATTCTGAGCTCAGACTGACAGAAGTGATGGTTGTGCTTTTCTGATCAGCAGGGAAATATAACTGTAAGTTACACATCTACTGACTCTACGGTGTATGTAGCTGAGTGTGCTCTTAATTTGTAGGACTGTTTAAAGGCACTGTTCAGGTTTTTCACTGCTCTCAACCTGGAGTGTCGGTCAGAACACTATTTAGACTGGGATTCAGTTCAGGACCAGATGTGGTGCAGCAGGTGTAAGAAGGAAGACATGAGGCAGGATCCCTTTTGCTTTCTGTATTCCAAGTCGGTCACAGATCTTAGTCCAACAACAGTAATAGCATCACGGTGTATTTGGTGGGTGTGGATGAGTGCTTCAGTATGTGTGTAGGTGTGTGTGTGGTCTCCTAGAATAAACAGAAATACAGAAAATAAGTTTCAGATGTTCTACCGTTACACATTACATCATACTGTTACACCTTAGATCAAATAAGAAGGAAATTGATAAAGCCTAAACAAGCTTAACATCAGAATCAATATTCATAAACAAACTAAACAAATGAACTAATATCCATCCCTCTGCGTCTGTCAAGTTCATCGCACAGCGCTCTACAATACACACATATAGCCGCTAGCTCGGACTTAACGGTAAATAACGGTAAACCAATAAACTTCAAATCACTCATTTATCTTCAGTAAAAAGAACTCAATATAGCAACTTACTTGTCAATAACGCACACTTATAAGGTGAACACACATATTCTGCCCTCTCACGTATTAACACAGTGGCTTTGCGACCCCACCTCCCTCCGTGATATCAGGAACAGTTTTGGTTTCTATGACAACGAGATGACGTCATCGCCGCCCCAACTGCGGTATGCCGTAAGTGGCAAAAGTAACAATGAACAGAAATCACCTAATACGAACAATAGTACATAACAAACTCAAACTATTTAAGGGTCTTTTGAACAGTGTAGGTTCTGTGTTTGTGTGGCTCTTATGGAAGTAAATATGTGCCATCGGAGTTGAATAAAAAAATGCCTCTGAAATTTCAACGTAAAAAAATTCAGTGTCATTATTTGTAGGTGAAAAAAAATTCAGTGATAAAAAAATTTCGCTGTAAAAAAATTCAACGTCTAAAAAATTCGCTGTTAAAAAATTCAACGTCTAAAAATTCGCTGTAAAAAAATTCAGCGTCTAAAAATTCGCTGTCTCAAATTCAACGTCTAAAAATTCGCTGTTAAAAAAATGGCAAGGTTACTTCAGGTCACAGACATGCGCAATGGACGTCAGATTTCAACACCCAGCCAATCACAAGACGCCACGTTATGTAGAGGAAACACCAGCATCACCGAGGCTGGCGACTATGGAGGTGAACGCTAACCCAACGGTGAGTTTATGCCTTCATATTTCTGTAGTATATTTCATTTTGCGCCTGAAGTTTGATACATTATCTTAAAGCTCGATTTAAAGCACGGGTTTGGTTTGGTCCGTTGTTAATCTTACAGCATGTAGCGCTGGCATATAACTTCTCGCTACCTGCTAGCATCCAGCCCCTCTCCGCTGCCCTACACCCAGTTTCCCCCGTTTTATTTAAAAAAGAAATAAACTTGGATCTTTAAAGAGAACTGATGGGTGGCGACTTTCTGGGTTGTTTGTATGTTGTCTTGGGTGAGACTGAGACAGGCAGTCTTAGTAAAGTCCAGATTTTGCAGGAGATGCTGCCGCTCTCCACCATGTCCTAGCAAAGATACAGGCTTCAGACGGAAGACACACATCCCAGGCTGAACCGTATCAATGAGGATGAATGAAAGCAACATTAGTTATTTCATATTAACTAATGTAATAAGTTAATATGGCTGCCTTGTGTGCTTCAAGGAGGGGCTGTGAACACTTCTGACATTAACTATAACCACAACCCCATTTTGTTCAGCTACTGTATTGTTAATGTGACTTCATTTATGAATGAATTAATAAATTTATTGTCTTTACGACATAATAAAAAATACCAGCTACCTACCAAACTGTAGATTTACCTGTGCTTGATATAGTTTCTACAACTTAATGGGAGAAGAGCATAGTAAGAATGTCATCCTTTTCATAAAATACAGAAGAATTCATTTATGAACGAAGTAATACATTTATTGTCATTATAACATCATCCAAAATACTGTTTCAAAGAATGTTTGAGCTATGCTAAAATTTGTCATTAATGTTGTAATAATAATCAAGTCTTTGTGTTTTTCAGGGTGTACAGATTCCAGAAATTGAATGGGAGGACAGCGGGTTTCCTGTTCACGGGTCAAACGTCACAGAACCAAACTCTAATTTGCAACTGACTGATGAACAAATGGCAGCCTTAAGAAATGCAGTAAACCCAAAAAGCCACATCACCGTCTTCTGGATGTGACATTTATATTGCTGCAGTTCGGTTTTGCCAGCAGTTTTTTTACTATGTGAAAGTTTTCTTAAAAAATAAAAGACTTCCTCTCTTCAAAATGAATCATGCTTTGAATTTAATTATTTTTCACATTACCTTTTTGTAATTATGTACAATCAAGTTAAATTCTGTGTATAATTGTGTAAATTGTGCTTAACATCTGACTGTATATAGGTAACTAATCATAATCATGATTTTGTCTAATTAAATTCAAAGCATGACTTATTTTGAAGAGCGGAAGTCTTCAGCATTTATGAAATGTAAAGCAAAATGCTGATTATGTTACCATAAATGTGAATTTTAGTGCTTTTATAGTAGTTGTTAAAGAACTAAAGTGTTTAAAATGTATAATTTGATTGTTTTTTTCTTTACTCAAAAGGAAGCTAATAGGTACATTTGTCCATTGTTGTAGGACTTTGAATTTCTGGCATCATAAGAATCAGAAAGTTAGTTTGTCTTAGGTAATTTATTTTGTAATAATTCCAGCATAGATGAACTCATGTAAGTGCATTCAATAAAATTTTTGCATAAAAAACAATTTCAGTTTCATATTTAAAACTGCCTCTACAAACAGTATGAACTCTGACAAATGAAGTACCTAATCTGAACATTGTTACTCTAATTCCTCCAGTTTTATCAAAATCAGATATATGATTTTGACAAAACTAGAGGAATTAGAGTACAAATAATATACATGATTATATGAGTATGCAGAGCCATGTCTTTTTCTGCAGGGCTGTCTCAAGTCCATCTTCAACAGCATGACGTTCTCCGTTGCAGGTTTTTTGGAGATGGTCTGCACAGCGAGGAATGGCCTTTGAAGCATCGCATATGAATTCCAGTCTAAGAGAAAAAAAAAATAAGTTAATGTAGTTACAGGAAAAAGTTTAAATTTCATGTGGTAATTGAAGATTGAGTGCATCAAAAACAAATACCAAAGTAAGGTCAGGGTAAAAAATGTATGTATAATTATTTTTTTAAAAACATGTTTTAATACAAAGTAAGCATTAAAACATGCCAAATTCCTCTGGAAGACAATTTCTGTGTAGCTGAAGTCAATGCTTGTGACCATCATTGTGTCCTAAATGGACATACATAAGCCTGGGGTCAAAGTCCAGTCCTGGAAGCCACGGCCCTGCAACTTTTAGATGAGCCTCTGCTGCACCTCACCTGAATAGAATAATTAGGTCATTAGCAGAGCTCTGGAGAACTGATCTACACAAGGAGGAGGCAGTTAAACCATTTCATTCCAGCGTTTTGTAGTGTGACACATCGAAAAACTACATGACAGCGGCCATCGAGGACTGGACTTTGACACATGTGACATAAGCACCAGCTTTCAACCACACTCACCATCACAGCCTGAAGAATAGAATGTAAATGGCCCAGGTATTGTTTCAGTCACTTCTTAGTTTTCACCCAAGACAACATACAAACAACCCAGAAAGTCGCCACCCATCAGTTCTCTTTAAAGATCCAAGTTTATTTCTTTTTTAAATAAAACGGGGGAAACTGGGTGTGGGGCAGCGGAGAGGGGCTGGATGCTAGCAGGTAGCGAGAAGTTATATGCCAGCGCTACATGCTGTAAGATTAACAACGGACCAAACCAAACCCGTGCTTTAAATCGAGCTTTAAGATAATGTATCAAACTTCAGGCGCAAAATGAAATATACTACAGAAATATGAAGGCATAAACTCACCGTTGGGTTAGCGTTCGCCTCCATAGTCGCCAGCCTCGGTGATGCTGGTGTTTCCTCTACATGACGTGGCGTCTTGTGATTGGCTGGGTGTTGAAATCTGACGTCCATTGCGCATGTCTGTGACCTGAAGTAACCTTGCCATTTTTTAACAGCGAATTTTTAGACGTTGAATTTGAGGGATTTTTAGACGTGAATTTTTTACAGCGAATTTTTAGACGTTGAATTTTTAACAGTGAATTTTTAGACGTTGAATTTTTTTTAACAGTGAATTTTTAGACGTTGAATTTTTTTACAGCGAATTTTTTTATCACTGAATTTTTTTTCACCTACAAATAATGACACTGAATTTTTTTTACGTTGAAATTTCAGAGGCATTTTTTATTCAACTCCGATGGCACATATTTACTTCCATAGGCTCTGCCTGTTTTTGTCCGTGTATTTTAGCTGTGTTGTCTGTGCTAACATTTTCTTTTTGAGTTGTCCAGCCCGGTTCGGCTTTGCCTTCTTTAATTTTAGCAGCCGGGTTCGGTTTGCAGTTCGTCATGTGGTTCTACAGCAGTGACAGCTAGTACTTGTTGGGATCTGGGTTTCACCATTCTTCTCAGTTCCCCCAATTCTCCATCAGATGGCGTCAGGGAGCACAGCTGGCTGGGCAGGCATCAGCAAACCTACATATCATTGAGTCTCATCAGGTCAGGAGGCGTCTGCTCCCAGTCTGTCTGCGCCTGAGTGTTGATCTGCAGCGGTAACGCCACGCCCATGTGGTCCTGAGTGG
Organism: Poeciliopsis gracilis; assembly: GCA_911649635.1. Classification (NCBI taxonomy): domain Eukaryota; kingdom Metazoa; phylum Chordata; class Actinopteri; order Cyprinodontiformes; family Poeciliidae; genus Poeciliopsis; species Poeciliopsis gracilis. Next base: position 20,315 of record CAJVRI010000659.1, on the reverse strand, counting down.
GACTGAGCTTATGGATCTCCTTTGATTCTGTGACTTGTCTCGCTCAAGGTTACTCCAGGTAGTGTACACAGTTAAGAAAGGACCGGCTGCAGACCCCTCACATCCTGGACACAGTCAGTGTCAGGTCAGCGAATCAGAGCGAAAATCAGCCACCACAGAGACAGTTTGTTTTTGGTTTGATGAACACTTTGCAACCAGAGTCAGCTGCTCTGCTGTCAAACAAGATCATTTACAATACCACATTATCCATTATTTTGTTTAAGAAGAAATGGCTTCCTGTACCTACAGATACATAGTGTTTATTTTATCCCTTCTTTTCTTTCCTCTACAGTTTGGATATTAGAACAAACCTCCAGGGGCAGTGGTTTGTTGTGCTTTGGTACAATAACAATAAAAGCATTTTGATTATATTTAATGTCTGTGCACTGCGAGCATATAAAACACAGGTTAAATTCCTGGTTTGTGCACACAATCTTTTCCAAGAAAGTTTGAATTTGACTCTGAACCCGGGCTAAATGTCCTCGTGTGAAGCTTCTCAAATGTAATTGCTTAACTTTGCTTTGCGTAAAGCAGCCATTCCTAAGCAGATGACATTTTTTCAGAAAGTAGAGACATGAAGACACAATAGTGACTGCGCTCCGCCGAGAGTAATTTGCTGTGATGATGAGTTTGAAAATCTTCATGGCACAGCGAGGAGAGGTTAAAGCAAGCAACGAAGCACAGATGACAGAGTGCGCCGAGTTACAGAGCAGAAGATTACACGCTGCGATTCCTCAGGTTTTGTCCTGCACCATAATGAAATATGTGACTCTCAGAAGCCAGATATCAATAGGTGTGTGAGCTCAGGGCAAAAAATATGACAGACAAGAGAAACAGATCAGTCTGTGAGCAGAAAATGCGTTTACACCAGTTCATTATCACACGGCACAAGAAAAGTTAACTCTTCGATAGTGTGTCAGGGCCATTCTGCACAGAAAAAACATTTCCACCAAAATCTCTGAAAATTTCTTGAAAAATTTAACATTTCCTAGAAAAAACTGAAATTCTTAGATTCATCTCAGAATTTTCTTTCTAGAAAATTCTGAGATGAATCTAGAAATTTCATAGATGTTTTTGGTTGAAATGTACTCGTTTTTCTCTCTCTACAAAGGCCTTCAGAAATCTAATAATGCAGTGCTGAAATGCTGTCACACAATTCAAGACATTTTAAAACACATTAAAATAGATTGAACATTTTTCACTGCGCAGTCTGTTTAAGTCATAGCCTTGTTCTTAATGTATGGAAATTTATTCTTCATTTAGTTTGTTGCATGTTTTTAAAATATTTTTATACTTTGTATTTGTGTGACCCAACATGCCCCGATGCTGCTGTTACACCTGAACGTCCCTCCTGTTGGACAAGAGAAGACCTTTTCTATTCTGCTCTAAGCTTTGGATTCCACTGAGTTTTTAACTCTTAGTCTGAATGTCATGGAGAAAGATGAAAAAAGAGAACTGTAAATCTGAATCCCTTCATTTCATGTGCAACAGAGTCGCATCATAAACAGCAAAGGCGCTTCGTAAGACACTGATGCCGTCATGCAACATGACAATGTTTCACAATCTGCACTTCAGTTCAAGTGTCTGACTCTCCGCTCATATGAAAAGTCTGTTAAGAAACACTGACTTGTATTACAAGATAAGAAACTGATGGCAGCTTCAGACAAGAAGGCTCTTTCTACAAAGAGAAGGTCATTAACTGCAAATTGACTCAGATTCTGCAGAGAGAGGGTTGATTGTTCTGGTTGGAGATTCTCCTGGTAGTTACCTCCACTGCTCCACTTCTTGTAGCCACTCCATAAGCATTCTTTAAAAAACTGTTGAAGTCTGACATCTGAAGACAGAGTTATGGTTTTGTCAAAATCTTTCTTTTGTCCTGAAATATATTTCCAAATGTGTCTTCACTAGTTTTATTCAAATCTTAATTGAATAAAGACATTGGTAGTTTTGGTTGGCTTATTTGATGTGGGGCCCATTCAGACAACTCTTTGGTTTTAGTATGTTGTTACAAGCACAGTGTGATGTGACCATATGATTTTGAAAACTGCCAAATGTGTTCTGAGTTTAAGTCATATTTGTTCAATATGTCATTTTCTTGCTGTATGTTTTGAACAACTGCAAAATAAATCCACCTGCAGGTATAAATAAAGTAATCCGTACTAATCTTCAGACCTCGGGTGAGGCTTACCTGCTGCAGGTGAGGCATCCAGTCCTCAGATCATCTCGACACCAAACTGCAGAAAATCCGCCCAAAATTGTTTGGAGTTCATTTTGTTTGATATTCCTGGAGACATGATCTGTTAGGCAACAACAGAACCAGAAATAAGTCTTGCTTCTCAACAGTCTATGCATCATAATATCATTTGCATGATTAGAGGCATTAATATTATTCACATAATTACGACAGGATTACACGTGCATTGCATTCTAATAAGGCTCTTAAACTCTGAGTAACATGCACTGTGTCACATTTTCCACTTACTCAGACGGACAGAAATTGAAAGCCAAATATTAATCTGAGCTACTTTGCCAGCATATTTTATGGAAAGTGTCCCAGTGGCTCTGTGACTGCCCTATGTTTTAATAAAAAGATGATGAAACGGAGAAAAGAGATTTTCATTCTCTTTTTCCTTTCGTGTGACAAATGAAATGTCAGGATTCTCGTGGTGGAAATATTGTCCAGAGCTGCAGCAGAGGTTGATAACATCTGTCACCTCAGACCAGCTGTCAGAGTCCCGCCTGCCTGCTGCTCAGCTCCGTCATTAAAGGATCATCTGCTGCCTTTCTGTTCCTATAGCGATAAGATGTCATTGAATTAATTAATTTATGATTCACGATCAGAATTAAATTTAATGTATGAGATTTTTTTTTAAAAAAGATTTTTTTTAAATAACAAATAGATCAAAACTCTTCATTCATTAATGAGACAAATTAGACACCAAGAATGAAGCACTTTAGACATATTGAGCTGCTCTGGATCAGATTATCAATGTTATGTAAATGATGAGGAACCGGCAAGGCTACAGCAGCAACAGAGGCAACGCAGTTTGATTACCAGCTAAAAAGAAACACTAAGTGACCCGACTGTTAAGCCAAGAGGCCAGCAAAATCACAAACTGCTGCAGTTTGTGATTTTTAAAACGACACATCTAGGTTTTATTTCTGGTGGCTTTTCTGGTTTGTTGGTCACAATGACTTGAATCCTGTCATGTCTGTCTGAGTTCTCCTGCTTCCCCTCACATCAACAGCTTGACAGTTAAAAACTAAGAGATCCAACAGCCGTCACCATCTTCCCTGTTGCTGCCAGTTCCCATGATGCTCCTGTGCTCTGGCCCTCCTGCCTCTGCTGGCTGCTCTGTCCTGCTGCCTCCTGCTCTGACTCACTCACTGTGAGATCATTTGTTGTCGTCCATGTCTCCCCTTCCACTGTTTTCATGTCACAAGCACATGTGCAAAATGGTTTATCTACCATTATTTTATTGGATATAAATAAGTAATGATAATAAAAAAAAAAGAGTTTTTTTTTTTTTTATAAAGAAACTGGCTGTTTGTAACTTTCCTCCGCCTCATCACCAGGGCATGAAGGCGGATCTCTGATCTCTCTTTGAGATGTTCTGAAAACCTCAGAACATTTTGGTGTTTTGCTCATTTTCCTCTGAATATCACATATTTCTCTTTGTTAATGTCTCTCTCATGTGTACTTTTCCTCTGTCTCTAAAACTTGCTTGCTGCTCCTCATAAGTATATTTTCTGAAGCGCTTCATTCGCTCGCTGGCAGTCTGGGTCACGGTGAATTCAGCCGAATCGTTTCCTTCTGGCTGTTGCTGACGTCCTCTGGGTGTTTCTTCAGCTACGAATGCTGGCTGTAAACTTCCCACATCTCCTTGAAGGTGAACTCTTCAGAACCCCGTTGTTCAGATATTAAATTGTCTGTTTTGGGGTTCAGTAGAACGGAGATCTGTAGGAAGCGTCCAATGTGTTCAGTTTATATTTCTAAACAAATGAATAGTCGAAAAATGAAAGAAACACCATTTCACATATAATATAATTCACAGTTCTTCAGTCCATGTTCTATATTTTTTTTCCCTCCACATCGCTCCCATTTATCATTGTTATTCCTCCCAATGAAACAATATGACATTTAAACACATATGACCTTCATTCAATATCACCATTATTATTATTTCTTCCCCTCTTTTTGTCTCACTTACATTTTTAATTAATCCTAACTTTTATCAGACAGACAGAAGACAGATGCCTTCCTTTCTCATCTTCATTCAATCTTTTTTGCCAATTAAAATGGTCAGATATCAATCAGTTTACAAAAATTGAAACTCTGAAGAGAAGCCAGTCAAACAGACTGAGAACGAGAAACCAAAGTCCTGAAGAACATGACGGCTCGGTTGTTTGTTGTGTAGGAGAAGGAGAACGGCATCCGACCAGCAACAATCTCAGTCACGGCGAGAGAGTTTTAGCACACACTATGAAATTACTCAAGAAAAGACGAAGATGGGAGCGGTGCCAAAAGGCATTCTGAGGAGACAAAAAGTCCTGGAGGCTTTGAAGGAAGGAAAAAAATGAGGAGACAGATAAGATGAAAGAGGAAACAAGCAAAAGAGGAAAGAAAAAGCTTCCAGGGGAGAGCGACCAAAAGGCACTTATTGTGAAAACAGGTATTTAAAGAGAACAAGGGCTCAGAAGGTGGAGAGAGATGCTGTCTGACGGCGACTTTGCTGCCTTTGATTTACTTTGCTGCCTGTTAGCAGGGAAAAAAAGGAAATGACCTCGTCCCGATTTCATCCAGAAGTATTTTTGTAAGAACTAATTTGGCTTGCAAAAATCAATGTGATATTCTATTTATTTATTTATTTCATTTTTTATATAACAGCCAGAAACATGTATTTTTTTAAACAGTGGGCCTCAACCTTATAGCAGACTCACCTATTTACTTTTTTTGTAGAATATAACTCTAAACCTTGTGTGAGATTTTAGTCAGAAAGAAAATGCAGCTGAAAAAACATCCTCCTTCTACTCCCTGACTCCTTCTTCTTCATCGTTTTTGCCAGCAGTGACATCCAGCTGTTGATCTCGTGACTAATGATGGGGGAAAATAAATCTGCTGCAGTTTTGCGAAATGATTCTATTGCCGACAAAATCACTTCCAACGCAAAAATACGTGAGCATTTCCACTAAGTGTATTTACTTTGTCATTTCAATTTGCAAAATTATATGGTTAACGGAAACACGGCCACTGACATTTCTTATCCACTTTGCCAAAAATACATTTGTCCGTCACACTCTGAGGAACCACAGAGAACAGGAGGTCAGATGTTTCTTGTTTCCTTTCTTCTCCTCTTCCAGTGTTACTTTCACACACCTGCACACTGACTGACAGCCACCTGCAGATCCGCGCACACTGAGACGAACACAAGGTCATCAGCAGCAGAGGAAATACCACGGCCAGTCAGCAGCGGCCTTCTGCCATTCCTCTGAAGAGCCTGTAGTACTTTACGCTGTCATGCACGGCTTGGCGCGGCAGGTCTCCCTCACTGATCACTGACTCGCCGCCGCCATGACCTCGCCAGCACTCACAATGGCGAGGTGTTGCTCTTTCCCCAACAAAGCCTGGTGGCGAACTGAAATGCTGACATCAAAAAGACACACAATGGGACTCGGAAAGGGCCGTTTTTCTTCAAAATGCCACCTCATTTAAAAAGGTCTGTGTCTGATAATGTCGCAGCTGTCCCAGTTAAAAGCTTGCAATCCGAAAGGCAATTATGGTGCCGATAGAGGGGGTTGATGGTGGGGATAATTGCACTGATTTAATTTTCTGTTGACCCAACCAGAACACTCTGTGAAATGCCGCACCTAACAGCAGGCTGCTTTATGATAATGTGGCACTAGATCATATTTCATAGTCGTGTTTACAGATTGTTGAAGTGTCCATTGACTAGAAATGGAGGCAAAATAGAGGGAACGAATGATTTACTGTAAAATTAGCAACTTAATGGCCACGTTTAAATGGCTGCGCCTATACTGAGAATCTGGAGGTACAAAACGTGACCAACGCTTCTCAAACTCTATTCATCAAACTTCAAATCTATGATTCATACACTCTAATAGCCCCATAAAACTAATGCTGCTAATATCTGCTCAGATGCCCAGTCATGAAATCACTTAATATCAAGTTTAATGCAGTGCCACAAACATGTGAACTGACCGAGAGTCACACCGTTCCAGATGCCAGACGTTTGACACTGAAATTGACAACATTGAAATTTAATTTACAGACAGCTTATCTTTAAATATGAAAACAAAATGCACAAGCAAAAGTTATGCATCCAACCCAGAACGAGCAGAACTCTATGTGTTAACAATATATCTCATGTAACTGTTGGTAAGGATGTGATTTTAATTTCATTTCTCATTGAAACGTCACCATTGTGTAATTGTTTTCCCCACATTGTGAACTCCGTCGCTTTGACTCCAACTTTTAATTTTCTTACATATTTCAAAATTCAAATCCACATCATCTAACTTTTTAGCAATCAGCTAAGTAACAGTGATGGTCACAACAGTGATTCACTTAAAGCTGAAGTCTTTCACAATGTTCAGTGATCTTATTTTCCATGAGAAACTGAAGTTCTCGAGTGTTTGGCGCTTCCAGAAAGCACAATATACCACCACTAATGACACTGGCCCTCACTACTGGAAGTGACTCATCAATGACCTTTAGTGGCGATACTTTGTTCTCAAGAAATTGGTCATTTGCTGGACAAATTGCAGCTCTTTGTGTCTATGAACACAGAGACTCAGAAAATAAGTAGTCTCAGGAAGCCAATTTAAGCCGGAGCTAAAGCAGACTGTGCTGGGAGGCAGCAGAGTGCTGCTGCTCCCCCTCAGTTCTACTGTCATGCATCCAGCCCATAGCAGAGTTTTCCAAAACACATTTCAGAGATCGACACAAGTTGCACAGTGGCAAACATGTGCACCTTTCAGCACATCAGCATATATGACGTCAAGTTTTTCCTGTCGAATTTAAAAGAGAACTTGTCAAACTGATGGAACAGAAGCATACATTCTTAAGCAATTGTATCAGTAAATACGTGCGTATATGCATATAGGCTTATGTTTGTTGATTTCTTAATGAAGAAATGAGGAAGCGGTGCAGGGCGACGTGGATTCAGAACATTTCACTGTCCAGTGTTTGCAGAACAAAGTGATCAGAAGCAAGTTTCTCCCAAAGTTTTCAAACCAATCAAACTTTTTCACCTTATGCAATGAATGTATGTTTATATGTTTAACAGCCTCTAACTTTTATTGTTTGGGCTGAGAGATGATCTATATTTGACTAACTGATTAAAACAGGGATGCTTGAAATACAGGCATATACAACAGCATCCTGTGTTGTTGTTTCTTGACATATTGGTATCAATCATTAATGCTCTTCTGACTCTTCCTTCCTGGTCGTGTTTGTTTGTTACATTAGGAACCCCAACAGTGATCCACAGCATGAAGCTGCATCCAGCTCTGCAGGCTGAAGCATTAAGGAAACGATAACTGTGTGTGTTTCGGTCTGCTGCATCATCCACAGGAGAGAGCGCTCTGTTTTGTGCAGAACAGAGGGGTGTGCACTGCATTCCAATTAATCAGCACATGGGGCTCTGAGTGCATGGCACCACACACTTGTTTTGAGCCTCTGCTGTTCATGTGCAACGTTGTGCACATTACCCTCCAAATGTCACAGGCTCTGGCATAGGAATGTAGTGGACAGCAGGGAACTCTTTTGTGCCATTTTCTCTTTAATAACACTAGAAATGGGGAAGTAGGACAGAATTATAAGATAAATGATTTCGGTGCCAATTTTAATGCTTGATGTTTAACTTTTAGCATCGGCTTTCCAGTAGGAGAGCATTTGGAGATCTGAGAAACTGATGTTACCATAGAAGAACTGTTTGAAATATTCAATACCTGTAGGATGAGAAGATAAAAGCGCTGTTTCAGCGGTACTGATTAGATTGCTGCATTTCTGATGTCTCCTCTGTCTGCGTTTGAAGTTTTTGATAATGGGACCTTTTTAATTGCTTTCTGTATCACCAACTGAAGCAAATAATGAATGTTGTGGATACTGTTCCAGCTGCATAATCATTTCTCTGAGATACAATGGACTAATTAAAGACGCTTTTCTCCTCCTGTCGCCTGTCTCCACTGATAAGACATCCAAAGATCAGCTTTTCACACTGGAATCACTGGGATGAGAACATTTGCAAGGGTGGTTTTTGATGTCTATTATTTATGTCCTTTCTCCTGGTTGTCAGCTTCGTGCTATATAACTGATTGTTATGTGGGTTTCTGTTACACAAAATGAATCAAGATGAAGCACCGAATAAAAACTCTTAAAAGAGTTTTTGTATTCACACCAGCCATGCTTGGTTCGTTTTAATCAAACTGTAGTTTGTTTCCATAGAAAGTTTGGTGCGTTTTGCAGGTGTGAATGCACAATCATCCTCTGAGGGGAACCAAAAAAAATGAACTCAGTCCCACATACAGAGCTGGGTGGTTAGTTCAAATGCACAAGTGAACGCCAATCTAAAACATTATACATTTTAAATATTGGCCTGGCGGCTGGTGAAGGCATGGTGGAAGGATGCGCCTTCCACCATGGAAGGCGCATCAGGTTTTAACTCTTGCATTTGAGGTTTAGGAGCTCAACGGCTGGATGGTTGGACAGAACAAGGCTGAGGAGAGACGAGGCGTGTCGCTGCTAAATGCAGTCGATGTGTCCACGTTGACAGGCGGGGCATGTTGTGTGGGGGCTGTCAGTTTATCGCTTGCCCTCTTCAGCTCAGCTGGCTCACTTTTTGCATTATCCATTTTGAACAAATATAAATCCTTCATTTTCTTCTGTTTTGCACTGTTTAGATCTGAAAGTGCAAAACTCTTGGACTGATGGATGGAAAAAGAGACAGAGAGGGTCAGGCTTATTCAGCTGTGTCAAACAGACTCCTCAGGTTCAGTAACTGTGCTTCTATCATTCCCTTCACATGGCTTTGTTTAACAGAAGAGTTGAGCAGGTGAATTTAATAGATGATGTGCGCTGCTCTGGCTCTGGAATTGAACCATCACCCTCCTCTCCCTCTCGCCTTCCCTTCGCTTAATCTGCAAAGAAAGCCAGTTAAAAAGTGGAGCTGCAGTCTCATTAACTGCTGAGATGAGGCTGTCCCAATCATCACACATCAAAGTTGGAACCTGTCAGGGGTGGGATGGTGGAGAACTGTTGCCATGGAGACCCAGTGCAGTTGCAGCCCAACCTGGTTTTTAAGAGAGAGCTTGTTTTGTGTGTGTGCTGTCAGGAACCCGTGTGTGCTCTTTCAAGCTCTCAGGTTCATTTTTCATCTTCCTGCCTGTTATATAATGCTCCAGTGTCTGCTTCTAAATGTTAGCATCACTTGTTTCTCTAAGATGAAGCTGAAATGCTATAAGCAGCAGCCAGATGGAAAAGGAAAGAGACACGGTGATGTCAGAAATTCCCCTCTGTTCTTGTAACACAAACATCTCTGTATTTAAATGAAACGTGTTAGATCAGGTCAAAATAAAGGGGTGCTTGATTGGGAACTGCGTGTTTTACTAATCAGAATCTGAAAAGTGTGGTGAGCATTTGTGTGCAGCATCTCTGAGTTAATATACTTTGTTGAACCACTTTTGCTGTGGCTACAGCTGCAGGTTTAGGTGAGGATGTTCTTTTTATCTTGTTTTTTTTTTTATACCTCAAATTTAGTCAGATTAGATGGAGAGCGAAGGTGAATTCATTATATATGTGGAATTTGACTGTCCTATTCTAATGTATCTATTCCTGTACCTTACTAGGATCCCTCATTACTTGTAAATTCTCACCTTTATTGTTTACTAAAGTAACTCAAAACTGACAAGAGTAATAATAAATGCACATTTTCAAAAAGCTGACCAATGAAAATCAGACATTGATTTGAATTGTAATTGAACAGAATCATTTGAAAAGAAACTAATGAAAGAAGCCTGTCAAAAAATGATGGTTCCTCTGGAAAAGATTGGGAACAATTTGGCTGTAGGGACATGTTAGTGGCCACAGTGCCACACTGTACTGTATCCCCTGACACACTGCATGGTGGGAAAGGTTCCACATAATTCCCAGAGCTCAGTGAGTCACCAGGTCCTGCTGGGCATCATCTGAACGCAGCTTTCACTCATTTAGACGTCTCTCCAGGCATGTGCAGAGAGAGGGGGCAAAGGGGGCTTGAACCTCTGCCCCTTTTATCCTCGAAGCCCCTCGTGCCCTTTTGAGATTCTTCTTGATTTTTATGCGTTGTTGCTGTTTTGTTGTGTTTTAAGTGTTTTAAGACCTTGTTCAATGTGCCCTTTTTTAACTTTGAGCCCCTGCCCCTCCAAAGGTCTCTGCACGTCCCTGCGTCTCCCCGTCCACTCACCTCGCTCCTGCTAATTTATGAACAGTGACCTGCACTTATAGACGACACCTCTGACATATTCGTCTGCTGTCATCTCCCTCCCCTTTCCCCCCACTGTGTGTCCCCCTGCTGTGTTCACCGCCGTTCCTCGGCAGCCTGTTGGCAACGTGTTGCACCTTGCAGTCTGTTTTAATCTGTTCCTGCCTCCAAGCGTGTATGACCAGCCTGCCTCCTCCATCTCTGTCCCTCTGTGAAATTAAAATGGTGCTGACTTGCAGTGACTTGCTGATTATTTGGCCCCTTGCTGCAGGTGAAGGGACCCACAGACTGCTGTTCTGCAGCTCGGTTGGAGCATCATCCTCTCTGTGCACCTGCCCCCCACAGCTCTGCACCGCTCTGACCTAGAAGACGGCTCTGACCTGACGCCTCACCGGCTGCTTATTCTCTGTCAGCTGCGTCCGCCTGCAGGCATGAAAACTCACACCCCATTAAAGAGACGAGGGGACAGACGGCAGTGCAGGTCCACTTGGGCCTGGCTACGACAAAGATCCAATCTTTACTGAGCGTACAGCATTGGCTGCTAATGTTTTAGCGTTCACTTTGTTGTTGTTTGACATTTAGCGGCGCCCTGCTGATGTGTGAGCTGTTTGCAGGCACAGGCCACATGAGGGCAGTAAAATATACAGCAGGAGTCTTTTACCTGCAGCTTCCTGCTGGGAGGTTGGAGGAAGATCAACAACAGCTCTGTCACTTACACTTGGGGTCGCGCTGGGGTTCTGCTCTAGATCTTTGACCCGCTTTAATTCAGGGTGTAACTGCAGATTTTTCTGATTATTTTCTGTTGTTCTCATGTTAAACATCAAGTAAAGCTCTCACATTTTGAGGGGATTTGTGGAACCGGATACTTTCTGCGTTGTGCTGGTTCTATTAAGTGATCAGGTTTGTCTTTAAAGGATGGTTCCTTCATTTATTCTGACGAGAACAACATACAGAAAACAACCGCATTATAGGCTGCCCGCTCCAAGTCCAACATAAACAAAAGTACATAACAGAAATTAACTTTATAAATCTATAAATAAACTCGATGCATTTAGATGAAAAATAAATAGTACACACCTCCTCCGCAGGACATGACAAAAGGGGAGGACCTAAGGGACGCAAACATTTTAATGACCATACCACTGCATCTCCCAGAGGCTGAGATATGAACCAAGTTTACTTGAGTTGGATTTTGATGTTGGATTTGATGTTGGATTCTTTGAGCTCATTGTTCCCTCGGTTTCCCCTCCTCATGAAGACACAACAGCTGCACTGTTTTTTTTTGTCTTGCTGCCTGCAGCCATCAGCAGGGACAGCACTGAACTGACATCAAATTCCTCTAACAGCGTCTCTAACAATCTTCTGTGATCATGCAATGAGCCGCTGGAAATGAAAAGCTCTCCGAAACGCCATGGTCTCTGGTGAGCTCCGGTTCCCATAGCAACCAAAAGGACAGAGATTCTCAATCACCCAGGTTCCTCAAACCTCCAGGTCTGACTGCGTGTGTCTTCCCCAGCATTGTGTGCTCAGTCAAAGCATGTTCTGTGTAATGATCTAACTGTTTTATTTACCTTACATTCATCTTCTTCTTCATCTTGAAAAAAGTCTCCTCCTCATCATCATCATCATATTGTATGTTAATTCCTGAGCAGCTCAGAAGATGAGGACTTGTCAGAAGATCAACGCGTCATGATGAGGAGGAGATAAGATGACAGCTGACTTTATAGAGATATTCAAAGACAGTCAGCTGTCATAAATTATCACTCCTGAGATTTACTGTAGCTCAGGGCTGCACACTGAACAGAGCCACTATTTTTCATTGGGTGACAAAAAATGTTGCAACGTGAAAAGGACTCCAAAGACACACAAAGATCAGACAGCAGGTTAACATGAACCGAAAAACGACATGTCATAAAGACTGTCAGGAAAACAAACGACATCAAGACCAAAGTCAGTATAGAGCTACATATCGAGCACACACAAAATGAGGACTAATACCACTAGCAGGCAAAACTGCAACAAACCTGGAGAAGACTTTTCAGATCAGAAGTGTATTTTGAAGAACATCAGGTCAGCTCGCTGTGCTCTGTGCTCTGTGTCGGAGGGTCTGCTGTGTCAGAGGGTCTGCTGTGTCGGAGGGTCTGCTGTGTCGGAGGGTCTGCTGTGTCAGAGGGTCTGCTGTGTCGGAGGGTCTGCTGTGTCGGAGGGTCTGCTGTGTTGGAAGGTCTGCTGTGTCGGAGGGTCTGCTGTGTCGGAGGGTCTGCTGTGTCAGAGGGTCTGCTGTTCTGCTGATTACTCCTGGTTTTGAACAAAACAACTTTTTCCTTATGTGTTTTCAATCAGTTTTTCCATCTCACACACTGACTCCTTAAAACCAGTTGTTTAAAAACTACAGTCACTGTTTTACTGACTGTGATGCATTTGACAGAGAAAAGGTGGGATTTTCTGGTTCTGCTATGAACCGACTAGCAACCAGAACCAGGACAACTGGTGATCAAATCCAAGCATGTAAAAAAATCACATGTGGGGAACCTCAGAGCCTGTTCTTGGTTCACTCTTCTTTTCTTGAACCATTGGCTGAAATTATGGAACACATTTTATGATATATGCTGAGGGAATGCAACTTTATATTTGTGCCATCACTGGCCACTGTTCTCTAGAATGACTTCAGACATTTATAAGTAGCTCCAAAACCAGGACAGTCTGCTTTCCGGATCAGTGAGGTTCGCTATAGTCACAGACCCACAACACTAATAAAACAAAACTCCACTGAAATGCAGATATCATTAAGAGGAACAACGTGGTCAGTATCACATTTTGAGACTTCTAACACATCCTAATCATACACATTTGGGTGTCCAAGCATAACTGTCTGCATGGATGGCAATCATATTCAACTATGTGCCACTAAATAAAGTAACAAAATTTTGGGGGGCCAAAATAATGAGCTGGAAGTGGCCCCCTGATCACACACAGTGAAACTTGGTTCTCTCACTATTCTGGCACGTCAAAAATAATTTTAGTAATCCTAACTGACTGAGCAGACAAAGCTTAAGTCTGACTTAAAATCACACTGTCATTTTTCACATGGTATGCAAATATCTCATTTCCAATGATGCACAGCAGAACTTGGTTCTTTACAATCTTGGAGTTAGTTTAATTATAATCCATTATTCAGCGAACATAGTTTGCTCCACAGTTTTGTTCACTTCTAAAAGGTAGAAGTGAACAAAAAGGCGTTTTTTTTTTTTCTAGAAAAAAAAAAATTTTTTAAATGAAGAAACAATTTGTCTTGACCAAATAGATCAAGTATATTCAAAAATTGACAGCGACAAGGGACATTTACGTTAAAAGCCTCAAACATCATCCAGACGCTTGTGGTGACTGTGGGACTGAGTGCAGGCGTTTGGCTGTGAGTGCTGCTCCTCTCAGCAGCGTGCCTGCAGCCTGCCAAGCCTGGAAGACGACAAATGGACGGCAGCCCACATCCTCCAGGTTCACCAGGCAATTTATGAGATGATTAAACTGACACTCTCTGCTTCCCTTTCAGGAGCCAGCGTAATTAAATTGATATCAATAACACCCAGCGTTCTGCTGGGTGTTAGCACCATGGATGCTGCATGCTGCTGCAGCATCCATGGTTTCAGACAAACCTCCTGTGTGTGGAGGCTTGTGGGACTGAGAGCTGCACAAACCTCCACACACACCGTCTTTACGCCAGTTCACTCTGAGTGACAGGAAGCACCAAATACAGATGAACGTCAGACAAGCTTTTAGTGTAAAACCAATTCTCCCCTCCATTTCAGCACGATGTGTGACTTTGCGTTGGTCTATCAGCTGACCTCATTCAGCCCCAAAATATTGAAGTTTATCCTTGTGATGTGACAAAATGTGGAAAAGTTCAGTTGGTGTTTATAGTTTTCAAAACATCATGAATTTCAGAAATGAGCTGAAATGGAGCAATTTAAAGACAGACAAAAAGATTAAAAGCTGTGCAGATGTCTCTGCGTCTCCTGGTGCTCCTCTTTGGTCTCTGTCTTTTTCTGCAGCACTCTCCTTTGATGTGGCAGGTATTCAGACACTTCCAGTTGACTTCGAGTCAACGCTGTGCGCAGTGAGGGAGCGCGCCAGCTGAGCAATTGTAGCTCCACTTCTCCAAAGATAATTCACGTCATGTTTCACAGAACAACAGAAGCGATCGAAAGCTTCGGTTTGAAATTCTCAACACTTTGTCTGACAATGTGCAGGTTAGCGACAACCACTTGAAAGAGTTACACCAAACATGGCACAAATGTTTAAGACCACACCCTGAGTCCATATCCTTAATATGATCATGAAGTGGACATGGCTTATATGCTGCCTCACATTTGACCTTTGATCTCAGTGAACTCAAATGTTAATGTCGCAGTTACACCAGCTGCTGATCGGATCACAGCCTGGTGAGCATCACAGCAGGACGAAATGAAATTAGCGGTGATAGTGTCGATGACTCACCAATGAGCATAAAATATAATGCAATAGCCAATTCAGATGTATAGGTTTCGAGTTGTATTGTGAACAACAGACACCGAGTGCTGCCATGGTGATCCATGATGATTATAAAGATTTTCTATAATAAATATTTCTTTCAGATTTGAAGTACTGAGTTAAATTCAAAGGTTATTTAAAGTTTGAAAGAGAAACTGTCCAAACTTTCCAAAGGCATGTGAACAAAGGCAAAAAGTTTTGGTAGACAGCGCCATCTGCTGGTAGACTGAAGAATAACACACACACGCCGCAAGTGAAATACTCAGTGATTTGATTAAAATGACATGCTCAGTTCATCTGACCAGTCCAAAAAAAAAATTACCAGCAAGAATAATAGAGCTGCAGATTATGGATCAGAAAGAAAGAGGCATAATCTTTATAATCCATAAAGATTATGGACCTTAAAGAATATGTTCCATTATATTTCATTGAAGGTCTGTATGACCAACCTGCAATTTTTAGGATGTTTACTTGAACATTCCCATGAGAAAATGACCTCCATGGTCATAATCATCAAGAGTTTAAGGGAATCTCTTATCATCAGCTGCCGTTCAAATAACTGCTGACTTGAGTCTTCCTCCTCAGATTGCTTCAACTCAATATTTAGAGCACATTTTACTCCTGCCTGGGTCTAAGTATCAGATAGTAATATGTAGACTATCACTTTTGTCCAGGTTAAACTTTTTGTAGTTGTAATGAGAACCTAGTTGATTCAGAACTTTAGTTTCCATCAGTCACCGGTTTCATTCAGAACCAACAAAATCCAGAGAAAACTGCATCAATATCTACAAGTCCATCCATCCATCCATCCATTTTCTGTCACCCTTCTCCCTATCGGGGTCGGGAGTTGCCGGTGCCTATCTCCAGCTGCGTTCCGGGCGAGAGGCGGGGTACACTCTGGACAGGTCGCCAGTCTGTCGCAGGGCAACACAGAGAGACAAACAGGACAAACAACCATGCACACACACACTCACACCTAGGGAGAATTTGGGAAGGCCAATTAACCTGACAGTCATGTTTTTGGACTGTGGGAGGAAGCCGGAGAACCCGGAGAGAACCCACGCATGCACAGGGAGAACATGCAAACTCCGTGCAGAAAGACCCTGGGCCGGGAATCGAACCCAGGACCTTCTTGCTGCAAGGCAACAGCGCTACCCACTGCGCCACTGTGCAGCCTATCTACAAGTCATTAAAAAAAAAAAACAAGCTGATCCTCTACTTCCTGTTTTCTTCTTTGTGGTTTGCACCAGTAGTTCCATCCAGTTCTTCTGACTTGTGATGCGAAAAAAAAATTTCCATCGCAGTTTGGCGAAATAAACCAACTTATCCCAGAGCCAAAACTTTTGCTGCAAAATTGCCATGTTATAATTCAAGTTTTATTTTCAAAATGTCAAATTGCGCAATTTTATAGTCATTGGAAACGCAACTATTGTCTTCAATCTGATTTTTTTAAAAAAGAAATCTGAGCAGAGCTCAACCTGCAGCAGACAAACTCACACTAAAATATGAGTTCAGCACTTTATTGGCTCAACAATATGAGTGGTCTGAATGTAACATCATACAGTACAGTCAATGTAATATGAAGCTGAAGGTCCCAAAACACATTTGAGCTGTTTGGAAATGTAACATGTGAAGCCAAAGCTGAGGTTAAATGGTCGATCAAGTGCTAAAACAGACAAGATAAACGACATCGGTCCAGGAAATACACCGAGCCCAAACAACAAAATGACAGCGTCTTCAAGCACAGTGAAAACCTACAACACTCTTGAGTTTTCTTGGTCTGGAGATAAAATGAACATTTCAAAGAGAAGCCAAATTTGTACTGTAAATACATCTACGAAAAACTTTGTTTGAAGCTAGTGGGGGAGGTGATGGGGCACCAGTTTGTAGTGGGCACCACAGGACGGGCAGCGCTGGGGCTCGCCCTCATGAAGCCAGAACCAGATGATGGAGGTGTTGTCTTCCTCACCTGCACAGAGATAATAAAAACATGAGGCAGAAGTCTGGAAGCTGAGGCTCCTGAAGAGCTGAACTGTGATTTTAAGAGTTGGTTTTTTTTCTGTCGTGTTAGAAATGTATTTTAATTCTGTTATTGTGACTTACAGATGCAGCCCACAACCCTCTTGTTAGTGATGGAGGGAACCAGGTGGGGGTCCATCTTGGAGCCAGCATAGCTCTGTGGCTTCAACATGCTGTAAGGATCCTGCAAGGAGAAGAGGAAGATGATGATGAAGGTGGGTCTAATGGTCTCATCAGGAGTTTAGTCTCAGCTGGATTTAGGGTTCTGAAATCAGCCCCTGACAACAAACATTACATCAACAAATAAAGAGGTTTCCTTAGAAATGGATGATGTAATTAAGATAAGGGCAAGTAGCGCCATGGAAACAACGAGATACGCACTGAGAAATAAGCTGACAGCTGGAATCTGAGGCTAGATAATAAATCTAATAATAAATTACAACAGAGAGCCGATCCACGTCACTGGATGTGAAACTCTGATCCAGAGTCTCTCAGCATTCTGGGGGATGTAGGCAGAGGAAAGACTTCAGTCACTCAACCTCTCACGGTGAGTGGCATCAGCTAACTCACGCTTTGGTGACCTAGCAACAACCTGTTGCACAACTTGCACAGCAGCAATTTCAGGTTTCATCACAGAGCCTCATGACCGTTGAAACATGAAGAACAACAGGAAGTGACGTCACTAGATTGGCTATGTTTCAGACATTTAAAATAAAACAGCTAATCAATAATTACCAGTACTGACTGATACGAAATACTTGTATCGTGATAAATTTTCCACCGTATTGCTCAGCATGACTGGAATCAGAAAATGTTCAGCTTGAACAGCCCTGAGCGTTAGCAGTGCCATAGCAACGCTCCCCCAGGTCAGGCTGGAAGCAGCTCTGTGCTGAACGGGGAAAAGTTTGAACACAAGAACCAAACATAAAAAGGTAAGGCACTGTGTTACAACTACTGTTCTCTCAGTCATGGTGTGATACTGATTATTATCCTAACATATAATTAATAATCACCCAGACACGAACATTTCTGAATTCTTTGCACGAAATGTTGAATTCATGTTGATTCCACATATCTCCAATGTCCGCTGGACTTCGGGTTGCGCTGTGTCAGTTGTTTGGACGCACAGAGGCGAATCCGTGCCGTCACATTCAACAGGACGCGTTTTGCTCCCAGTCGGGGAAAACGTCTGATTTAGATCAGAGAGGCTACGACGATCTACCGTAACACAACACTACAGGATGATCAGTTACAAAATCGCAAACAATAATCTTAGAATGATAATCTTAGATTTCTAAGATTATCGTAAAGGGAAAAATCGGGCAAAAACTGGTGCTGTGCCCATCTTGTCTATTTAAATATAATGATTACTGAATAGTATACAGACTTTATCTGCATTCTTTGGCTTTATATTGTTTAGTTTTCATTCAAGTACATTTTTTGTTAATGGAGTCTGAGAAGCCATTTTATTTGTGTTTTTGGTTAGCCTATCATGTAGAAAATAAGCAGGTAGGGTATATATCTATCTCTTAAAGCAATTATTTCACAGAATGTATTTTCATCCAAGTGTAAAGCATAACTACATGCTGTAATGTGATGTTACCTTTCCCTCCTTCATGGCCTTCATGATGGCCTTCTCCAGCCCAGTGGCCTGCTCCTCATCAGTGGGAATGCCTGGTGGAGCAGCAACATGACAAAGGAGGAAATCAGAATGTACCACAGAACTTCTCACGCAGAATTTCACAGAACTATGAATAAACTACAAGAAACTACGAGTCAAATCCAAACGGTTATGTTCATAACAGCGATAAAAACGCCCTCGATAAGAGAGGAGCTGGGTTCGGCTCATCAAGGTACAGCAGATGACTAACGGAACCACCGAACCTCCTCAGTTATCTGAACCCAGTTCAACCTCTTTGCTGTCACTTTTAGCCTAATGCTAAGCAGCAGGTTAGCCCCTAGCTTTATTGAAGAACATTTGGATATTCAAAACCAGCTGAACACGGAAAATAAGCTTTATTGAAGAACATTTGGATATTCAAAACCAGCTGAACACGGGAAAAAAAGCAGAAAATGAACTTATTACAACCTAAGAGATTCAGCGGGGTTTTACTACAAGAACCGAACGTGTCCTGGCAGAACTTGGAAGAGAAAGCGTTCCGCGGTCAGACGGACTAGCCTAGCTTAACACTTCAGTCTGTTATGTGAATGGTTGTGTCCGTGTCGGCCTCACCTCCAGCCGCCATGCTGCGGCTCAGAGCCGGAGCCCGGACAGCCCGAACAGCCCGGCCGGTGGTCACGGCTCTCAGCCCGGAGCGGAGCAGTAACCTTGCAGCCATTTCTCCTTCAACGTACAGTTGTCACCCAGCAAAGACTAATGGACTTCTTCATCTGAAGAAGCTGTTCTTCTACTTTAGTTACATTCGCGCCCCCTGGTGGTCTGGTCCATCAAAGTACTTCCAGGGCTCTTCATAATCTCATTCTCCACCTTCTTATATTCTTTCATTTTGTGTTAAAAAAACATGTTTGTAAAAAAACATGTTTTAATTTTAAACAGAATTTTCTCCTTATCCACTTCTGTTCTTTAAAATCAAAAGTCCATTCTTTTTCCATCCCCTTTGCTTTTCCCCTCATTATCTCATTTATGCCGCATATCAAAACATAATACACACTTTCATTGTCTTTTTTGAATAATCTAACAGAACTGTCTATTCTGCCCCTGAACAATTTCTGAAAGATCTTCTGTTATGTCTGGTATCTTGCCAGTTTTCCAGGGCTGCCTTTGAATTTGTGCAGTTTCACCCCATCTACTGTAACTTACTCCACCCACTAATGATTATCTGTTGTAAATGTAGGTAATTGATTATTGCTTCAGCATACATCATTCAAAATCTGGAATAAATTATATAATTTGTATGTCTACATCCCATCCATCAGAATACTTCTTAAGATGGTTATATAGGCTACCTCTGTACGGAAATGGCTCCAGTCCGGCCATCAACAGTCAGTGGGTTGGAAGACTGTCCAGCATTGACCTCACACCTGATGGTTCCCGCGGCAAGCAGAACACCTGTGATGTATTCCAAACCCCCTGTCCACAGTTGAAGATTTTGATGAGAATTACAATGTGGTGCATTTTTGACTTATTTCACTGAGAAAAAGTGATTTTGGCCATAAATAGTGTTCTATCCAACAAAGTCAGAAACTGTTCAAACCACCAAAATATACTGCTTCTCAGTAGTTCTATCA